>JAECWU010000318.1:527500-1027500 GCA_018150985.1 Chymomyza costata
TTCGAAGAGCAAATAATGCAATTTAATATTTCAGGACGTTTGTTTGCCTAAGTAAATAGAGCTGGTCAACTTAAACTCAATTTTCTATTAAATTGAATAAATATCAATACATGAAGATGAATATAGTTTGTCAATGTATAACTAATAATTATAAACTTGTTTTAGATTTCAATTCAGTAACATTTGAAGTTAGTGTTGGAAAATTAAATACAAAATGCTTATGCTTCTAAGTACATCGATGTTATATTGATGCACCTATGTATCGAAGTTACAAAAAATAAATGCATCGATACTTCCAGCACTACTCTAAGTAGTAATAGAATAATATGTTTGATAATTCTGGCGCATAACTTCGAAAGCTGGGGCTTGACAGGTTTATTAACACATAAAAAGGACTTTCCTGAAGATAACAATATGTGTAACAAATATAAGCTAGACGAAAAATTTTGGTAAATTTTTTGTATTATTGGGTCGTTCACTAAGTAATTTCTTTTTTTTAGTGCAATTTAAACACGATTTTTTTATTGTGTAAAACATTTTATGAAATTATATATTCTCTATTTTGATCCAATACCTTTTGCCATCTTTCGGGCAAGAGATTGATTCCACGCTCATCAAATTTTTGATCCTTGCAGGCAAAAAACTGGTCCAAGTGGTTTTTGACGTCCTGATAGGAGGTGAAGGTTCTCCCATCCAAATAATTTTGCAGAGACCGGAACAAGTGATAGTCCTAACGTGCCAAGTCTGGAGAATATGGTGGGTGTGGTAGCACATCCCATTCAAGCTGCAAAAGCTTTTGGCGAGTCATCAAACTTGTATGAGGTCTCGCATTATTCTGATGGAACACTACACCTTTTCTTTTGATCAATTCTGGCCTCTTCTGTTTGGGTGCATCACTCAGTTTGTCCAGCTGATCACAATACACTTCAGAATTAATCGTGGTATTGTCGGGCAAAAGCTCAAAATAAACGATCCCTTTGAAATCCCACCAAACAGACAACATAACCTTTTTTTTGGTGACTATCGGCCTTCGAAGTGGTTTGAGCTGGTTCATCCTTTTTAGGCCATGATCTCTTGCGCTTTACATTCTTGTAAACAACCCACTTTTCGTCGCCAGTAACAATGCGCTTCAAAAATAGATCACTTCTTAGACGTTTGATAAGCAAATCACAGTCGTTAATGCGACGAAGCAAATTTCGTTCTGTAAGAACATGAGCAACCCATATGTCAAGCTTCGAAATTAATCCTAGACGTTTCATGTGCTTGTGAACGGTTGTGTTAGACAAATTTAAACTTTCAGCAATTTCTCGAGTTGTTATTCGACGATTTGCATTGACCAACGACTTTATTTTATCCACATCGGCTTCAAGAGGCCTTCCAGGACGTTGTGCATCCTCAAGATTGAAATTGCCGGAACGAAATTTTGCAAGCCAATTTTGGCATTGGCGTTCGGTCAACACATCTCCGTACACATCACATAATTTTCGCCTTGCATGAACTGCATTTTTACCCTTTTGATAGTAAAACAGTCAAATATGCCGAAAATGTTGTTTTCGATCTTCTATCTTCGATAGGGCACGTAACAAAAACTATTCCAAAAAATGTAACAAAATTTTTTACAGAAAAGCCTTACTTTATCAGCTGTTCAAATATATAAAGGTAAAGCGGTTTAGTGTGAAGTTGGCTGCGAAAAAATTCAATAAGATCAGCTGTTGTCATCAAACGAAATTACTTAGTGAACGACCCAATAGTTTGTTTTTTGATCACAAAATTATCTTTCCAACTTGAAAAACTAAAAAAATATCAAATGTATCTGTTTTGGAATTATTATAGAATGAAGACATATACCAAGCTTATCGACTTTTTAAGAAAATTATCTTGTAAAACTTGGCGCAAATCTTTTAACAAAAATTTTTCAAGATCTCTGTAATCAAAATTTATTAATCATTTCTTTTGTCTTTGCTACCCCTTCACTCAGCTTTTGATATAAATTGAAATTCCCAACAATTAGAGCCTCAACCAATTCATAAACTGTAGCTGCATTAAATCTTTGATCCCAAGTGAAAATCCCAACAATTAGAGCTTTAACTAATTCATGCACTGTATCTGCAGCCAGCAGTTACATAAAGCACATACACATAAAACTTAAGTATCTATGTGCACTTGAGATTCTGCTTCTCGCTCTCATTGTGTTTCATGGCAGCTTCTAACAAAGTACTCAAAATTCTTCACGCAGCAGTCAACTGCCTCTTAAAACAATATAAAATGGCCGCAGGTCAACTCACACACACACACACACACAGCATGACACTTGAGCTACAACATGTATGCGTAAAATTTGTAGCATATCTTTGGGCGCAAATCACTTGGCCTGGCCATAACCATAACTCTCATATGGGCTGCTTGACCAACGCATTGCTAATAAATTTATATAACTATGCAGCTGTAAAGTAAACAGTTTATACATCGTTAAATCGTATATATGTACGGCCGTAGTGCCCGGGCAATTTCTGGCTTTGGAGTTGACAGAAATGGGCCGGCAGAGTGTCCATCAAAACGTCAGCAGGCATAACTGTAGCCGCAGTTACTGATAAGATGCGAAAAGCAATTTACGTAAACTGTCAACGACAAATTCGTTTTGAAGCAGCTCCAAGCTGTCAGCGACAGTGAGTTTACTCTATATATACACACACACACACACACACGCAATATACTATGTACAAGTGGAATTAAGTTAGAGTGCAAAGTAATACACATGTGTAGTAGGAAATATACATAAGGCATATACTTATGTTAACATACAGCGCCTGCTGATGTTAACTCGCTCTCTATTGTAATAGGAAATATACATAAGGCATATACTTATGTTAACATGCAGCGTCTGCTGATGTTAACTCACTCCCTATGTTAACCACTAGGCTAAGTGTACATGTACTTTAAGAGTGAGAGCCATTCTGTATTATATGTTGGCGCAGTTACAACGATCACGGAGTTTAAAGAAATAAATAAATTGTTAAGTACGCACTTAGTGTTTTTGTTAAAGATCAGTCGCCTACCACAATTTCAGAAGTGGTCCTAACCCAACAATAAAATTAAAATGGAAAATCAAATAAATTTTGCCCAGTTTGAGGAAGAGCAAGTGGTAAAGTGGCTAAATGCATTACAACTTTCAACCGAAGGCTCAAAAGAAGAACAAGTGATGCGTCTAAGCAACCATTTTATGCAAGCACCAAGATATTTTCTTGGCTTAGACGAAAAACTAAATGAAAAATTGTGCGAAAATGACGAAATGACCGCAGAAGTCTCACAAATTCAAAACGACGTAGTTATGTACGAGCGTCATGCAGAAAAAATAATATCCCCGTTATAAAGACGCCGTTGTGTGGTGAAATTCAAATGAACCAAGAGACGCCGCAACAAGTGAACACACAAGCAACTAACGCCGTTGGAGTGAAGCAACAGCAAGAGTCTAACAACATCATCATGCAGGAGTCAGCGTCTGTTTCGCTTACTCTCGCTAAAGAAGCTTTGGTGGACTTTGATGGTAAAACGGGTGCGCGCGGCTGGGTTATGCAGTTAAAAAACATCGCAAATGTGTATAACATCAACGACAACTGTTTGCGTATGTTGCTTATATGTAAACTGAAAGGCGACGCGCAGCGTTGGCTGCATGCAAACTCAACACGCATTATGGAGCCAATAAATAAATTGTTAGACCAACTAATTATGGCGTTTGGCGAGAAATTACCCAAAATTGAAATGAGACGCAAATTTACAGGCCGTAAGTGGAAAACTTATGAAACATTTTCCGCTTACTTCGATGAGAAAATACAGTTGTCTGGCGATCTTGGTATAGAGGTGGATGAATTAATCGACGAAATCATTGAAGGCATACCGCAAGAGGCATTGCAGATACAAGCGCGTATGCAGTGTTTTACTGAGCCAATGCAGATGCTTCGCGCGTTTGCAAATATACGTGTTTCAGCGGAATCCACACCAAGCAGCACCAAAACGCCGCAGAAGAAGTATGTTGACGAAAACTTACGCTGCCGCAACTGTAATTCAAGAGGTCACTTTGCTAAGGAATGCAGGAAGCCAAAGAGGGAACCAGGATCCTGCTATGCATGCGGCAAATTTGGGCACCTTATTGCACAATGTTCCGAGAAAAAGTTCGCAAAAGAAGAAAATTACGTAAGATATTTTAAGATTTATTTTAAAGAAAATTCTAAAACACCACTAATAACAGCGTGCCTAATAGACTCGGGGAGCCCAATTTCATTTGTTAAAATATCATCAGTTTCAAATCAAATAAATTTAAATCCAGTTTCAAAACCTTATTTTGGACTTAACAAAAGTCGCCTTAATACATTTGGAAAATGTTTATGTTTTATATTTAAAGAATCATTAAAAGTACATTTTAATTTAATTGTTGTTTCCAATGAGTCTATGGGCTACGATGTAGTGCTGGGCAGAAATTTTTAAAAGCATGTGGTTTGAAATTTGACCCAGACATTTTGAGGCTGATTACGGTAGATCCTATAAAAGAAAACAATGAATTATGTGATAGTTCAGAAATAGTATGCAACGAAGATTTTAAGTGCATAGACAAGATAAAAGTAAAGACAGAAGCCAACGATCATTTACGCTTTAGTGAAAAACGTTAAGTAATAGAGCAGAGCAATCATGTGTTAATGCGAAACTACCAGACAAAGAAAATTCCAACAACTCGCTTTTTAAAAGAGTCAGACCAACAACTTTTGGGATTGAATACTGCTAATTCAATTGTAAGCGTAAAGGAGAAACTGTTAAATCCCAAAAATGTGATAACTGAAACGGCTAAAGATCAATTGTTAGAAAATGTTATTACCGAAATACTTCAAATAGATTGTGCAGAGGAAAAATTGAGCTCAATATTGGTAAAAATATTAGCTATAGTACACAGTGTCAATTGAAAAAGTTATTCGAAAATGCGTATTTAAAGGCAGAAAGACCAAGCTCACCAGAAACAAAGTGCGAAATAAAACTGAGCCTTGAAAACCCAAAACCATTTAGTTGCAGACCAAGACGTCTTTCATACGCGGAAAAAGAAAAATTGCAAGTTTTATTAGACGAATACAAGAAAGAAAAAGCCATACGACCGAGTACGTCAGAATATGCATCGCCAACAGTTTTAATCGAAAAGAGAAAGGACAGAATGTGTGTAGATTATCGTCTGTTAAACAAGATTACCAAAAAGATAATTATCCTCTTCCTCTTATCGATGATTTGTTAGACAAATTAGAAAATAAAACTGTTTTTACGAAACTTGACTTAAAAATGGATTCTTTCATGTAGCTGTACATGAAGACTCTATTAAGTACACTTCATTTGTCACTCCACTTGGACAGTTTGAGTTTTTGAAAATGCCCTTTGGATTAAAAAATGGCCCAGCTGTTTTTCAAAGATTTGTCAACACAATTTTCGCGGATATGATTAAAGACAATAGGGTCATTATATACATGGACGACATCATGGTGGCGACTAAAGATGTAGAAGAACATATGAAAACATTAAAAGAAGTTTTTGATAAGATTGTGCAAAATAAATTAGAACTACGTCTTGACAAGTGCGAATTTTTGCAGCCTAGCGTAAAATATTTGGGATTTTTAATAGACAAAGATGGAATTAAAGCTGATGATAAGGGAATAGAAGCAGTCAAAAATTTCCCTGTTCCTGACAAAGCACACAAAGTCCAAAGTTTTCTCGGTTTATGTTCGTACTTCAGACGATTCATTAAAGATTTTTCAACAGAAGCAAAACCGTTGTACGATTTGCTTAAGAAGGACAAACAATTTGAATTTAAAGAACAAGAGTTAGACTGCTTTAGGAAACTTAAAGAAAAATTAGTTCAAGCACCCGTATTGTCAATATACAATTATAAAGACGAAACCGAGCTACACTGTGATGCAAGCTCACTTGGTTTTGGTGCAGTTCTCATGCAGAAAAAGGAGGATAAAAAGATGCATCCGATATTTTATTTTTCAAAAGAACTACAGAATTAGAAAGCAAGTATCACAGTTTTGAACTAGAGACTTTAGCAATAATTTATGCTTTGCGCCGATTTCGTATTTATTTACAAGGGAAACATTTCAAAATAGTTACAGATTGCAACTCTTTAACTCTTACACTGAATAAAATTGAGTTAAATCCCAGAATTGCTCGTTGGGCTTTGGAATTACAGAATTATGATTATGAATTAATACATAGAGCAGGTAATAAAATGCAACACGTCGACGCACTAAGTCGAAACAGTAATATAATGATAATAGAAACTAATAAGTTTGAAGACAACCTAATTATATGTCAAGCAAAGGACGAAAAGATACGAAAAATAAAAACGTTATTAGAAAAGTCAGAGCATAAACTTTATGAAATGAGAAACGGCATAGTGTACAAAAAAGTTAAATGACAATAGACTACTCTTTTATGTCCCACATGACATGGAAGATCATGTGCTGTATAAATACCATGATGAAATAGGCCACATAGGTAGAGACAAAATGATAGATGCTATTTCAAAGACTTATTGGTTCCCGAATTTAAAAGATAAATGTGGTGGACACATTGACAACTGCTTGAAATGCATCGCGTTTTCACCAAAAAGCGGAAAAGAAGAAGGGTTTTTAAATTGCATTCCGAAAGGAAATAGACCATTTCAAATAATACATATAGATCATTATGGCCCGGTTGATACAGGAAGATCAAAGAAACATATCTTAGTGGTTGTTGACGCGTTCACAAAATTTGTTCGGTTATACACAGTGAAAACAACAAAAACAAAGGAAGTTTTACAATCATTGAGAGATTACTTCAGAGCATATAGCAAGCCAATTTGTTTAATTTCTGATCGCGGAAGTTGCTTTACGTCAGGTGAATTTGAAAATTTTATAGCCGAAAATAATATTAAACACGTTAAAATCGCGACAGGGTCTCCTCAAGCTAACGGTCAGGTGGAACGCATAAACAGAAGTCTTGGCCCAATGATAGCAAAGTTGACAGAGCCAGAGAAAGGATTACACTGGGATGTTGTTGTTGAAACAGTTGAATATTCCTTAAACAATACTCAACATAGGAGTATTAAACAGTTCCCAAGTAAGATGTTATTTGGCATACATCAAAAAGGCCATGTTATTGATGAGTTAAAAAGAAAAGCTAGAAGAGGTAAATGGTTTATGTAAAACACAATCTTTAGCAAGTATTAGAAAAAATGCAGAACAAATTCAAACAAAATCACAAGCTTACAATAAATTACAAGTTGACAAAAAAAGGAAAAGTCCAAAGCGTTACAAAGTAGGCGATTACGTTATGGTAAAAAATTTCGACTCTACGGTAGGAACTTCTAGAAAACTTATTCCAAAGAGCAAGGGACCTTACATGATAACTAAAATACTAAAAATGACAGGTTCGTTCTTAAAGATGTAGATGGCTTTCAGGTTTCCCGTAATCCGTATCAAGGTGTCTGGAGCATTCAAAATATTAAGCATTGGATAAAGGGTAAACAAAAATGTTAAACATAGAAACTTAAGCTTAAAAATGTATTCATAATTTAAGAATTCAATGTATATTTAATTATTTTAAGTATAGATCAGGGGGATCTTACCGTCAGGATGGCCGAGTTGTAGTAGGAAATATACATAAGGCATATACTTATGTTAACATACAGCGCCTGCTGATGTTAACTCGCTCTCTATTGTAATAGGAAATATACATAAGGCATATACTTATGTTAACATGCAGCGTCTGCTGATGTTAACTCACTCCCTATGTTAACCACTAGGCTAAGTGTACATGTACTTTAAGAGTGAGAGCCATTCTGTATTATATGTTGGCGCAGTTACAACGATCACGGAGTTTAAAGAAATAAATAAATTGTTAAGTACGCACTTAGTGTTTTTGTTAAAGATCAGTCGCCTACCACACATGCTTTGAGTTTTTGAGCCATGTTTTTGTAATTAAGGCAAATGACAGCCGGCTGACAAGCTAAGACCACAAAGTCTGACCCAAGCCAAAAGTTAAAGCTGCAGCAAGCAGCGCCACTGCTTGTAACTGCGAGCTGTGCCCAAGCAGTTGCGCTAATTGCTGTGCCTTACAAAATGGTCGAAAAATATGCTAAAACCATGAATACGCGATTTGATAATGGTGCGACGTGCATTATAGCTATAGATACAATGACAGCCAGCATTGACGCATATGAATTTATGATCACCACGATGCATCATTAGCAAGCTGTGTGCACCCTCCTGCACCACACGAAAGTTGTCACTATCATTGTGCAGCACCAGATTCTTATACCAATCAAAGTAGCTCAGATGATGTTTACGCGCCTTGAGCTTCTCTTTACCCTCAAAGACGGCCTTCCAATTGGCATAGTTTGGGTTGCGAGTCTGACGTGCTGTGCGCAGACTCTGCTCCAGATCGAAATAGCTAGATATCTCCAGGCCCAGCTCAGAGCGCGTCAGCAGAAATAATATGGTCTATATATTGATGGCAATTAAAATATGTCAAGTACTCGTTTAACGCATGCAACTTGCCGATATTTTTTTATTCTTTAGCAGCAACTCACGTTTGGCTACCTCTTGAAGCACTCGATCATTACCATCATAGTTTTCACCAAAGATACAAACAACATTAAAGCCACGTGGTAATACCGCTGCCTCCTGCTGTCTACGTTTATCTTCGAAATTCTCACGTGAGAGCAGTCCGTCCATGCGTACCCTCTTGCAGTTTTCTTGCACCAACTTTCGGCTTACAGGCAAGTTCCGCACATATCGTAGATCATCGCTGACAATAAAACTATCCAAATAGTCTTCATAGGTTTCGAAATTAAGCAAGTTAGTATTCATGTTGAAAGAACTTATTAACGTTTAAAAAAAAAAAAAGCAAAACAAAATTAAATTAGAAAAAAAAATTAAAGTAATGTGATGTCTTAGCTACAATCCGTCAAGTGACATAAAAATCTAAGTAGAACTTAAGCGGCTTGTAACAGTTCGTTTACTAAAGCTAGATTTGTTTATCTTTAAAATAGCTGAAAAATAAAAAATATATGTTGAACGTACGAAAATCAGGAACATAGGACCTATATATCACCCTACCAGCTGCCACAAAGCATTCTAAGCCATATATATTGAGCATTTGTTTTGTCATTATCTCTCCCCCGCATATGTATAAACAAAGACTATGTACATTTCTTCACAAGCTCTTCTCTCTGAATAATGTTGCCTTTGCCGCACAAATGATTAAAAATTATGAGGCACATACATACGAACCAACACAAAGCACTGTCGTTTAACAAATTTAATAAATGGGAAAAGTTTGTAATAGCTGACGCAAAGGCTCAGCTCAGCTCGGATCGGCTCGGTTCAGCTCGATTCAGTTCAAGTCAGCTCTACTTCACTCGACCCTATAAAGTCATGTCAAAGTTTTGCATATTTTCAATTAAAGTTTTCTATGGAACTACTGTGCCGCATGAGTGACGTGTTGTAACACACACACCCACATGCACACATGTGTGTGTGGCGCCACACATATGCGGACCACACATTAAACTAATTACACCATAAACATTTAACTGCAGTAAAATTTCATTTTCAGCCTGCAAGTATGCAATAATATTTTTTTCATTTGCTGCAGCAAAAACTTTTAACGGCCGAGTTTACGTCTTTTCATTGGACACAGCGGCTTAGGTATGGGGGATTTGGGGAAACTAACACTCCAATGATTCTTGGAGTATGTAACTGGAATCATTGTGAATCAAATTCATTGAATCGGTTTGGGAAAATTACTCTCAGTGAGCAGTATTAAGGAAAGTTTTAATTTTTCGCTATTCTGCATCATATATGATAAAGCAGTTAACAAATTTATTTAGCCATCCTTGAATTATACAAACTAAAAGCAAAGCATATTGGAAAAATTCATGCAAAATCCCTTACTATGTAAGAATAAATTGTTTGTGTGGAATCTTGTGATATTAAATCTAATACTCTTTGTGGCTGCTTGTTCCAACAGGAGTCACACAGGACACTAACTAATAAAATACTCTTGTTATAGTCCAAACCTTAGATCTGCCTTAAGATTTGTGATAAATATATCAGCAGGCAAAGATACATGTTATGAATTTCATGAAGCTTTAAAAATATTAACTCCGTGTGGAGTTGTCTGTCTCCCATCGGACGCGTCCCCAGGTGGCGGATAGGGGAATGCTCGGCACTATGCAGGGTCAGTGGGAAATAAAATACCACTCGCGGACCAAAACAGACAAAACACCTGCTTGGAGGTGCGGATAGGGATTCTACTACCAAGCTAGGGTAAGAGGGCTAGTAACCTACCTACCTGAAACATTTCTTGCTACCGAATCGTCATGACGCCCTATGCTCCAAATAGGAGTTAAAGGAACATATATATTTATATATATTTAAAAATATTGATCGGAATCCATACGTTGTAGAAGATATTGCATAAATATGGTCAATGCGTTGGTTTAGACTAAGTCCAAGCCGTAGCTCTGCGATAAGAGCTTAAGAGCGTTCCAGCATATAAAGAGGCATATTGTGGAATTAATGAAGTTTCGAAAAATAAATATGGGAAACCATATAGGTATTATTATCGTAGAAAAGATGTACCATGGTGATGTATCGTATTTATGAAAAATTTATAAGTTATAAATTACAAATTATAATGCAAAACCAATTGTTCTCAGTTTCAACTCCTAGCTTTATACAAACATTTTTTTTTAAGAAAATAAAGCGTGAAGAAAAAAAGACAACATAAATACTTTTTTGCGATGAATTTATACACCTAAAAAGCAACTTTAAAACTACGAAAAGAATTAAGATGAAAAATATTCACTTCCAAAGCAAAAACAAAAATCATGAAACTTTATATCAAGTAATAAATACCCCAGCCGAGAGACAAAATCTATCTACGTCACTGATTCAATGCAATACATATAAATATTTAGGCCCTAGTGTGTGTGCCTGCTTGCTATTTAAAGATACTTCTCCTGCTGCTGCTGCCTCTGCTGCAATTAACATGCTGCCAACACTTGACGACGCCGACGTCGACAGCGACGCTGACGTTAAACTCGACTTGGAGTTTTGCTGCAGCCGCTCGTTTGCGTGCTTTGTCACAGTTCTGTACGCTGTCACTGAGGCACGGCAAGATGCCACACATACACACACAGAGAGAAACTTGCAACTTGCCGCCTTAAGCGCGCAAATTGCTACTTCACTTGCCCCACATCCTTGCCACCGACGTCGTCGTCGACGTCAACTTCAACGCCAACGCCAACGCCAACTCCTGCGTCTACTGTAAGTGGGCCCACTGTAAGCATTTGTGTCACACTGTGCTCTGCTCGCTGCTATTTTCACTTTACTTCAGTTTACTGCCACTTCCAGTGGCATGACCAACAGTGGCAAGAGCGGCAGCACTGCCAGCAGAGTCACCGTCAGGACGCTATTGTTTGACTTGGTCATTAGTAAATGTACTTTTCCTAGCGTAAAAAGGAGTTAAGTGCGCACTCTAAGGATTTATATGAGACTCTGTATGTTTGTGTGTGTGTGGGGGAACCAAAGACTATGAATGAATGACGTACTTTACCCGCCGTGGCTCTGCCTTAAGTGGGGAATTTTTGATGAATGGGGCAAGTCGTTTAGCAATTGGGCAACTTAAGTGGGCGCTGCAATAGTTTCATTAATTTGTGTTACTCCCCGGACTTTATTTGTGCTCAAACAGCAGCGCATTGTGGAGCAGTTAAATTAAGCCAGTAGAAAAGAGCTAACGCTCAGTAAGTAGCCCGGGCGTACACTCCAAAAAAAATGTTGGTTTGGGAAAAAGAAAATAAGTATCAGAACAAGGGTTTGAACTCCTTTTGGCATTAACTAATAGCTTGTTATAAATCAGTGTTGTGTTAGAAATCTTTTTCAACGTTTTCAGTTTAGAATGATTTCTACTACCTGCTACCCTATGCGTATACGCAATACTTAACTAAAAGTACACAATCAAGGCATATGTTTGAATACTCAAATTGCAGTTAGTAGTCAATTCCTTTCTCTCAGTGCATAAAAAGTCTCCAAGCCAAATCAAACGATCAAATTTCAATAAATTCCCAATGTCTGCATGTTCAGCAAATGCAAAGACAGCAACGGCTGGCCGTACATCTTGGTAAAGAAATCAAAGCCACATAAATTGTACATATAATTCAGGCCAAAATGGGTTGGACCTTGCTTCTAACCATATGGCTCGCCGGGGATTTGTAATAAATATGACGCCGGCCAGCAACAGAATATGCTACACAGAGAGAAATGCAGCAAGACAAAAGCAAAGTGCGGACAAGGCAAAAGCATCATCACTTATTGTTGACCGCAAAAGAGATTTAAACTGCAGAGTGGGGTGCTGTGCAGGGGGTTGGGTGAAGATGGGGTTGCGTTGAAGACGGTTTGGTAGCAGCGAGCCCGAGTCCTTTACAGTGCCCGCAATCGATCAAATGGAATTATGTCTCAACACAATTGTAAATAAATCTTTGCGGCTATGTGGACATGAATGCTCCACATTGAGGCTAAAAGCTCAGCCGCCATATAACAGTCTGTGAGCGGAAGCATATACCGCATGGGTGTGTGTCTGAGTATCTGTGAGTGTGTGCAGCAAGATTGAGTGGTAATGTGTGCAAATCTAAAGCTGTGCCGCTCTGCCTTGCTGTTAGCCAAGTTGTTGTCGCTTGTTAGTTGTTGGTCTGTTGGTCGGTTTGCTTCACTTGGTTTTCATTCCAGCCTCTATCTCTCCTAGTTGTTATTGTTGTTGTCGTAGTTGTTGCTGTTGACATGTTGGTAAATTGGTCCTTAACTGATTGCATCGATTGCTGCCAGCCGTACTACATACTTATACTACATAGATACTTCCATATCATAGATTCCATTTGGTCCGACATTGGTCGAGCGAGCGCTTGTGCATTTTGAAACTGGAATTAAATCTAAATACCGGAAATTAATCTGCTCAAAGACACAAATGCAATATTATTCAAAGTGATTTTACAAGTGTCGTTGTCATTAGGAAATTGCCTGGCAGGCAGATAAGTGCTTCACATCGTCCAACCATCCTCCCAGCATGCTAGCGCTCACTCGCTCTAATACTCGCGCACAGTGTATGGCATGCTTGCTCTCTCTTTCTCAGCTTGTGTGTGCGGTGGAGCCACAAAACATTTTATGGCCTAAGGTATTTGGTTCTCGACGGTTTTCAACAGAATTTATAATGCGTATCGATAATGATTTGTAATTTAAAGCCCAAATAAATAAATATCCGGCAATTTTCTTTTGCCGCAATGTTGCAAGGACATGTACACAGCAACGCGCAAAAGTATGCTATACAAAATACGCGAAAACTCTGAAAGTCTTCTTTTACATTCCCTTAATACTCTGTACTTAGTTAATGGTATTATAGGCTTAGTAACAAGTTTGTAATGCAATAAAGATGTCGCGGTAGAGCCCTTAATGGCAGGAGAATCTTGGAATGCGCATGTTCTCTTTCTGCATGGTGCTGCAACGAATGGAAACTTTTCAGTATTTAGATTATTGGGCGGTTAGAGTATGAGTCTATTCTTACTTGTCTTATTCTTATCATTGATTCGAGCTGCCCATAATGCGTTTGTAGCCACTGTGGTAGCCAAATCTGGGCTACTTTATCAGGCCAACTGAAAGCGCAGTAAAATTCGGAACCATATCGTTGGAAAGATAAGCGGCTGCTCTCCGACAGATACATATTGAGCTATTTAGCCAATCAATAGCAATTTATACATATGTTATTTTTTTTTTAAGTAAAACTCGGCGAATTTTTTAAGAATATAAGCATATATTGCTATACGTTAAGGCCTTAGCTAATATGGCAAAAAGTTTTTTTGGACGCAGTTTAAAGCAAATCTTATTTCTATAGGTCTTAAAGATATTGAAAGTAAGGAATGAAGCATGATTCGTTTAAAAAAGATATTATTGCAGGTTATAAATAGGAAGATTATCAATTACTTAGGATGGTCGTTGAGCACTCACAGATTAGTAAATTTTCCAAGCAGTGTAAGCAAACTGCGACCTTATCAAATTACTGCCTTTGCTATCAATTTATTTTTCTTTTCTTTTACAACACCGTCCCAAATGTAAAAGAAACTTATCGCATAATCATGATGCTGGTTACCGAAAACAACAACAACACCAACTGTATCAACAAGAACAAGGACAACGATAATAACAACAACATCTGCACACAGACAGTAGAGTACTTATATAATCAGACAAGGCGCGAATAAGAGCGAGTGAATAAGGGGGAAATAAAAATATTTGCTACCTTTTTTTTTTTTGCGTTCGTTTCATTTTCAACATTAATTTGTTTCTTGTAAAATGCCGACGGCTTTGTGCAATCAACGTGTAGCAAGCATGAAGAACCTGGAACCTGGAATCAGGTTCTGGCCTCGTCTAGTGTGCGGCATGTGTAACAGTATTTTCGGGCAGGAAGTTTTTGAAGCTGCCGGAAATTCGATAGCAGGAAATGAGGCAGCCGCCAGTTGGTTGGCCGCTGTTGGCTTCACTGTGGCAACATGGCGTATGTGTAATGCATGGTAACCACAACATCAGCAGCACCAGCAAGAGAGTAAGAGAGAGAGAGGCAGCGCACTGACAGGCCAGACAGCTAGTCAAGCAGTCAAGCATGTTGTCGACGTCATAAAGAACACGCGTTGATATCTACTCAATGTTAATCATATGTGTGTATTACACACGCAAGTGTGTGTGTGTGTCAGTGTGCCACAGTGAAGTAGATTTTTAGGGGGATTAATACCAATCAATGACTTTGCAAATCTGAGAGTTTTACGTTGAGCTCAAAACAAATGGTGTATTACAGAAAGAGAGTAAATATATTTGACTTTTGGTAACGCGAGGGCAGTTTGATAAGTCTGTAATATTTGAACTTCTCATTTTGAATGTAAGAGTGCACTTATTAAGTTCGATCTGCTTCTAGAAAAACTTAAATATTTGGCAAGGTGTTATTGGTGCAGCTTTGGGCTACCAGCAGAACGCACAGTCTTTGGTCTAAATCGACTGCCGAAAACTTTTTAAAATTTTCTTTCTCTTAGCTTTGCAAGAATTTTTGAAGAGCATATTAGAAGTTGGAAATCAAAACTTTGGCTGCAAATATTAACGAGCTTTATATGCACCCTACTGCCATAAATGTAACTACGCCACTTTTGTGCGTGCTGGCCTCGGTAAGTTGAGAAGCATCTGCTCCATGGCAGTCTATTGTCAGCTGTTGTCTTCATGTTGCCCCATATTAAGTCGACGCTTTTTATGCCTGCCATATTAATTTTTTGCCATATTGATAGCCAGGAGTTTGTCTGGCTGTTGTTCTCCCATCTGTCTTTCTAGGTGCCTGCTGATTTCTACTCTTTACAATCACGTGCCATAAGGCACACTTATGTGATATCATTATCATTATGTAATTTTGTCATTTGTAACACGCTTCATTGAATATCCAATTAATTTGACACCAACAGAACAGAGAATGAGGGCTAAAAGAATACGCTACGTATACGCTATATGTATATCCATTTATTTTGATATTGAACTTTTAGTTTTATGAACTTTATCTTAATGAATTTTGTTGTTTGGTATAAATTTCCTTTGATGTGGTGACTAAATAAATTGTTTTTATATTAAGTTATCCTTTGTGTTATGCACTTGACAGCTATTTGTGCAATCTTAACTAAATAAATTGAGTTGTTATGAATAAAGGAAAATAATTAGAAGGCTTATACATTTATTAGCCTTTACCCCAAATTGTCAAATGTCAAGCATTTTCAAACTTACAGCCAACATAAAAT
Source organism: Chymomyza costata (assembly GCA_018150985.1). Lineage (NCBI taxonomy): Eukaryota > Metazoa > Arthropoda > Insecta > Diptera > Drosophilidae > Chymomyza > Chymomyza costata. Next base: position 543,393 of record JAECWU010000318.1, read on the forward strand.
ATTTTTCATGAGATTGTGTTTTTTTTTTGTCGCACTTCTGCACGTGATTCAATATGCTTCAAGAAAGTTGTAATATTTATTTCAAGTTCCTTACGAACTGTGGAAAAGCTTTATCTCGATGATGTACTTTTCTATGCTTTAAAGTAATTTTCGTAAAATTTTGAAAATGTTTTAGATGACTTCAGCATAAGAAAAATAATTATCTTCAATCGCGTCCCATAATTATTTTACATTGATTTCTCTTTCAGTCTTTCAGACTAGCAGAATCCCTAGAATCTTCATTGTATCGAACTCAAGTCATATGCGTCGTATACGTAATAAACTAGTTATTGCAGCTTTACTGAACCTATACGTTTTTTTAAATAACTAGCAGAATCCCTAGAATCTTCATTGTATCGAACTCAAGTCATATGCGTCGTATACGTAATAAACTAGTTATTGCAGCTTTACTGAACCTATACGTTTTTTTAAATAACTAGCAGAATCCCTAGAATCTTCATTGTATCGAACTCAAGTCATATGCGTCGTATACGTAATAAACTAGTTATTGCAGCTTTACTGAACCTATACGTTTTTTTAAATAACTAGCAGAATCCCTAGAATCTTCATTGTATCGAACTCAAATCATATGCGTCGTATACGTAATAAACTAGTTATTGCAGCTTTACTAAACCTATATGTTTTTTTAAATAACAAGAGAGACTGAAATTTTAGTCTAACCAGTGGACTTTCAACGAATAATGTTTAATAAATACGGCAAATTGTTGCAAAAAAAAAGCTTAACCCAAAATCCCTTCATAATGTCTTGTAAATCCACGATATCGATTGGTAAGGCCACTTCTTTTATGTTAAGTTCGCGTTTAGTTGACAATTTAATAAGTTCTCTTTTAATAGCTTTTTAGCTATAGACCGAAAATATTGTCTTAAGTCTTTCAAGGCGTCCTCGACCCTTATAATCACCTCTAGATCATTAACCCTATCGCCAGAAGAAACAATTTTTTGGCAGACTTTTTTGAGTTTATGCAATTAAATTCCTCTTACCTTAAGTTCAACAAAGCTCAACCCTGCCATTTCACAATTTATAAAAGTTGCAGCATCCTAGTTAAGCCTTTTTCTATACCCAAAAGTTTTCCCCTTTGCAAATTTTGAGAAATGTAAAGGAGCATTCATAAAATCCAAATCCCTTCACTTTTTCAAAAATTTATAAACTTGGGTGATAATTATTTACACATACACGTAGAATGCAACCTCAATACAATAACAGTATAATAGGATTACTAGCTGAGCTTTTTCGAGCTTCAGCAGAGGATAGAAAAGCCATTGCTCACTTGGATTCAAAATCCCAGCAGTTAACCACCACACAATTTTGTTATTTTTGTGGCGTAGCAAATTTATCTAACTAGCAACATGCCACAGACAACATAAAAGAAATTTCATTTGGTTTGCTGTCAGTGCTCATTTGGCTGCTAAAAGGCAGTTGAGTCCATACGAAGGATGGCAAACATATCCTTACATAGGGTAGAAGTAAAGAAGACTTTAGAGGCGCTTGGCAGTTTATTTTTGGGAGCATTTTCGGACTATCAAAACAAAAGTGAATAAGTTGTTGGTAGGGAATTTATGTTGTGTTTACTTAAAACTACAACTAGAAAGCACGACTATATGGGGTGAGTACACTGGTGCTGACAAGTTTACAGACACTTGAACAAACAATGCGGGAAAAATATGCATATCGAGAAGTTTTTATTCAGCAGGAAATTTTTGTGGCTAAAAACCTGTAATTCTTTATTCCACAAAATAAGCGCTTTAAAGTTCTTGAGAACTCTCTGCTTAATAAACGAACACAGTATGTTACTTTGACTTGAAAGACTTAATCCCATGATCACTTGAACAATTTTTATAAAGTGGGAAACAACTTTTGAATTCTAAAATTACATAACAAAATTTTGAAAAAAAAGTTCAAAAAAAATTTAAAAAAAAATAAAATATTTTCCAAGCTAAAAGTTTTGGCTTTCACGGAAAAAAAATTTTTGTAAATATCTTTATTCGTTTGGTAGATATGGCTTTCCAAAGAAAAGTCTAAAAATGGAAAAAACAAGGTTCTGTTCTCGATAACTCGATAAATTATCCGAATTTTGTAATAAATATTTGGGTGATTACTAACCTAAAAGGTGGGCCGCTTCATTTGTTATCGCCGATGTGCATCTTCCGAAAATAAGTAAAGCGGGCCCAATTTTTAAGTAAATCTCTTTGATTTTTACAAATGTGATAAAGTTATTTGTTAATATTTAATAAAAAGTATGTTCTTGCAAAATTCCGATTATTTATCGAACTATCGATAACTGAATATTTAAGCAGATGCTTTTATTCAATGAAAGTTTAAGTTTAAATAAAAAATTGTAATTTATTTATAATTTTTTAAATAATTTTTAAGAAATTTTGTTGTTTTTAAATTTAAAATTAAAAATATATAAAAAAAAATATATTTGTGTGCAAAATTCCGATTATTTATCGAACTATCGATAACTGAATATCTTCTACTTAAATATTCAACTATCGATAGTTCGATAAATATTTTTATCAAATTCAATGAAATTCAATGAAAGTTTGAATTTAAATAGAAAATTTTATTTTATTTATAATTTTTTTAAATAATTTTAAAGAAATTTTGTTGATTTTAAATTTATAATTAAAATTCAATATTTAAAAATTAAAATATTTGTGTGCAAAATTCCGATCATTTATCGAACTAACGATAACTGAATATTTAAGTAGAAGCTTTTATTCAATAAAAGTTTGAGTTTAAATAGAACATTGTATTTTATTTATAATTTTTTTAAATAATTTTTAAGAAATTTTGTTGTTTTTAAATTTAAAGTTCAAAAGTGATCGCGATTTGACTTAAAATTAATATAATGTAATCATTCTTTTAAACTTATTTCAAACTTTATGCCAAATCTGATCATAAGTGCTTGGATTACATAATTTTAGTCATTTTTAAGTACAATATTACCTTTTTTCAAAAAGCAGCGCTACCCAACAAATTACTGTCTAGAAACTTTTGACCCACAGTGTATGTCTGCCTGTCTGTTTAAGCGTCTGTTTGGGCAAGTGTCGTTATCAACTGGCTGCCTTATGTTTGTAGGGTACGACAATGTAAGCAATGAGACGACAACAGAGCCAAACTTAATGCCAGTTTACAAGCCTGAAAAAGGATAACCATATTTGTTTTGGGTAGCCACACACCACACACACACACACACACACTATAGCATATCTACAGTAACTCAATTTGTGTTATTTAAAGCAAGCTTAGCATACTTTAGGGCGCCACCAAATGTCATTTTAATCATGCTTCCTGTTTCTTAACGCTCTACTTTGTACCGTATCCTGCGTCCTACGTAGACGCAGCTCTAGCTCCCAGTGAGCTTTGTGCTTTTGGGACACTGTTGCCGCTTCATTGCATCTAACGCTGGCTTAATAATACCCAAAAGCGTTTTGCCAAAATTGAAAACTCGTGCAAATAATTTGCATAATGCGCGACGCGTTTTGTTCCCAAACAGACACACACGCGCGCGCAACACTCATACCTAGACACACTCACACACACACACACGCACATACAAAGCGACAAAGGAAAGTTGGCTGTGCTTTTGGCATAACCAACATGGCGGCGCATTGCTGTCAACAAGCGTTCTCTTTTCGGCTCATATTAATATTTTGTATTATTTATGCATTTATAAGTATTTATTTACATAGCATATATTATATAGCGCACAATGGTAGAGTGCCGACTAGAAGTGACTGTTTGTGTACATGACGGCATAAAGTGCCAAATAAATTGCAACATATTATTTATAAAAAAGAAGTACACATTATGAAAGCCTTAGTTTGTCTGTTATGGTATAAAGCTGACATTTCGAGTGATTTCCAAGTCAGATTTTTTATATGCTATCATCAAAAAAGTGATTTTAAATGAAACTGACAAAATATTGCCAACAATTTAGTTGATGTTTGTTTTTGAAAATAAGATGATAAGGAAGTTTTTTTAGTGTCATTATTTAGAAGTTAAATTTATTTTATTAAAAAATAGTGTTAAATAATAATAACTTTTACAATTTTGGTTATTCAGAGTCTTAGTGCTCGAAATTCAAAATGACTTTTATAAGAACATTTGCTTGTTGTATATTTTGAAATTTATTATGTTGTGCGTATAAGCGTTATTTTTGAATTTTTCAAATCGACCAAAATTTAAAATTTTAATTTACTAAAAAAGTGTAAAAAAATTCATAAAAATTATTCATGTCCTGAAACAAGGCTACTGGGTTCTCCTTCGGCTTCTAGCTCTATATTACTGGACCAGCGAAACTGGAGATGTTGTCAAATTAAAGGGATACTTGTATATAAATATAAGAATATTTGTCAATTTATTATAAGTTTTAAGAATAAAGGATAATTGAAAATAAAAAAAAATAAGATGTAAGCAAAAAGAAAAAAGATTTTTCAAATCGTATATTCAAATATACACCTAATTCTGCTTTTGCCCGGCAAATACATTCCAGAAAAAATCTTGTAAGAAAAATCCGTGAAAAAATAGACATGATGTAGTTCCTTAAGCTGCTATGGAAATAAATTAGAAAGGGGAAATCCCTAAATAAATTTCTAAAAGATTATGTATTTTTTTTTTTTTATTATTATAAAAAGTTTGTATATCATGTAATTAAGCTAATTCTCTACTACCAATCATGGCAGCTTAACCTCAATGTACATAAAAAAAGGAAATAAAAACCAATTATAATCTAAGGGTTCTACATACGAAAAAAAAAATAACAATATTTACAGGAATACATATATACATATTTATAAAAGGTTTAAAAACGTTTGAACTAATTTATACGAATCTCATAAGAAGGTCCCCTGGATGACACTTTTTAAGTCTTCTCTTTCTAGATCTCAAGGTAAGCCGCCTCGCAAGCGCATTTGGATGTATTTCAAGGCGTTCGAAGTATTTTTGAGCTTGAGACCGTATGAAGTCGCCAACTTTAGGAATTTTGAGGTCTCTTTCAATGTCCCTTGTGCGCATGTACCAAGGAGCATTGGAAAATCTTCTCAGGATTTTGCTTTGCGCCACTCCAATTTTGTTAATGTGGGACTTCGCAGCAATACCGTACACTTGCAACGCATACTTCCATATTGGACTCAAAATGGACTCGTATATGGTGACTTTGTTGGAGAGGGAGAGCTTATTTTTGGGGGAAAGCAGCCATGATATTTTCTTAGCTCTGGCAAAAACTGTTCGCTGAACCATCGTTATATGCCTTTTGAAAGTAAGAATTCTGTCCAAAATTTCACACAGGTATTTACATATGTGCAGGCTCATGCTTGAGAGAGGATCCCAGCATCAAAACTCCGGGGCATGATCGTCATCTTTTGGCGAATGTGACACATGCTGCCGTTGATTCCTATGTTCCAATCTAGAGCCCACTTTTCAAAACTATATACGTATTGCTGCAAAGCCTCCGCGGCAATGTCAAAAAAGATTATGTAGGTTAATAAAAATATTTTTTTTTTAAATTTCAACCAAAAAACATTTTTTAAATCGCGCTATACCGCCTTATTTCAAAACCGTGTAAAAACAGAATGGGGTGTATTTAAGAAAAAGTAAGCTTAGAAGTATCAACGTGAGAGATATTACTTTGTCACGGCCCTGATTGACTATTTAGTCAGTCGCCCCTGGTCGGAGCATTGAGGATCTCTAATAATAACTGTTCGAAGAGAACAGGGACCTACAGTTTATAGCTGAATCCGAACGGCGGTGTCTTGAATTAATAGAGACTTACTTGGGCAAATAGCGTCTTTGAGCTAGCGATGCCAGTGCTAGGCAAATGTCACACTGCTATTGCAGGGATTCGAACCACCGACCTTCGGTTTGTATAGCGAGTACGCTACCACTACACAACCGACGGCCACACGGCCCTAGTATATATATCTTTTCCCAAAAATATAATTCTTTAAAATATTTAACAAAATTTTAAGAATTGTTCATTTTCGATTCGAAAACCTTAATTTTTCCAACTAAAAGCTTATAAAGTAGATATCAATCTATTTAAGACAATTTCAAATAAAATTTAAAAAAAAACTTTAGAAGTAGTTGTAAAATCATTCGGTATAAATAGTACTTTAAAATCCGTTTATATATTTATATTTCTTTATATAATGCTATATTTGTTATTATGCTAAGCTTCAACAAGATGAACAGCTAAGCTTCCCCAAATTTACGCAAGCCCAAAATCACTAAAATTTCCTTAAATTTCCTTAAATACAACTAAGAATTATATTCTTTAACTCCTTCAAGTAATTTTTCCCTTTCAAGGCTGCTCAAATTACGTGACGTCACGATGCACCCTTTTCTTCTGCTTAGCACAGTCACAACTTTTGTTGTTTTTCAGCACTAAGCCATCATAACTCTTATAATTTAACTGCTTTATAACTTTTTGATGGTTATTTTATGAGTCTTACCCACTGTAGACATATTTAATATGCAAGCCATGGCATATTTCGCACTCTGGCAAAACGAAATTAGCCTTAAATTGTTGGCACCCAGCGATATGGTTATTAAGTTATTAAGTATATGGATGCTTTATTTATTGCAGCTTGCCGTATTAATGAACCTGACCTCAACTGCCAATTTGTCGCTGTCAAGGGTATTGTTGTTTTTGTTGTATTTATTATTTTTTATTGTTATTCTTGTTGTTGTTGTCATTAACCTCAATTTATTTATATTGTAAGAGCCAAAGCTGGTACAGTGCTGCGTGACTCTTGGCACTGAGCGTCAATAATTGCTGCCAAATTGCAAACCAGCCTGGGCAACTGGCCAAGAGTCACTGCAGCTTTTAAGATGAGACAAAAGTCGTGGCAGTTGACTATGTAGGGACGCGTATAGAGAGGTCAGAAGACTGACTGTCCAAGCGTAGAAAACTTAATTGAAGTGTAAGCGCTTTTGAGCAGTGCAAGAAGAAGAGCTGCAGTGTGACCGACTGAGGCTGCAACCTAGCCAAGTCACGTCGCTGTGACTGAGCCCAGATCCAACAAAAACAACAAATATTGGGGTGCAAAAAAAAGAAGTTGCAAAACCACCCGCCTTAATGGATTAATTTACTTTGTCGCAGTGCCAAAGCAGCTCTGAAAAGTGCTGCGCAAAGGCAACAAGCCGTGTAAAAGGTTTCTGTGGTCCAATTCAATCTTACACTTACCTAACGCACACACACACATACACATTCTCTCAGTTATATATACACACACATACGCACATAAGCTTACACATACACACTTAAAGCGGCCATTTTGCGCGCTAATGGCGCATGCTGTTGTTTTTGTTGCTGTTGTTTGTCCTCGCTTTTGGAATCTAATTGAAATGCTGATGAAAAGAAAATTGTTGTTTAAAAAACAATAATGAAAACTGAAATAACAATAAAACGTTTGCGCTCGAGCTGCCCAACTGTGCCAATGTAGACAAACAAAAGTGTAGGATGCAATCCGAGCCGAGAAACGGGTAGCCGAATATAATACACACTTACGGACTGCCATTAGAGCTGGGAAAGTGCAGAAAGCTGAAAAAGGGTGGAATCGCAGCTCCCGATATTATGTTTGGGTTCCAAAGTTTCTGTCATTAAAGCGATTTTGATCGTATTTGAGCATCTTTGAGATTTTTTTATTATCAAGGAATTTTAAGGCTATGGTCATACTGCTTAAAAAGGAAATTTGGTAATAACACTGCCTCCTCAACGAAAACTTTGAGAATATAAATTTTTTTTTTGATGAAAATTTTTCAGAAGCTCATACTTTTGACTTGATCGGTTTCTTTTAACCTAATAAAAAAATTTATGGAACCTGACAAGGCTGAACTTATTTATACATCCCTCGTTCGTTCTTCTACAGCTCCTGCGTTTGGAGCCCTTACTACCGTCTTTATCAGGACAAATTTGGGATGCAAATATTTTAGTATTTTCTTATTCTGGAAGACTTCGCTTGTGTTGTTTTTGTATAAGCTCTTGCTCGGGCTCCATTGAGCTTCTTAGTCAAATAACTTATGTATGTTTAAACCCCTTATTTAAACTTTCCTTGGATTTGGTTTAAGCTAGTTTTCATCTTGCTTATATCTTTTTATAAATTAATTTTTATTATGCAGCTAGAAGGACTTCCAATCCACTCACTTTGCTTATGAGCAATCTTTTCATAGCATTACTCAACGGACTCTTCCGGCATTTCACTACTTTGCCGTAAAATCTAAGCTGAAAATAAATGATGACGATGATCACGACGATGCCAATTTTTTATATTTTTCCATGAGCCATCTACTAGGTAGTACTATGTGCTAGAGGTGGAATACAATCGATAGTCCACCACTCGATAGTTTCGACTTCGATAGTAGAAACAATCGATACTATCGATTGTATCATCGAACAAAGTGAAATATGGCACACAAAAAACGCACATTCTGTAAATAAGTACTATAGAGCAAGTGGGGAAAATTCTAATACCTGCAAAATGAGTATTTCAAAATTTTTAATAGAAACGTTTTATTCATGACACTGTAACAAGAGATCCTTTTAGAACTACATCTTAAAAAACCAAAAAACTGTCCATCAACAATTAGCAATTAGTCTCAAATGGGATATCCCAAATGGGATTTTTTTTTATATGAAGTTTTGTCATTCCGCGCGAAATATTTCGAGCTGCGTAGACCCCTTAAACTGAAAATAAATGATGACGATGATCACGACGATGCCAAAGTGCAATTTTAAATATTTTTCCATTGTACTAGGTAGTACTATGTACTAGAGATGGGATACTATCGATAGTGCCACCACTCGATAGTTTTGACTTCGATAGTAGAAACAATCGATACTATCGATACTATTATCGAACAAAGTGAAATATGGCACACAAAAAAGCGCACATTCTTTAAATAAGTACTATAGAGCAAGTGGGGAAAATTCTAGTACCTGCAAAATGAGTATTTCAAAATTTTTAATAGAAACGTTTTATTCATGACATTGTAACAAGAGATCCTTTTAGAACTACATCTTAAAAAACCATAAACTGTCCATTCAACAATTAGAAGTGGCTTGTTTTTGTGGCAGAAGACCAACAGGTTGACATTTCTAGGTTTCAGTCGGGTCCTTATGTCCAAAACTATAAGGCCACTTCTACTGAACATTCATCCTCTTACTTTCAGTAGAAGTGGCAGGAGTGCATAAACATTTGTTGACTAAGTTTTGTAGTCCAACACAGTCGGATCCCTGAAAGTAGAATAATTTTTAGTTACATTTTTTAAGTTTTTTATTCTAAACTTCCAAAAGCTCAATGGATTTGCATTTTGGCTTAAAATTTGACTGGCCAAATAATGTGGAATGTCAAATATTGCTGCTACCTAATTTTTAGAGATATTTTTTTCTGATTTTTGCAACACGAATTTTATGAAATTCGAAATTTCGGAAGCCAAAGTCGTCTACTATCCGGAAATTTTGGACGTCTGTGGCAATCATTAAGGCTAATACGGCATAGATTTTTGTTTTTCGGATTTGGTGACCCTAAAAGTGTCAGATGGTCATAAAGTTTCGACGTGTTACCACTGGTTTTGTATTCATTTTGACATGTTACCAATTTTTTGTCCGTTGATTCGTCAAAAAAATGTTTACAAAAGTATACTATCGATATATCGAACAAAACCATCGATAGTATCAGTAAAATGAAACTATCGATAGTGCCATCGATAGTATCCCACCTCTACTATGTGCATCAACTTATTGCAAGTCCAAGGTGTTAACAAACTGAATGTACTCTCTGTTAGAGATGATGAGATACACACACTCACACTTATCCATTCAGTGTGATAAAAAACATGGCATATGCGCTAGCAGCCAAAGCAAAGGCAAAAGCGTAATAGAACTGAAACTGAAACAAAACAACGACGAAACCGGAAACAATGTTGCCATCTTTGTTGTTTTGCTGTTGTCGCTTTGTTGTTGTTGCTTTGTTGTTGTTGCTGTTGTTGTTGTTGTTGTGGTGGTACTTTGTCGTAGATGTTGTTGTATTTTGTGTACTGCTTTAACAAGGCACCTGCCCGCGTACCCACAACAGCAACAACAACAAAGTGCCCCTTGTCTGCCCGACTGCCATATGTTGGTCAAAAATAAATTGAAGTGGTTTCCCCCCGTCGACCTACATAAACATATTTTAGACCCACACACACACATCTGTACATATATAACATTTACACATACATTGGCGCACTGCGTGTGTTACCATGTTCATGTTTTTTATGTATGTGAGTGTTGTACCGCAAGCATTTAGCAAACGGCGCCTTAATATATGCAACATTATTTCAAACACTAAAATAAAAACTCCAGCACTATAGTTACACTGGCACACATACATACTCAGACTTTGCACACTGGTCGATGAGTTGAGAAAATAAAGATCGATTGATCTTATTTTTTTGACTCCATTATTTATTTGCTACTATTGCTTTAAGATTTTAAGCTATTAATATTTGCTTCTGGCAGTTACTAGAAATAAATAAAATACAAAATTATCATTTTTATTATTCTATATTAAAATAATTATAATTTTTTTATTACAGTTACATTGAAAAAAATTTTTTGCAATATCGCAAAAAATTTATATTTTTTTTTTATGAGCTGTGTACAAAAAAAAAATAAAATTTGTATTAATGTTAAAAAAATTTTTTTAATTTTTTTTTTTTTTAGCATTGTTCCACCAAATCGATTTGATTCATATTCACAGCAAATAAAGATCGTATAGAAAAACGTCTCTTTAAAAATGGTGATTGAGATATTTAAGGAACATACTTAAAAACAAATAAGAAAATTTCATTTTTTTTTTAAGAAAATATGCTGGTTAAAAAAAAATAAACATTTTTGCCAACTTAGATTAAAAAAAAAATACTACTGAATATTAATTTTTAACATAGTAATTTTGTATATATCAAAAAAAAATAAAAAGAAATTAACAAAAAAAATAAAAATAAACTGCAGATTAATTTTTAATATAGTAATTTTGTATATATCATAAAATGTTAAGACTTAGTAATCAAATTATTTAAGTAATTAAAAAAAAAAACATTAAATGAAAAAAAATATATAAAAAAATATATATTATAATAGTATATATTCTATCCGATTTATAAATATTATATGTATTAGAAACCAAATCGTATTTAAAATTAAAAAATTTCAATTATACTTAAAATTATTTTTTTAAATTATTTCTTACATGACTTAGAAAGCAATGATTTGTCTCCAAGTTCATAAGCTTTTGACCACTGTGCGCTGTAGCCTTAAATTAGGTTGCTCTATATACATACATGTGTATGTGTTTGGCTGAGAAACCGAATGTCTGCTGTGCATGTATTTGTGTATGTGGGCAGGTGTGACAGCTAAGCGGCGTCTGCGGCTGCTGCGGCCATTTTGGTTTTTTTTTTTTTAAAGTAGTTTTCATATGCCCCAATGCACCCACAGCGCCAAAGCCGTCGCCAAAGGCACAACCTTAACCATTTTCAGTGCCTGTTGTGAGTGCATCATTAATTTTAATTTGTATGGAACAAGCCGACAACATTGCTATCAACGGGCCTCGACCACCTCTGCCTGCAAGTGGCACTCGCAACACCTTTCGCAACGCTCACAACTAACCCGACCAAAAACCCAAGACCCACACCAGAGCCAGAACAAGCCACTGTCAGAACTACCAAGACCAAGCCGTCACTTACAATGCCGTTTAGTTTCACTTAAAGTGGCTCTTGTCTGTCTCTGGACTGCACCAAGTGTGTCTGTATGGGTTTACATTTCTGTGTGTATATCCGTTTCTGTGTCTGCGTCTGTGTCCATCTGTCAGTTTTGCCTTTTCTTTTTATGTATGCGGTTTTTGAGTTGTGAAATTATGAATAATGAAAATGCTTTCCCAGTTTGCCAGTAAATATTTTTATGTGGGTAAGATACCAGTTAGAAGTGCTTAAAGTAGAATACTGCAGTTGGCAAGTTATATACTATGTACTCGTACACAAGAGGAATACACTCATGCATTAGATATTTGAGATTAAAGTACTGGATGTACTTTCTCTTGTTTAAAGTTTAGAAATGAAACTGGAGTTTGTTGTGGTAGCTTTTGTTGTTTGAAGTTTTGTTCAACTGAATAATGGTTGCACTTAACAAAAAATATACTTTTGGCTTAGAATTTTAAAAATATTTTGTTTTTTAAGCCCGAAATGTTGGTTGTTCAGGCAAGCAAAGTTCTTGTACTTTAAACGAAACACTGGGTATTTATATGATTGTTTTTTTTTAAGGTTACGTTAAAGTCATCTTCTTCTTAGGTGGGCAAAACAAGTAGCTATCGGGTTACAACCGGATATAGGTATAGCATGCATCCAACGCCTCTGCTACTCGCACGCCCTTTTCATTCACGTTAAAGCCTAACATGGAGCACTTATTATAAGCTTCATTTGTTTTATCTTGTAACAATGAACTGAACCATCTTACTCCACCTCGAAAAGAACCATCAACCTCTTTTAAGCACATCGTTAGTGGCCTTAAAAACTCATTCTGATTCCTTTTATACAAAAGTCCGAGAACGCGTTCTTCAATGTATGGAACTACATATAATTATATTCTCTTAAATTTTGGAAATTCTTTAACCCTCGAAGCTTAACACTCGACGGCATACAACTCAAATTCCCATACAAATGTATGCAAATGTCAGATCCATGTGCGTGGAGGAAGGTGTACATTTTAAATCCTGTTTTGAGGACTTTTGTCAATTTTTCAATGTATTGATCAATACGCCAAGAAAATTTTAAAAGAATACCTGGAAGCACGTTTCGGCATCTAAATTAGAAGTATTCTAAATTAACGCTCAAAATCGAAATATGTCTGGACAGACGCATGTGCGTGTTCGAGGTTTAATATGAACTAGGGGGCTTCGCCACCTGTTCGCTTCGCTCCGAGTGGGTGACGAAATGCAGGACAGGCACGTATATTTACTGTAGACTACATTTTGTTTGTATCGTATAAATACGTAAAGCATTCGAGATACTAAGAAAAGGCTCTTAGGTCCTGTTGTCACTAATATCAGTAAGAGATATACTACCTAAATTTTTATTAACTTTCATTTATTTTAATGACAGCCCAAGGAATATACTACAGATAATAAAAAATGGATTTCATAGTTTTATTTCACAAAGAATACCTCAACTCGTATCTTCTGTAAAATCGACTGTATGCTTTAGTCGAATATCGAGGTACAATTTCCATGGAAAAGCGTAGAGGCACAAGCAATTAACCAGTGCTACTAATCAGCCATGGACTATCAGTACGAGTCTTCCAAGTTAATTAATTATTAAAGACGTAAAATATTTCACTTATAAGGTCAAAAGTTAAATTACAGAAATGAGGCACAAATACAATTTCGATTCCTTAATTCTTCATCGAAAATGTATGCTAATGATATAAATAAAGTTACACAACTGTGTCATTAACCAAAGTTCCAACTTTGCACGATTCGCTTTAATCACAAAATATTTAACACCAACTTCGTCATAAAACTTGAGTGCTTGTCACTAATTAGCACACGCTCACTCTCGTGACCTTTCCCAACACTGAACACTCACTCATACACGCTCAGACACACACTCACTCGCAGATACAAGAAAAGTTTAGTTCAGTTTCCTAAAACATGCTAATTTTCATTAAGTTGAGCCCAACTGAGAGAGAGCAAATGAACAAATGGTTAAGAGAAAGAAGTAACTCCAAGGACCAAGTAAAAATTCTCAACTAATCACCGCATAAATGCCGAAAAACTTTTGCTAATGTTAACTGCTTGCTGGCTCGTTAAATGCGTCTTGTTACTGTATGTGCGTGAAAAAAAGAGATACACTCACACACACACACACACACATGTACATGAGCTCTTATGTATATTCTTATCAGTAGCGTAGATGGAAGGAGGCTTAAGAGGATCAATCGTACACTTTGAGCCTAAAAAAACTATGACAATCAAAAAAAATAAATAAATATGCCCCTCAGTGGGCCACCCCGCCCGACAATGGGACTTCCTCCTCATACAAATATGCTTCCAACAAGTTATTATTCGTACTAAATTTAGAATTGGGGAATCGTAGCCCTATGTAACATAAAATATCGAAGTGATAGGGTAGGTCCCTATCAATGCTTTGTAAAAATATCAAATTATTTCTGTTTCTTAGACTCATATAAGTCTACATACTGCATTGAGGCAGCTTTAGCTTATTTTTTAAAAATTTCATCTGTTAACTATTAAAAATTTGGACTTTCGAATATTGAAGTTCACTGAGAAATGGTCTCTACTGGCCAAATCAACCCGTGATACCAAATATGGCTAGCTAGCATATCCCTTGTTCTTTCAATGGATCTACGGACTACCTCTACCCCGGCTCTCCATAACTTCCTCATTAAAAACTTTACTAGCTGAGGCTTCTGCATCCACACCTTATGCACAATATGGCTGGGCCAGCGAAGCCGCATCTCAAGCGATCAAAGAATATTTTCAACAGTTTGTTTTATCAACCATATTTCATCACCATGTGGGCCTTATATAGTGTTAATTTCATCCGACTAGAGTAGTCTCTACTTCTCAATTATTGAATGGGGCCAAATTAGTATCGATTGGCAAGGATAGTTCTCCACTTGATCTCCATGTTGACATATTTGCTGCAACTGCGTATGGAAAATTTGCTTCTTTTAAAGAAATTTTGTTTTAATAGTCTCTGATATCAAGGTGTTCACACGGCAGAATTTATAGTCCACTTTATAGGCACAACCTGTCAGATACATTGCACTGTCTATGATATCCTTGACACAATAGGCATAGGATAATTTCCACATTTTCCACATATGAAAGCAATGGAACAGCGGGTAGGTATAGTAGCTGCTTCTTACATGATTTTAAAAGGAAAAAAAGAAGAAGAGTAGGAATCTTTTTTTTAGAAAACTAGAAGCTTAGCAAAAAAAAAGATCAAGACTTACAATTGTCTTGTCGACCGCATCCGGGAGATTAGAGGCTGAGTTGGATTTTTTCTAGATTAAAGCTTTTTTAAAAATATTGTCATAATCTTATCATGCTTTGCTGTAAGCTGGAAGCGGTTTGGTAAGTTTTAGTGAAGTTAAAATAAATTGAAGTTGGGATTGATTAGGCCAGTTAAGGTTGATTGTGTGCCCTAACTGCCAGTATATTTTCTAAAACTTTTGTGTATTTGTCCCATATATGTAAGATTTTAAGAACAACCAGCGATACAAGATTTAAATCGATATCTTGGCCATTTTCCCTGTTGGAGAATTTATGCCTACTGTAAAAGTTAAAATGAGGTTTAGCGCAAGCATATACTACGTCAACGCTAAGAAAAGTACTTTATAAAAATTTTGAGAATCGGATGAAAATTTTAAGGTATCAATTTTATATGAATGGCTCAACTGCCAAATCGATTAACTTCACTTTTTGAATTTTGCGAAATTTAAAAGTCAAAGTACTTGGGGATCATCCATAAACTACGTGAAGCTGATTTTTGTCAAAATAGACCCTCCCCCCCCCACCCCCTTGTGACACAGTGACGGAATATTTTTGAAGATTTTCCATATGACCCCCAACCCCCTGTAGTTTATGGATAATCCCTTGATAGATGCCAAATTTTCATAATAATAATCTCCAAAAATAAAAATTTACACCACTAAAAGACAAAATGACAAATAAAATACAAAAGACACTGAATAATAATTATGTTATTAATTTCTCATTTTTCTCAACTGTTTGTTTTATGGAGTTAATCGATTTGGCTTGTGAACCATTCAAATATTACAATATATTCATTATGAAGCTATACGATACTTTTTAAAACCGAATGCTCCCCCAAACTGCCACGTTCCTTCTTCTCTTCTTGTTATCCTTCCTCCGCCTGCGGGGAATCGAACTACCAACCATCGGTTTGCAAAGCGAGTACGCTACCACTACGCTACTACTACTACTAATTTGGCCATTACAACCGGTTTTCGGTCTTGGCCGCAGAATTTATCCTACGCCAGCTGTTTCTGTCCTGTGCTTGCTGGCGCCAATTGGTAATCCCAAGGCTACGAAGATCCTCCGTTGCCTGATCTTCCCATCGCAAAGGCGGGCGTCCCTGTCGTCGTCGACCTTCTTGGCTGGAGCATTTTCATCCATTCGTGCAACATGACCTAGCCAGCGCAGACGTTGTAGCTATATGCGCCGAACTAAATCAGTGTCGCCGTATAGCTCATACATTCGAATACGAAAATCACCTTCCACATTTATCGGTCCAAGGATACGTCGGAGGATTTTTCTCTCGAAAGCCCCTAATATCGCCTTATCGGATGAAGACAATGTCCATGCTTCAGCGCCGTAGAGACGCACGGGTATCATGAGGGATTTGTAGAGGGTTATTTTCGTATGCCGAGAGAGGGCTTTACTCTTGAGTTCCTTACTTAGCCCAAAGTAACACTGGTTAGCAAGATTAATCCGTCGACGTATTTCCATGCTGACGTCATTTTTTGTGTCGCTAATACTGGTGCCCAAGTACACGAAATCCTTTACAACTTCGAAGTTGTAGCTATCTACTCCCCGTGGTGTCGTTTCCTTAATTGTAGATAGCAGGTATTTCGTTTTGTCCAGATTTACAGCCAGACCCATGTTTTTCGACTCTTTTTCAATTTTAGAGAAGGCTCCGCTTACTGCACGTATATTAGTGCCTATAATGTCAATGTCATCGGCATACGCCAGCAGCATGACACTCTTATAAAAGATAGTGCCACTACGCTACCGATAGCAAAACAAATAATTGTTTATCGTAAAGAAATTTCACTGTAATTGTTCACTTTCAGAAACTGACCACAGGGTATCTCACGGTCGTACAGCGTCACAACGGGCTCATATTTTTTTCTGTGTTGTTCTAATTATTGCAGCAATTTCTTTTAATAATACACCACATAAAAGTTAATTTCCATAATGACACGTCGGCCTCATTGCGATAATCCATCTACGCCACTGGTTCTAAGCCCGTAGAGTGCAGAGAGTGGTTTTCAACGACAGAAATAAACATGAACTGAGCGCATATAAACTTGCAATCAGCGGTCATGTAAAGCGGCAAACGCCCCTCAGATACTCACAAACCATAGTAACACACACACGCACACACACATAGAGCAGACAACACACAGAGCGAAACAACATAATAACACTTGTCAGTTCATTGTGCCACAATGTGAAATGCGTGTGAGGACACGAATACACACACACACACATCTAGATATACGACGCGTAAATGTCGAGTGAAGCGTAGCCAGGTCAGCGTCCGTGCCGCATGTAACCAAAGTCGAATGTTTCACGTGCTGCAGCCAGTTCAGTACTCTAGTAGCAGCATGCTACATGATGACGGTGATCATGATGATGATGGTGATAATGTTGATGATGGTAATTTGTTGTGGCTAATTGCATTAAAACCGCTACACGCACTCACACACACATATGTGCCCACTGAAATGCGACACCATTTTGTGCTATTGAAGATGCCCTACGAACCAGCTTTGAATTGGTACCAAAGTACCCTATAGGAAAGGCTCACAACAGCGCCTAAATGCAGCCTACATAAAATGTTCAAAAACATCTGCTGCTTACCATTTTGTGGCTTAGAGCCAATAGAGGCGCTCCAGTCAGCAGCATTGTAATAATGTTGACTTCAATTTCAACTGAGCTGTGTTTAGCCAATTTCAATGCCAATATCCACTTCAATCAACTAACTGTATGTACAGTCAAAATGTTCAATTCTTCAGTTGTTCAATTTTTCAAATTTGCAGTCTTGCAATTGCTCAAGCGCTCAGCTGCTCAATCGAGCGAACATTGAAACAATTGTGTCTGGCAATAAATTTATCAATTTTTATTTATTACGGTTGCTGTTGTTGTTGTTACTTATTTTCGATTCCCGTAACAATAACAAAATGCAAAGCAAGAAAAAATACACAACCAATGACATCAAGTCGAAGATGAAATACTCTTTTGGAGCGTCTTTTGGCACCATGTAAATTTGAAATTCGGCATTCAAAGGAGCCTAAGGCCAAGGAAGAGGGACTGAAATATCGAAAAGCTTTGTTTGAGAGAACAATCTAACCATCAAGATGCTTCCAACGAGACCTCATTTTTTCCAATTATGGCAAACGATTTAAAAAGTAGGAGGGAACAGACGAACATATACGATTTTTGAGGAAAAACCGCATAAGCTACAAAAGTGAATACCATTTAATTTATTTTTAATCGCATTAAAATAAATATTTGTTGCTCCAGAACTCCATAGAAAACCTGAAAATAATCGTTATTTTCTATCAGATTTTGGGAAAATAAAATCTATATATATTTATCAAAATATTGACAAATACACTTGGCTCATTTTTCAGCAATCTAAATTTTAGTTAACGAAAAAATATTTTAATATAAACACTGCCTGAAATTTGTTTAAACAGCATACATTCAAAAAATTCCAAAATAAACAAACGAATTTTTTTAAAGAAATTGAAAAGGAATTTAAAGCTTGTGAAATATTCTCATAAATATTATAACTTTTATCCGGGCATATGGCAAACACAACATTGCTTTCAAAATACTCTAACTATAGAGGGCATTGCTATGTTGGTTAAACAAAAGGCAACAAAAGGCGCAGTTCAATAAAGTTGTACGTGTGTGTGCGCGCGTGTGTAGGAGTGTTGATAGACAAACTTTATACACTGTCAAGCGGCTGTGTGTTATGCTATGGATTCCTTTGCGGGAATAGAGCGCGTATTTTGTTGTGTTGGTAACACAATATAAAACACGCGCACTCTCACTCACACACATACACACATGTACTGATAGATACTCACACACACATGCACACGCACACTACAGCTTGTGCCATAAATAAAATTTAAGCTACACCTAAAAGCCCGGCAAGAACGACGACAGCTAGTGCGCTCTGCTCTCTATATACATACATACATATGTATATGGCAATGTGTGTTAGAATATGTTTGTGTATGCGTACTTTTGTATATATGTATGTATGTATATGTGGGCATGACTATGGCACTCAAGCAACAAAAGGTAGAGAGCCGCAATGGCATTTGATTTATGGTTGCTCAGACTATAAGGTTAAGACTTTGAAAATATTTTCGCAGACCCAACAACACATGCACGCATACAAATGTACTACAAAAATATATACATATACACTATCAGTCAAAAGTTTTCAAACACTTAAAAATTGAAAACTTACGAAAATCAAATAGAAATATTTGTAGCTAACTTTCTATTTACAAAATTTCATACAGGTTGAGTTTTGAAATTGGCTTGAATCTTTATATTGTGTGAATCGTAATATTAGTCCCTCAAGGACATTTGAGAAATTAAAATCATATAAATGTGACACAAATTATATTACACCTTGGTTCAAAAAATATTTAAAGTTGAATTTTCTTCTTCTTCACCCAAACCCTTGTTTACCTCTTTTCGGACTCGCTTATGCTCCTCCTGAGGTGTGGGTATGCGATCTCAGCGTTCGTCTGCAGGCATTCCGATCCTGGATCATGTCATCGCTGAGACCCATTCGTTGCTGATGTTTTTGCATTTGAAAAAGGTGAGGTTTTTGGCACTTGTGTATGAATATTCGTTAGTAATGGACTTTCCTTTTACACCGGCGGTTGTCTCCAGACCCGGTAACCAATCGCATACACTGATCTTTGGAAGATCTTTAAGATGTAAAAATATGCCTCAGGCTAAATGTGATGGTAAGTATGCCTGCATCTGACTAATTCTCTCTTAGGGGCCCATTACGCTAGGAAGACAATACCGTGGTGCTAATTCTATTCTATAAAAAGCAAACTACAAATTTTAAATTTATTTATTTATTTTATTTGAGGTTTCAACGGAAGTGTCATGAAAGTGCAAACGCTCTTCAATCTTGCTTCAATTTTCAAAGTTGCTTTTACAATCGATTTATAAAAAAATCGAGAGATAATCTTTATTATAAATATTGAACCATTTTTTAAAATTTGTTTTTGTTATTTCTTAAAACCAAAAAAAAAAATTTACTATTTATAATTTGAATTTTGAGGTTTTTTTTGGTACTACCAAAAATGTGAAAATGTGGAAATCCATAAATGGCATATAATTCGAATGACTAATATAGATTCCAATTAAAGGCATTTTTAATTTTTTGCTGGCATATAAAAAACTGATAAAATATTATAAGGAATCATCGGCATACAGTTAGAACGTTGATAGGTTCCATTGACAACATCATCTATTACCCTCCACATGGAAACTCAATTGTTACTATTTATCGGATAGATAAAGTCGAAATATAAATGTGAGACCAACCATTTGTGAAGTTACTATCGTTCGAAAAAAATTAAAAAACACCCTCAAAAATCTATGCAAATCCTTTTTTTTTTTGATTGTAATAAGATTGTTAGTCAAAATTGAATCATATATGATAATCTTAATTTAAATAAATATAAGAATAATATTTTTAGTTCCCTGAAAATATGATTTTATTTCACTTTCAACATAATCCAGTAGGTTTCCTTTAAAAAGAAGCTTAACGATCCAAGTTTGTCAATAAGAAGATCGGTTGGGTTTGGCTATTCCAGTAGTTCCTCCCAAGACTTAAAGCGTTTATGGAACTGCTACCTTATTACACTAAGTTTCCCATACCCACAGCTGAACATATACTTAAAGCTCTAACAAATAATGTTACCAATATTAAAGCGTCTGAAAACTTCTCACAGACAGTGTTACACGCACCAGGCACGCATATATGCAACACACTAGTAGCTACAGCGGCAAAGTTCATTGCCCCCTTTCAGTTTTGTGTGGCATACTTTTATGCGCTGCCATAAAGCTTTTATTAGTTGTGCCGCAGCTTACCATAATGGAAATTTGTGTTCAATCTAACGGCACACATATACGGATGCATAAGTTCATAGTGCACCTCACACACATGCACACAGATACACACGCACGCACTTTCTCAAGTGCTGCTGCATGGGTAAAACTGTGAAATTTGCCTAAGAATTTCACACGTTTAGTTAGAGACTACACTTCCGGCTCACAAGCAGACAGCCAACATACACACACACACACACTCTGACGTTCACATACTCATGCCACATTATGGGGCAAGTTGAGGCACAGGATCTGCAGGATGAGTCTACTGCACGTGCCTTTAAGCTTTATCAAGCCAATAATGTGTGCAACGAAGTTTTAACATAAGTCTGCAAAAAGTTGCATGTGCAAGTTTTTGTTGTACATTTTGTACTAGGTATTGCTATTGTGGGCGTGTAGGCGGCCACATTATGGCAAATAAACTTGCATATTTTATCGTTTTATATATACTCCAATTTTTTATTCGCCTGTTTCCCACTTAACGTGGCTGTCAATAGTTGTCGTTGCCAGATGGATATGTTATTCAGCAGACCATGTGTGCAGCACAAGAGTCTTTAAGGACTTGTATATCCAGAAAGTTTATTCTGGTAAGCTACATATAAAGAAGCTGCTTTTGAAGTATTAATAGGAACTTGTTAGTTTTATATCCGTTGGTAGCGTGGTTTTGGAGATACGAAACAAAGCTTTATCTTCAGCTAAACTAATTTTTTTCCGGTAATTTTTGATGAAATATTTAAAAGAGAACTTCACTCCAAGCTAAAACGGAGCCACTGAACATACATACATCTATGGGATTCACCATATATTACTTTGTTTTCTACAATTGTATATCATACTAAAATCCCAATCAGTTTTAGAAGAGATTTCCCGCTTTAAGCCATTTTCACTTGAATCTCGAAAAACACGTTTTTTTTGACCTGTTCCTGATAATCTGTTCAAATCGTGTATCTCTTAAGTGCCAGTTTGACCAAACTGGTTTGCTGGGCTCTCCATCATATTCACACTCTGACATATACAGCCAATTTACAGTGCCACATGTATAGTATCTGCCAGTACAAAGCACTGAGCTCGGTAGAACTTTTCGTTTTGTTTTAACTACAATTGCTTTAAGCCTTTACCCTTACACTTCACACCACTTTCCCGCCTCTCTCAAACAACTACAACACTCAAAAGCCATCACGAAAAAAACATTTAAACTTTATTGCCGCACTGTGTGGCACTAAGCCTTTTCGAAACAATTAAAGTTCTATTAGGCAGCAAATGCAAATGTTGCTCGGTTTCCTTTTTTTGTATTTTTATTATTTTTATTTTTCAGTATTTTATTTTTTCAATGGAATTTTAAGCTGCTTTTTATGGCACATTCATGTACAAATGCACGCAAACCCACAACTGCACACATATAGTATACACACACACACACACTAGCGCATAAAAACACACAGATATACTTCAACATAAGCCGTTTTAATTGTTTTGTTAAATGAGTTGGCAGCGCAGCTTAGCATGAAAGTAGCCATGGACTTTGGAAAAACTTTTACATGTTATCTTTGCATGGCATGTATCTAAGGAAGTTAAAATAAAAAACTCAAAAACTCTTTACATTTCCATGATTTTTAGTTTAGTACTTTGAGCTCCAATAATTACTAAAGCTTTATTTTGAAATCCTGCTTTATGGCTAAAGCTTAAGCTCAAATTCAAAACTGTATTTCAATTTAAAGTCCTGCGTATTTAATTTGAATTCTTGTAGTCAAAATCGAGTAGGCCAACTCCCTGCTTGCTTCGCTCTCTAAACTTTCCGCTTATAATATGTTCGTACAACCTTTCGCTTCATTTTTGAAATATTTTTTAAATGCCTTTAAGTTTGTTATAAAAGTTAGTAACAAATTGTATAAATTCAGAATTTGATTTACAGACCCAAAGCTATTCTCTCGGTGTCTCTTTGCTTGCATCCTTTTTATATCCTTTGGCACACACACACACATATACGCATGTGCCGACATGTTTGTGCCCGTAGCATCAAAGCTTTTTATCTCAATAGCCTGCTCAGTCAGTTAGTCCTAAGGAGGACATGACAAAACTGCAAACTCGAATTGTAACGACAATTTGAGTGCCCCATAGATAAATTGTCAACAAGTGCGCATCAGGAGCGTCTTTTCCATATGCAATACGAAATTTACAAAAAAAAAAAGGCGAAAAGGGTAAAGAGAGTAGGCGAAAGACGAGTAAAGAAGTACCAAGCAAATACAAAAAAAATTAGGATATGTAACTCAATTTGTTTAGAGTTCAATTCGGCAAATGTTTGTCAATATGTTTTATCAAATGCCAACAATATTTACACATGCATAAATTTGCTTTCTATAAGATACAAATATGTATACAATACCAATACAAATACAGCTGCAATGGCGGCACATTTAAATGTGTTTGTGTTGATGTATATGAGTTGTGAGAATGAGTTTGTGTCGTCCATTTGGGAGTTTTATGTTTGTGTCAATAAAGTTTTATTTTATTATTGCATGTGAAGCATATTGGAGTAAATGTGTTTTTATATACGAGTTTGTGTATGTATGTGTTTATGTGTATTTGTGCCAAAGGGGCTTGCTAACGCTAGTCACATGTTTTTATGCCCTTATAGAGGGTGTATTTAGTTGGGTCCAATGGAATTTGTTAAAGTCAAATTTTCACGAGCTGAGTTGGCTTTTGAAAAATAGAACTTACTCGAGTTGTCGTTCTACGCCTAGCTGATGTGCGCCTGAGTTGCTGGCTTAAGATCTGGTAGAGCTTGGCGCTTATGAAGGCATTAATTTGTATAGTTTTTATAGAAAAAATATGCTCAGTGTTTTTGAAGCCCCAGTAGAGGATAGCCATAAAATGTCTTAATTTTAAATGTTTAAAATAATGGGCAGCACTTTCAGTGATGCCATGGCAATGATGCAGTGATTAATCTGAATTCAAAAAAATAAACATTTTTTTTTTAAATTTTAAAAGAAATCAGTTTTTTTTATGAATTTAAAATAAATTTATTTTTTAATAACTCAAAAAAAAATCATTAATTGAAAATTTGTAACATATTTGTTATATTTATATATAGTTAACAAAAAATAAAAATGAATTTTGTAATAAGGGTTTTCCAACAAAATTATTTTAATTACCGTATTTACGTATTTAAGCTTTTTTTTTGATATTTGACAAGTAGAAACTACGCCATTACTAAAAATGGAACGATACACGCTTCAACAACGCATTGAAATTATTAAAATTACTACAAAAATGTGAAAATCTTGAGTCAGTCCAAACTAAAGCATTTTGAGTCGTAAACATCGGACCGCAATGCAGAAATTGGTCGAAACATTCGAGCTGTTGGGACAAGTTAGTGATGTGAAGAATAAAACCCGTGCACCTCCTCAAGAACAACTGAGAATATTTGCTGTAGCCCAAAGTGTTGAAGAAAGCCCAGGTTTGTCCATTTTTTTTTTGGAATTGGGCATTCCACAAACGTCATTTCACCGTATTTAGCATATAGACTTTTTAACGTTATAAAGTTCAGTTAACACAAGAACTTAAGCCCGACTCAACAACGTGGATCTTTGTGATTGGGTCCTTGAATATCTCAATGAGTTGATTCCACGAAAATCAACTTGACTCATGTTGCTCATTTACCTGGAGGCTACGTCAACATTTGTGCATTGGGGCCGGAAAACCGGCTGCGATGGTTTATAAGCCTCAACGGTGACTTTGTGCTTTAGGTGGGGGGACATTTTATTTTCGAAAATAAGGTTGGCAAGTAGCGGTGAATGGATGGCTAAGATGATTAATGATTTTTTATGGTTTATTATTTTCAAAAATATCAACGAAACATTCTTTTTAAAAATTTTTTATATATAAAAATTAAAATAATATTTCGTATAAAGTTTTTATTCAAGACCTCAAAGATAAAAAATGTGAGTTTGGTATAGGGCATTTTTTTGGTTATGGAAAATTTTTGAAAGATTGTTTTATGTTAATTTTTGTTTTTAATTTTCTGCGGTCATTTTGAAATAAACATCCCATCATTAATCTCAAAAAATGGCATTGTTCTTTGAATACCAAAATAACACCGCTTATTGGAAAACCCTTTATATAAAAACTATTTTTTATACATTCTTAAAATATATTTATTCTTTTAATATAAAAATTTTTTTTATATTTTTAAAAATTGTCTTTTTGGTTAGCTTTTGATACCATGGCTTTTGCGATTATTTCGTATATAGTTTCTATGATTCGATACAAAAACGAAAAAAAAAATTTGGTGGATTCGGAATCATAAAATAATTAATTTGCCGGGAGCCAATATTTTCAGTCATGGTTAAGAAATCTCATAAAGCATTCAAACTTCGGCTACTTAATTTTAACTTTTCGCCTACAGCGGCTATTGAATTTTTACAACACACACACTCACAACTTATAACTCACACTCATATACTCACACCCATACACTCACATCGCTGGGCAATATAAAACATTTTCGATGTTGGCTCTCGGCCTTTAGTTGTTAGTTGTTGTTTCCGTCTCTTGTCGCTTTGGCAGCCCTGTGACTCAAACTTATCGAATTTATGTTTGCATGTGTATTGAATTTTAATGTTGGCAACAATTTTCTATAGTCAGCCACCGGCAGCACCCAATCGCAACCTCTTCTTCTTCCGGGCCACGAACCACAACGCACTACTCAGTAGTTGAGCGGGTACAAATAGTCGATACTGAAGAGTCTGTTTGTGATTCCTTTGCCAGCTGCGGTATAATGGCCACGCACAAATGCTTAGGGAATTCGCAGTGGCAAAACTACTTAAAATAAACTCGTCTTTTAAATTGGATTTTGTGCATAAAAGCAACAAAAACCTAGAAGCTAAGAATTTACTGCGCAAATAAAGTTTTTTATGCGCGTATGGCGGTGTGTGTGAGGGAGTAACTTTGTGTGTGTGTGTATAAAATATGAAGTAAATAAATTTTGCATAAAAAATATGTTTACAAAATATTTCTGTATCTTGCCAGATTGCTAAACCGCAATCAAAACGAGGCGCCATACAAAATGCACACACACACACACACCACCTATACACAACTTACTTTATGTAGTGTATACGTAGCGTATACACAATACGAGTGGAGGGCGTTGCAATCATTGCAACTTCCTTTAGTGACATTTACATGAAAGGGGAAGCATCAGCAGCATCAAGTGCAACAACAGCAACAACGCCACGGCATTAATGCATGAATTTATGGGGCAACAACTATCAGGCAACAACAACAACAACAACAACTTCGCTGACAAGGGCCAGCAACAACTATAGCAGCAGAGGCAACACAACAATAGCAACTGCAAACAGCCCCCAACAACGCACAGTGGCCAAAATCGATGATCAAGTTGGATTTAATTTAAGGGTTCTAAAAAAGCTAAAAACAAAATTTTTTTCAATAAGATTAAATTAGAAATTAAATTATTTATGAAATTGTAAAAAAAAGTGTGGGGTGCTTGATATTAAATGTTACAATTATTTCAGTAGTAGCTATTTATATAATTAAAGTCATTATGAAAATGTGGTAAAATGCACCCCACGGTATTTTTTAGTTTTTTTAAACTATAAATTTTTTTAATATAAAAATTACAGTCATAACCTTTCCCATTATGATCACTTCGACCACTGTGCTGCGTTGATGTTGCAGGCAAATTCAAGTATCTCGGAAGCAGCAACTACAGCTACAACAACATCATCGTTAACAACAACAACGTCAGGCGCACTGATAACTATAACATTGAGTGATATATGTATATATGTGTGTGTGTGTATCTGTGTGCATTGAATCATTGCTTAACGCAGCATAAGCAATGGCGCCACATCCTATCCACCTTCTGCATCATTCCCTTCATTTACCCTTACTAATTTTTGCTGCATACGCAACTTTTCGCTCACCCTTTTCTTGAACATCCTGTATGCATACAGTACAGAGACACGTTGACGAAGAGCTGCTGTATCTCAGCACCTAGATCTTTTTACTGCGGCACTGCACTTGTGACAGTTTTTTTTAATGCTCTTACCCAAGTCAAAAATGGTTTTTCTACTGTGTATGATGAGATTTGATTTGCAATTAAGATTTGTGGTAGGCGACTGATCTTTAACAAAAACACTAAGTGCGTACTTAACAATTTATTTATTTCTTTAAACTCCGTGATCGTTATAGCTGCGCCAACATATAATACAGAATGGCTCTCACTCTTAAAGTACTTGTACACTTAGCCTAGTGGTTAACATAGGGAGTGAGTTAACATCAGCAGACGCTGCATGTTAACATAAGTATATGCCTTATGTATATTTCCTATTACAATAGAGAGCGAGTTAACATCAGCAGGCGCTGTATGTTAACATAAGTATATGCCTTATGTATATTTCCTACTACAGATTGCAGACTAGGCTTGGTTTTAATTAAATTTAGATTTTGAACAGATTTTGCTATTTTCTGCCTAGCCATTTTGGCAGTAGTCTCCAATATGACTTTGAAACTAGACTATATTGGAAGAGATAAAAAAAATAAGCCTTAAAGCCAATAAAATTTGACATTATTGTTATTAGTCCAGGCTGCTCATATTTCAGAAGCGACACAAATGTAAAGACGCAAGGAAAAAAATCTACTAAAATCGTAGCATAGTTCTTTTAAAACTAGCACCAAAGCGCCTGGTTCGACTATGTCAAAATTTTCGATGTCTTCCTACTTATGTTGACTCCACGCGCCGCATATATTTTTAGCCTATTGATATTTTAATACAAGATCAGGCTTATTCAGTGTATACTTCTAAAATCAACCATCCACACAGACCAAAAGATTTTTTCTGAAGCAGAAAAAGACTTTTCACCAACACCACCCGTAGTCAACTTTACGCAGTCGAGTTGACTTTAAAATAGCCTTAAATAACGAAAAATTCTAGACTTCTCTTCGTTGCAACTAAGAAACTTTGTTTTCTTTTGATCTCGACGATATAGAATAGTTTTTATGCGAGTATGCATTTACAAAGAAGCAGCCACCATTTTATAGATTTAAAAAAAAAAATATAGCATACCTTATGGGGCAGCCATTCAAAATGCTTCAGAAACTGATGCAAGAAATAGTGCTGGAGAAAACATCGATGATCGAAGATTAAAATCTCTATAAATCAATATTGGCCAACAGAAATGTTTCTTCAGCACTACTAAACACCTATTTGATGAGTGCAGAAGTGCTGGGGAAACATCTCTGTTGTCCAACATCGATATATAGATATTTTAAACTTCGATCATCGATGTTTTCTCCATCAGTAGCATGAAATTATTGGACTTTGTTGAAAATATAAAATAAAAAATCAGTTAGAATTGGGACTCCAGCCACAAAATAAGACTCAAAAGTCAACGTAATAGGCTTATGAGAATCCCATAAAAAGGCACCAAAAAAATAAGTCTTTTATTTATTTATTTATTTAATTAGAGGAGTACCACTAAGTGCAGTTTACCTTATATTATAAAAAAAAGGTATAATTTATTTTTAAAAGAAGAAAGAGGGAATATATATTAACTAATCCGCGTCTCTAGCCCGGTGGGTGAACTTTTTAACGATATGCACCAACTCACATCAAGAACTGGCCAGACACTTGGATTTACAATATTAAAGAGGAAACAAGGAAACAAGATAAAAATTAAACATTATATCACAAAAAGAGCCAATAGATCACCGTTGACATGTAAGTGACTCATCATATAGGGTTGGTCAAGGATGCTCGAATTGGCAAGTCAAGATGACTTAAGATAGAAGAAGTGATAGATTGAATAGACCATTCGAAAGAGAGGAAGTTGTAAAAGCTATTATAGTTAGAGCATAAGACACGGAAAGGATCGTGCAAAGCATAATTAGATCTACAAAATTTTAAGGCTAAAGATCTAAAATTACGACGGTATGACAAAGGAAACTTTGCTAAGAAGTACGTTGGAATCGATAAGACCGAGTAACAGCTTATGAAAGAATAACACGCCGTGGCATGTTCTGCGATGACTTAAGGAAGGTAACTTTATAAGTTATATGGAATATGGCGGGAGTCGGATATTTTGGTCCCAGTTTAAGCCACGAAGTGCAAAAAGGAGGAATTGCTTTTGTACAGAATTAATCATGTCCTGATACAGGTGGTATTGAGGGCTCCAAACGCAGGAACAATATTCCAAAATGGGACGGACGAGAGAAATAAGAAGAAGTTTGGCTGTGTAAGGGTCGTTGAACTCTTTAGACCAACACTTAATAAAAGCAAGAACACCTTAAAAACCTGATTCAACATAATATGAACTGAATCTCGACCATAAGATGCCCGGTAATATTGTCCAACTCTTGGCCTTACGATGGGCACACCGCTGTCACCCCTTTTATGATATTTCCAGCTTATCAGGCTGTGTTGGCGATCGGCAAGTAGAAAACTGTGATTCATAAAAATTTATGTATTTTTGATTATTTGCATTATAGAAAATATAAAAAAAAAATATTTTACCTTATATTTTCTACGATAAAAGATGTGTTGAGCGTTAATAAAGTAATTCCACTAAAGAAAACTTTAGTCAAATATTTTTAAAGTTCGAAAAAAATTACATGGCGTTAATGTGCATCTGTGGAGGCCCTATGCACCTCAAGCAGATAAGGAAACTAACAACAATGTGCATCTTACTATCAAATATTATGCGTCACTTGTGCAAAGCTTGAACAGTCTTGGATTACCCCTAAGCATCTGTGATTACAGGGTAAAAAAAAATAAAAATAAAAGAGGTAAGCACATTTCAAACGTAACGTCTAACCTATCTACACCCGATGTCTATCCAGAACTTGCTTAAGATATATCCTTACTAAATGGTAAACTATTAACAGTAACTGCTTGTACTCCGTCCAGTTTATGGAAACCAAAAGTTGTTGCTCATGCGCTTCACATCTCAAATCTTGGCTTAAAGTTAAAGTTCAGTTAAAAATCGACAACGTAATTCTTTCTGAAATGCACTTTGCTCGCCTTAGCTTTCCGAACTATGTTACATTAAATTATAAAAATTTTTCCCATTTCTTGCAATTCCCCATAGCGTATTTAATCATTGACATTGTTTTATATATTCAGCAATTCTTCGCACAACTTTTCGCTTATGTCAGCCATAACTTGGACTGCAAATTGTTGCGCAAAGCGGTCGCTGTGGTTTGCTTAACTTTAAAAAATTATGGCAAATTTTATAAATCGTACAAGTTTTTTATTGATAAATGGCTGCTCTGCTCAATCAAATTTATAATACTCGCATGGCCGCACAATGCGCCAGTTTAACCCAACCCAGCTCCAGCCCAGCCAAAACTAGTCAGCCATGGCCAGGAGCAGAGCCAGCTCAGTTTCCGGCGAAACGCCAGAGTACGTTAACTTATATGCAACTGTGACATGTATCGACATGTACGAATTGTTCGATTCAATGTAATGTACACACATCGATACCAATACATTGACATTTCTCTTTGTGTGAGTATTTTTGAAAGTATTTCGAGGTATTTCTATATGTGCAATTGCGGCTTTGTCGTTTTCTATACGTGTGAGTGGTGTGTGTGTGTGTGTGTGTGTGTGTTAGCAGCTCTAGCCAGCTGCCAAATGTCTGTAAATTTATAGAAGTCTATTAAGTTAAATGTCTTGTAATTTAGCAAACTGTCAAAATCGCTCGAAAGTAACAGTATAGAATGCACACGGAGAGCGGCCAAAATTCAATGAGTTGTTTTTTTGGTTCCGTTTCGTGGTACACGGAGAGAAAAATGAAAGTTTAACTCGCAGGATGAACTACTATGATGTGTTTTAGTGCTGGAGAAAACATCGATGATCGAAGTTTAAAATCTCTATATATCGATGTTGGCCAACAGAGATGTTTCTCCAGCATTTCTGCACTCATCAAATGGGTGTTTAGTCGAGCTGGAGAAACATCTCTGTTGGGCAACATCTTTATATAGAGATTTTAAACTTCGATCATCGATGTTTTCTCCAGCTCTAATGTTTATATTATTAAAAACATCAGTTTGCAACTTATTGCATAATCAAGTATACGTATCAAGTATACGCATAAACAAGCTCAGCGTAATCTCACATAGAGTACAAAAAATGTCTCAAAAATTTGTTTCCTTAAATTAAAAAAGTGAAATTCAAAATGAAAAAATTTAATTAAGAATAAGCTAGAAAGTTCTTTTCACAATTGGATGTTCTAAACTTGTGTTGTACGTATGTGACGTTTAACTAGTATATCTTAATGTCTTGGTTATAATTTGTATAAAACACAAGTAAAAGTAAAGAATCTGATACTAATATATGAGGTTAAAAACTTATAGTACATTTGGTTTGCTCTTTAAACATGTTAAAATTAAGCTGGCATTGATTTAAACAATTTCTTAAGCTGCTTCAAAACAACTTTATTTTAGCTTTGGTAAAATATATAAACCAAAAAAAGACTACTCAATTTATGTCTTGATTTTTTTCACACAGTGTAGGCTACGTTTTTTCCTCGTTCGGTTTGCTTATTGTGACAGCGCTGTAGTTACTATTCCTGTTGTTATTGCTTTGTTCTCGTTGTTGTGGCACATGTTGACTCGGCTTCTGCAGTGCGCCAAACTGTATGCTCTAAACCTATCGCAATTGTGGCATAGCCATTGCACGACTTGATTGCCAACAAAATGAGTTGGAAAATGAAGTTGAGCTTAGGTTTTATTGCAGGCAGTCAATGTTGCATATAAAATCTTGCCGCTGACATTGATAAGTGCAGTGGCGGCAGCATCTAAAATTTGTTATACTTTAAAACCAAGCGATTAACTTAATGCACATAAATTTTATGAACAACACAAAGACTTGGTACAATGACCTCACGTGTGCACGCTGCAGACAGTGTTAAGTCTGCTATGTATATATATACAGTCTACATATATGACTGCACATAGACACACAGAACTCTAAAGCGGAAAACAACATGACTTGCCATTGCCGTTACAGTTACCGTTAGAGCGTCGCCATTGCCATTGCCGCTTGTCGCCATTATTTTCGCATTGCGCGGCAAACTTCATGGCGGAACTTCCGACATTTTGTTGTTTTATATGCTTGCACTTGCAACCGCATAATTACATACACACACAGACACTCGTGTTCGTGTGGCATGGACACTACCTGACACTTAACATTTCCTCTTAACATTTGTTATTTGGCTTGTTATATTTTTGGTATTTCCACGAAAATGGAACACAAAAAAAAATTCGCATTCGTTTAAAACTTTGCTTGCAAAGTTTAGCAGCGCATAAGAAAAAAAGAAATTAGCTCGAATTGCATGGAAAACATTTAAAATATTTAAAACATATATTTTAATTTTACATTGTTCAACAAAAGTATTGTGACAACTAAAAAGAGCTTTATATTTTTGTTCTGAAGGGGTCTTTCTAAATTTCTTGCCATTGTCTAAACAAAATATGTCAATTAAGTCAAATCAAAAATTTGTTGAAAGTTGAATCAGAAAAAAACTTGAAACTGACTTAAAAAGAATTTAAGGATATTAAAAATGATTCAAAAATTATTCAATTTTAAAAAACAGTCACTTTTGAACGTATTTAGGTAATTCGTTATGATTTTGTCTTGCAACAAGGCGGTAAAAAAGTTCGATTTGGTGCAATTGGAAGTGCCAAACGTTTTGAATAAAAACGAATCTGAATATTTGCTTTCCGAAATACGACTGACTATTATACTTTCGAATATCGCAAAAACAAAAGAAAAGTGCGTACCTCTAAAAACAACTTCGGATTTGAAAAAGGTAATATTTTTGTTTTTTTTTATTTCGATTATTAAATTAAAATTAATATCGTTTTATTAGGTATGTACTATTTATAATAAACAAACATATTTTTGTTTTGATGTGAAATAAGAAAGCAGACCAGATAAACTTGAAATATATTACCAATAAAATTTATTATAATCTTTTAATTACAAGAACTGTCTCCTTTCGAGATCTTTTTAAATGTGAAACATTCCCTTGCTCAAACCTTCCCATTTATAGAAATAATTAAGATTATCTCTTTAATTTTTTTTTTGTTTTTTTGATATGTGAAAGATTGGTCAAGTTTGTATGAAAAACTGCTGACATCTTCGATCAGCTTTAAAAAAAAAAATACATGGATATGTCTCATACTATGGCATTCAAGATGGCCGCCGGAGAGTAAAATCTTAGGTCCACAAATTTCTAATTCTGAGATTCTAAACCCAGATTCGTGATAAGCGAATAAAATCCCATATTTGCGTATCCAACTCGAACTTCGAATGTAAAAATGATTTTTTTGGTTTCCGGTAGCCATCTTAGGTCTGCGTTTTTCTTATTTTGGAATTTCTGCCCCAGATTCGCGATCAGCGACCTCTAAAACACATCTAAGGTCCGCCATTTTGAAATTTTGAAAACTTATAAGGGACTAATAAGTCTGAATATCGGTTCTATTCCTAATCGTCATCGACGAAATTCTGCGCAATACACTAGATGGAAAAAACAGAGGCATTCCCAGGACGTTTACAGAGCAGCTTGAAGATTTAAAGTACGCCGGTGACGTCTGTTTCCTTTCTGTTCGACATAATGATATGCAAGGTAAACTGGACGATCTAGTCGAAGAAGCTGGTAAGCACGGTCTCGAGGTAAATGTGGAAAAAACAAAGGCACTGAAAGTGAACGCCAACAGCGATGACGACTTTTTAATTCGTAATGAGCGCATTGAACTTGTGGACTCTTTCTCCTACCTTGGCAGTGTCATAGCCGCAAACGGGGGCGCAAAGGCAGACATAGAAGCCAGAGTTGCTAAAGCCACAGCTGCTTTAGCGCAACTCCGAAAGATCTGGAATTCCAATTTTCTTTCAACAAACACGAAAATCCAGATATACAAATCTAATGTGCTATCCATTCTTCTTTATGGGAGTGAGTCTTGGCTAACAACAGAAGCTATTCTTAGCAAGATACAGGCCTTTGTTGAAAGAGGTCTCTGGCGCATTCTGAAAATCTGGTAGCCAAACACAAACAGCAACTTTGAGCTGATGCAGCGATGCAATATGAAGCCAATATCCTACATAATTACCCGTCGCAAATGGGGATGGATTGGGCATACTTTGCGAAAGCCACTACATGAAGTTTGTCGTCAGGCCCTTGATTGGAACCCGCAGGGTAACCGAAGAAGAGGAAGACCCAGAACAACATGGCGCCGAACTGTTTTGAAAGAAGCTGAAGAATCAGGTCGTTCCTGGAGGGAAGTGAAGCAATCGGCACATAACCGGATACGATTTAGATGATTTACAGAGGCCCTATGCTCCTCATGGAGTTAAAGGAATAAAAGAAGAATAAATCTGAATATCATATAAAAGGGGTTGCAATAATATTTTTCTAAGTGATTAAATTGTAGCTCCGCCATTTTGAAATATCAAAAATCACCATACCGCTTTAAAAAGTTGACGAGAAGACGAAAATGTTTAGCCCAAAAACGTTGACTTATCTTAAAATTTGAAGTGTGAGAAGGGGTGGCTTATTTGACAGAGTGGAACCTATTTTTTTTATACCCTGTACCTATAGGTACAAAGGGTATACTAGATTTGTGCAATGTATGTAACGGCAAGAAGGAGGCGTGGCAGACCCCAAGTCCTTTATACCAAAATGCTTATCATAACCTCGGGTAGCGATTGAGCCATGTCCGTCTGTCCGTCCGTCTGTCCGTCTGTCCGTCTGTCCGTCTGTATGAACACCTAGATCTCGGAGACTATAAGAGCTAGAGATACGAAACTTTACCAGCTGATGCACATATTTCCTCAGAAGATCAAGTTTGTTGAATCATGTCAATATCTTTCCCCGTTCCCCCGTAGCAGAGTTTCGCGGTTTTTAGCTAAACCAATTAATATTTTAATCTGAAACTTAACAGAGCGATGCATTGTGGTTACATGCATCTGTGTGTCAAAAATAAACAAAATCGGACAATTACAACAAAAGTTATAGTCTAAAATGTAAAAATTTCACTCCCTTGCCTATAAACTGCGTCA
The DNA here is from genome assembly GCA_018150985.1 of Chymomyza costata. Classification (NCBI taxonomy): domain Eukaryota; kingdom Metazoa; phylum Arthropoda; class Insecta; order Diptera; family Drosophilidae; genus Chymomyza; species Chymomyza costata. The sequence goes on from JAECWU010000318.1 coordinate 578,506, forward strand.
ATATTTGACTCTACGTAATAAGAGTAACAAATGACCTAGAACAACCAATTTTGGTAAGCTGATTCATGTGCCTCTAATAAACAAATCCACATCCAAATTTGATCAATGCAGCCCCCCCCCCCCGGCAATCGATTTACCGTGTTTTCTCCCACACCCTTCAACATATCGCCTTGAAACTTACCCCATATACTTTAAATAACTCCTATAACGTAAATTTCGATTTTCATCAAAATCGGTTAAAATTTGCGGAACTTATAGGTATCAATATCGTTTTGCACCAACAGAAAAATGTTCCAATTGGAAATTCTTAGTAAGAATATGCAGGAATAAATTTTTTTTTGAGAAAAAAAGGTACAGGGTATTACACTGTCGGGCACCGCCTCGACTGTATTACATTTTTTTTATATATGTCGTATCGTTACATTTGCGTAAGTCACCGATGTTACAAATTATCGGCGCCTGAGAAGTCTACTATGAGTTACTTATTGAGTTATGTTGTTGCACTTATGTTAATATTAAATAACATGCAGATTTGAGTGAAAAGTTACTAGAGCTGGACAAATGTAAGCTGCTGCTGAACGTAGTTCCATGGTAGCTGCTGTACAGGGAGCGCGAAGGCATTATAAGCTCGCTAAGTGTATGGTCTTTTAAAAAAAAGAAGCTGTGTGACAGTTTGAGTTTGACCACGACAGCCCGCAGCACGGGGAATTCGTTATTAAGCACAGTTTATTTCAAAGAAAAATGGAAAACTCGCTTGAAAATAATCCTGACCCGACATATACAATATTTTATACTGCAAGTCAAAAAAATACATATATTTTTATGAATTCCAGTATTTTTATTTGTGATAGCCACCCAGCCTGATTAGGTGAAGATATCTTTGACTGGAGATGGCACTGTACCCATCAGAAGGCCACGATTTGGCCATCATTTTTACCGGGCTTCTTTTGATGGTGATTCAGTTTGGTGCATGCTGTATCAGGCCTTAAAAACTTATTTTTTTTCTTAGCTTTTTTTGGAATTCTTCTTAGGCAGCCCTTTTGCCAACCTATTACCGTGTCTTGTAAGTTTTTCATTGTGTGTTTATTGATCTGGAGTTACAAGAATATTATCATTTTATATTGGTTTTTTTATTGCTGTTGAATTTGATTTTTACTAAATAGCTTTAGTTCCCTTGAGATTATGAAGTTGAACATATACTAGATGGGCTTTTGCTTCATATTGCCAAAATGATTTACTCTCGCTTTTTTGCCAACATTTTTGTCAAAATACTTTTGCCGACTATTGTATTTCTAGCTTTTTTTTTTTTTTGTTTTTACTGCCGAGTACAAAAAATTCTTTTGTTGAAATTTTTCAGTCTGTTTGCTTACATTTTTTCAGCCTTGCTTTGCTCTACCTTTAGTTATACAAATTTTATGGCATACTTTTAGGGGACCTTCCGTTTGTAAACAAGCGCAAGTTCCACGCGAAAACTTTATGTGATTTTTATTTGAAAAATACTAAATTGATTTTACGTTTCTTTTTGCTGCGTATATCTGTGTATGTAAATTAGTGTCTGTATGTGTGTGTGTGTAAGCGTGAAAGTTTCATCTTTATGGCGCGGAATGCGCCAAACATATTGGCAGTAGCAGCAGCAGCAGCAGCAGTTACCATACTACTAAAATCACACCAGCACACTCACACACAGCAATACCTACACATAGTCAGCATCATCGACCATTTTTCAGCACATGGAAATTGGTGAGTTTTAGTGTGCAGATTTCTTTTTGTGAGTTGTATTCAACTGCTACTATAAATTGTTGCATACTTTTATGCGCATATGAAAACGACTATCACCTGTTACATACAATGCATACAAAAACTACTTCAAAAATCTCTTATTTTTATAGCTTGTTATCCCATTTTTTACTACTGCTGCATATTAAGTATTCGTTGTATATGCCACCTGCTGCATGCGACAAATTAAAAAAGCAATCGTTTTAGAGTAAGTACAATTAATTTGATAGCTGCATAGTTTATTGATTTACGAGTTTCAGCGAAATTACTTAATCGCATTATTTATTTGCATACTTCCTGGAAGCTGCAAAGTAGAGCTCCAGGTATTATTAATTGAATTAAGCTTATACAGTTTGCCAATGAAACCTAATGGATGAATGTTAAGACTGCGAGTAAGTTTAACTGGCTTAAGTTAATTTTGCACTACTTTCTAAAATCAATTTGACTAATCGATTTGGCCATGTTAAGCCAAAATACATTTTTAAAGTGTTGATTTTGTTACACAGCAGTAATCAACACTTTAAAAATTTATTTTTGCTTAACCTGGCCAAATTGATTAGTCAAATTAATTTAAGAACGTAGTGCCAAATTTGCAGCAACTCCAAATCGTGTTTTGTGTTGTTAGGGACATGAAAAACTTTTTGCGATGATAAAATATGCCATGGAAATATTTTTGTTTTTTTTTTTTTGTGAAAATAAAGTATGGCTTGCTAAAAAACCTTTTTCATTATGTAAAAAATTGGTTAAAACAAAACTTTTTTATTTTGAATAAATTTTACATTTTATTTTATGCATATAAACTTTTTATTGTGTGTCAAGATTTATAAAACTAACACAAAAAATATTACTATCTTTATTTTTATGCATGTGCTGATAATTTGTGGTTTTTGTATGAAACAAATCGATTGAAAAAATAAAGAAATTTGGTAGGGCTACAACTATTAGCTATCAAGTAATTACTTCTACTTTCTAAGCAATTACTTGAATTTCTTAAACAATATAGTAGCTGAAACTTGGAAGATTTTTATCGTGCATGTTAGTCAATATTGCGTATACGTCATATTTTTTAAATTGCGTGAGCAAGTTTTGTAAGCAAATGTATAATAATTAAAAAAAAGAAATGATTCCTGGCGTTAAGGTAAATTTCTCTCGATATATTGATATTGTAAAATTTCTAAGTTACGTACGTTATTTGATCAATGTCTATGTTTTCGCAAGCACTTTGGTTAACAATCCTTTAAACTTCTTTTATTTATGTTGCATACAATGAACAATTGAAACTTACTTTTTACTCCACAGCACACACAATCAAATCATTCAACAAACATTAAGCGATTGCCATATATAATTTTCGCTACACATACCATCATCATCTATTTCCTTATTTTTCTGATCAGCACTTTACTTTTTTTGTTGTATATATTTTATGTATTATGTATATGACATTTTAAGAACATTTATTTAAAAATAAGCAACTGCTCCAAAAATCGAAAACTTATCCCAGGGTGTCTGCAGCTCCACTGGGTTGAGTCAGAGAATTTATATTTTTTGTATGTGGACCTTATTGCAGCTGAATAGAATAAATCAAGATGATTGAGGCATGAGAAGGTAGCGGAAAATAAGATGGTGGCGATAAACAGTTGACACGGAATGGCAATGTCCGGGCCACCAAATTCTGATAATTGTATGACAAAAAGCCTGTTGAAATCCCAGCCTTCGGTTTTTAAGACGTTATGTGCATTTAATTTTTTGCAATAAAAACATATATATAGCATAATTAAATAGTTCAAATTGTTATTTAAAGAGTTAGATTTCTCTTTATAACTAAAAAGCTGCAATTTTTGTTAATGAAACTTGGTTTAAGGCCTATACGCAGAATGCAAAAAAATTTCGCACGGAATGACAAAACCATATAAAAAAATATCCCATTTGCGATTTTTTTGCGTATACGCCTTTAATTATAAATTTTTTTTTTTTTTTATTTCCGAAAAAAACTAACCATCAAAAATCTTGGCCCAAAAAAATATATTACACTAGCTTACACGAAAAATGAAACCATGTAAGTTCCAATCTTCACTCAATCACGTTTTTGTATGAAAAAAAATTTTTCACTGGAATTTTTTTATTTGCGTTCAGTTACGTCTTCATGGATTTGTATGCAGCTGTAGTCGTGATTTTTGTTCATGGTTCCATAACATCTACAATTCTAACCTGATTTTTAAGATCTTAGACTTGAAATGTTCGTAAAAGAATTCTCTTTCGGTCTAAAGCTTAACATAATTAAAAAAAAAATTTTTTTTTATATATAATAGTGTAAAGAGCACATAAATACCTTTCAATCTAATCATCTTTTATGTCGATACAAAATTTTGCTCACGAGATATTGAGGAATAACAGAAAAAGTGCCCAAAAGCATGTTTTTCGAAAATATCTCGAAAACGATGCTAAAGAAAAAAAAAGGTTGCCATTTTCGTGTTTCTCGACCCCAAATTACCCTAAAAAAACACTTTTTTACGATGGTTCACTCGATGACCTATAAAATTGAAAACTAGTGTTATCTATTAAAGATTTATCTTTACAGATTTTTTTTTTTTCTTCCCTATGGGTTCCTACAAAGAGGTGGGGCACTGCGACCAGAAGGTCTTTTGTACCATACCCATAAATTAAAGCAAAAGACTTTCCGCTTTCCGCATGAATAGCAGTAGGTCTTTTGTTGGTATTGACCTAAGATGGAAGGGACTAATCCGGGCCTTTCCCAAGTGACAGACTCTGTCCCATACCAGCGCTGGGCAGTCGCAGAGAATATGTCTGGTGGTTTCATCGTCCTCGAGACAGAGTCTGCACTCTGAAGAGTCCGATAGATAGATGGTATCTAACATTGTGGTGGCCAGATAGGTAAGCTACCAGGAATTTTAAGTCCAAGACCTTTTGTCTTGATCATATCCAGAGGTTTGATAAGCGCTTTTGCTTGACGCAGCCCAGGTAAGGAGAACCAGTATCTCCTATGTTCTCCTGCAGCCCATTTGTTTACCATAGTTTTGATTGTGGACCAACCACAGAAGGGCGCAGGGGCAGTGGTCAAGGTGGAGGCAACCTGTCGTGCTAGATCGTCAACGATCGTGTTACCATCCACTCCTGAGTGTCCAGGTACCTAACATAGCACGACTTTGTTCCGGGAGGACAGGGTTTGGAGGTAATTATGGCATTCTTTGACCATCCTGGAGGAGATGCTTCATGATGATAGTGCCCTAATAGCAGCTTGACTATCTGAGTAGATACAGATGTTTGCTCCCCTAGTTCCCTTACTAAGGATACTATGAGCGCAGATCTCTATGGCATGAATCTCTGCTTGAAAGATGCTGGGCCAGATGCCCATTGCAATAGAGATTCTGGTGTTGGGCCCAACGACTCCAACACCTACACCCTGCTCAGTTTTGGACCCATCCGTGAACCATCGTTGCCACCGGAGGTTTCCACAGGGGCTGCCATCAGCCCAAGTCTCCCGACTTGGGAGAAGAGATCTAAATTTCTTGTTATGAAATAGTTCCGTGATCATAAGATCTGATCTAGAGCAGATGGATACGTCAGGAAGGGAATATATAAGTGCGGCATGACCAGTGTCGCTTGCTAAGAGTCCAGATGTGATCTGGATACGCAGTAGACTCTGCATGGCTGACTTTTGGATGAAAATGTGCAGTGGTGTAAGTCCAAGGACTGACTCCATGACAGCTGTTGGACAGCTACGCATAGCTCCCGAGAGAGAAAGGCATACTAATCTTTGAAGCTTGCTGCACTTTCTTTTGCTGCGTCTTGGGCCACCACACAAGGGCTGCATATGCGACGAATGGCCGTACCATCATACGGTATATCCATTCTATAATATTTGGGCTAAAGCCCCAAGTGTTGCCAAAGAATTCTTTACAGATAAAAAGCTATAATTTTCATTTGTGAAGCCTACTTTCATTTTTAATTCTTATTTTATTATTATTATTGCCGAAAAAACTAAGACCTTTTGCACTTTTTACAAAATCTACCAATAATTTATTTATTTGGTTGGACATTTATGTTATTACTTTTAAGCCAAATTCCATTATTTCTATAAATTCTCGCTGATTTTGAAATTGGTTATTAGCTACATTTTCTCTTTATTATGCTTACTTTTTTTTAAATTTTACACCTGTAGTATTAAAGACCCTACCTGCGCTCTTTTAATACCAACATCCAAGGCAACAACATTGTAATAGCAGTAACTTGAATTCTAAGTTGCTACAAGAGAAAGGATTCAGATTAAAAATGTTTGCTGGCAAGGTTCTTGTGCACCATTAAGTGCTTAGCAAGAAAGTAGCTTAAGTTTGTGGTGCTTGTTGCTGCAGTCATCTTGTTGCAACCATAATGTTTTAAGGTTGCAGCCTAAGCACAAAGCTAAACTAAATATAGCACCAGCTTTCATATATAGTATATAATAAGCACATATTTATCCATTATTATTATGTATACATATTTATATGTATATATATATATATTTATTCACAAGCATCACATATAGCCTTGTCTGTGCTGACTAAGCTCTCTAATTAGCTATGCACATACTCAAGAGCTTTATTAATCATACGCCACATGGCGCAAGCCACAATTTGTGTCTCAAGGGGTCAGGGTGGCAGCTGCAGCTGCTTTTGTGGTGGCCAAAGCCGTCAGAACCAATCAATTTTGTGGCTAGCAAGTAAATTGAACTAATTAAATATTTACAAAAGGTAAACCTTTGAGTGGACAACAACAACTCTGCGTTTTGACTTCATTAGCCGAATTTTGTGGTTTACTTGGCAAAGCGACAATTGAAGTCAAATTAAACGGTGTAAAGGTCTTAAATCAAGTTGCATGCCACTTTTAGTTTTGTGTAAAATATAAAGTCACAAAAGTACTACAGAAAACAAAAAGCCAAAGCTAAAGTTTTCCACTGCTTTATGATAAATGTAACAGGTCTGGTCCTAGAAAGCAGGCTTCTAACCGCAACGGCGACAACGCTGACGACAACATGGTCACAAATCACAAAAAAAAGTAGTGAAAGTTTAATTTGAATTTGAAGTGGAAGTGTAAGTTGGCGGCATAAGAAATTCGACAAAAGTTTACCATACTTACACATTTTCTTTGCTTGTTTTTCTATAATAATACACTGCACAAAACGACTGGTAGCAAAGACTGGGCAGTTAGTTTGTCATGCAGACTATACAGCAAGCATTTGAAGATATGGTCAGTGTAACAATTTAGTTCCACCTATATTTTTAAGGATGCTGCAAACTAGGAGAATCCTTGCGGTGGAATTGATTAAAGCACACCATCTTATATTTTAAATATGAGATTTATAGTAAATGTAAGCCATCGAGCTTATATGCCCAGCTTCTGCGACCAAGAAAAGTTTACCTGCCATCTAATTGTTTGATTATAACTCACTTCTTCACATATTTAGTAATTTAAAATGTTATCCAGGATGTAGTTTTCTGAAATGATGCTTTTAAATTGCAAACAAAAGAGAGGTAGCCTGGAAAAAGAAACTACTTTTGTGAGTAACAATATGTTTACTTTCATTTTCAAAGATGATGGTATTAAATTGCAGTTTGTGTTCAATGTTAAGAGAAGCAACACATTATGCTTGAAAATACACTTTGCTCGAGTAAAACGCGAGAGAGCTGCTTTTGTCTTTACACAGAGATGATGGCCTCAAATTGCAGGAGGAGCAGTAAATGCATTAAGTTAAACTCTATGAACAACAGATAACGTCCTTTTTGGTATTTTTTTAAAACAGTTGATGTTTTTGAACGTATATTAAATGCAATATTTGGGAGTGTACTTATGTTTGGATTTTTCAACTATAGCTTTAAAAAATTAGATGATTTTCTTAGAAGCTCCAAGTAAGCGCACGACCAAAAACAATGAGAGAGTATTTGGAGCAGATAAGACTGCATAAGTCTATGTAAATGCAATGCATAATTAAGAGATGATGGCTTAATATTACAATTTCAAACTAAGCAGTAATGTAATATTTTAAAGGAACTTATTTTTTAGTGTTTTGTATAGTTCATCACGTCATCTTTGCCTTAATTAAGAGAGATGATGTTTTAAAATTGAATTTTCTAGCTTGTCTTTAGAAGATGAAGTATTTTCAAATTTTTTATATTAGATTATATCATCTAACGAACGACCAAAAACAATGAGAGAGTATTTAGAGCAGATAAGACTGCATAAGTCTATGTAAATGCAATGCATAATTAAGAGATGATGGCTTAATATTACAATTTCAAACTAAGCAGTTATGTAATATTTTATAGGAACTTATTTTTTTGGGTTTTGTATAGTTCATCACGTCATCTTTGCCTTCATTAAGAGAGATGATGTTTTAAAATTGCATTTTCTAGCTTGTCTTTAGAAGTTGAAGTATTTTCGAGTTTTTCATATTAGATTATATCATCTAACGAACGACCAAAAACAATGAGAGAGTATTTGGAGCAGATAAGACTGCAGTCTATGTAAATGCAATGCATAAATTAAGAGATGATGGTTTAATATTACAATTTCAAGCTAAGCAGTAATGTAATATTTTAAAGGAACTTATTTTTTAGAGTTTTGTATAGCTCATCATGTCATCTTTGCCTTAATTAAGAGAGATGATTTATTAAAATTGCCTTTTCTAGCTTGTCTTTAGAAGATGAAGTATTTTCAAATTTTTTATATTAGATTATATCATCTTTGCCGTGATAAACAGAGATGAAGGCTTGAAATAAAATTTTTTGCTATCTTATTAAAAAAAATAATATATATTAGCTTTAAATAACATTTTTTTTGGATTAAAAAGATTATGAAAAATGATGCAAAACGACTTCAACAGTAGCTTTAACTTACGTAAAGCAACGTATATTCTATGAAGACAAAGTGTTTTCGAGTTTAGCTATATTAGATTATATCATCTTTGCTTTATAAACAAAGATGATGGCTTTAAAATACAATTTGTTGCTCTCTTATTAGTCAAATAATATATAATAACTTAAATTAATTACTATAGTTCTCTCAGAGTATGCCAAGTTCGGCATACAACTTTCATCAAAATTAAATCATTTTTTTATTTTACTACGCTTTGCACTCTTTCATTTGCTGCTTCATAGACTTCCTTATGGACTACAGCTTGCGACAATTGTGGGGAAACGCAAACAAATTGATTGCCACTCAATCGCAGGTGCCCTCAAACAAGCCCAGCTGTGGGTCAATGCTGAGGCTGAAGCGTGCAGCATAAAGGTAAGCAAAGAGAGAGCTGTTAGCAAGCAGCATTAAAATAATTCACATCGATAATGGCGCTTTAATCGCATGAAACTTCCGGCAATTTGTTTAAGAGTGTTGAAAATTCTGCCATTCACTGGCAATCCACCCCGCCATTTTCAAACCGGAGGGCTGCTACAGCTGTATCCGCACCCGCAGCGTCGACTGGCTTGCAGCACTTGACGTTGTTAATGCCATTTGCCTTTACTTACGCATACATATACATGCTCAAATTGTATACAAAATGGCGTATACGCTGCCAGTTGAACGCCTTGCTGCGCTAATTTTGTTAATGTATCCTGTGCACACTAACACACACACATATACAGTTTCAGTAGAGACAGAAAGATCAGACAGACACGCGTTTACATACAGCGCCTCTTAATTTCGTGTTTTGCTTAACTTTTTTTCAGTATAGAGTGGGAGGCAGTAAGAGAGTATGTGCGAGTACGGCAAGTGTTTGAGGGAGAGTGTGGAAATTGGTAAGGGAGTATGTCGGGTGGTTGGGGTGAAACAACAGTAAAGTCGTTGGCTGTGCAGTCGTCTACAAATCCGCCGACTTTGTGCAATCAGCGTTAACTTGTTTTCCCTATTTCAATTTTTTTTTTTTTCTTTCTTTTCGAGGGTATTCCCTTTTCCACAAGGTTTTGTTCATGCTTTGGCTTTCGCCTTTGTTCCGCACTGATAAACACTCACACACACACAGACGCATAGACATGCTTAGGTAGATATGGAAATGTTTATTTAGAATTCGGATTATTTGCTTAACAAGCGGCAATAAGGCAACGCACAGTACCCAAGCACACAGTGCGTATGGGTAATGTTGTGTGGCTTTATAGTACAGGCACACATGGCGTATGCGCTATATAACCAAAATGCTACTTCATTAGCAAAGTGTTGTGGCTTCATTCAAATGCAAATGGGCAACATTTCAACAGTTTCATTTGTTGTTTTCAATTTTTTTTTGTTGCATATACTTAAAGTCAGTCTTTAGGCTGACAGCTTGACTGGCTTTCCACTGCCATTAGCTGGCCAGCTGACCCCATTATATTTGCTCAGATCAAAATTAACGCATGACTTGCTGGATTTATATGACAAAGCTCATTTCAACGAGTCCTACACTAAGTTCTAAGCATGCCGCTGCATAAGAACAAACAATGAATAAAAAAGTTGAGTCATTTGGAACCGTGACCGACAGTGGCATGCACTGCAGCCATTTTGTTAGAAGAAAGCAGAACGTTGAGGGACTGAAGCGTATTTAAAGGCAATGTTTTGCTTCGGTATCTAAGCATATTGGAATTGCTTAGCTGAAAAGTTAACAATATTTTGTTTATAAAGTTCACATAAGACTGTATACCAAAGACTGTATGGAAACTTATCAACAAATATGGAATTTCAGAAATTTCTTGATTGATGTGTTAATGCCTGTATCTTTTGAAGTTTTTCTTAAATGTGTATCTGTTATAAGAGAATTTAAGTAAAGTTTTGTGTTAGTAGGACATGGAGGACATAGCTCAATCGTTACATTAGGCTAGATTTAAGCATTTTGGCATAAGGAACTTATGGTCTGCCACGACGTTGCACAAACATATGCTACCCTTAACCCCATGAATACAGCGTATAAAAGAAGTGGGTCTTCCAGCTCTCTTTCTGATCTGCACTTCACTAAGCAATGCGTTTTGACAGTTGCACAAATGCCTGAATGAGCTTCTATATGATGCCATGCTGAAACTGAAGCTGCTCCTGACAGCAATGCTGCCGCTGAGCTGGCACTAATCCAAGCTAGCCGAGTCTCAAGCAGTTTAAAGTTTTTTAAATATTTGAAGAAATCTTTTAGATGCATTTAAAACAGATTGTGCTTTCATTTCCAACTGCCATTCGAGTTGAGCAAACAAATGGCAGACACGTTGCAAGCTGCTGCTGTTGCTGCTCCAGCTGCTTCTGCTTTTATGGCTGCAACTCATTCAGAGTGCGACTTAATTACACAATCATTTGAAATTGCAATTGGAATTGGTTGCTTGAGAAGAAATTGTTTAATTTACTTGAAGCAGTCACCATCTTATGCTTTAGCAGCTACTGCTTTTTTGTTTTGTTGTCTTTGCCATTAAGTAATTGAGAGCGACCAAATCATGGGCACTTTATTAACAAGCTAAAAAGTTTTGCATACAAAAATAATTGTAAATTTGTATGCATTGAATGAAAATCAATATTGAATCGACTGAAATGAAACGAAATGCAAATTTCATAATTGAAAACTAAGTGCTGAACAAAAAAGTTTTCTATAAACCACTTTCGTGTTCAAAATGGTGCTACTTTTGGTGTGTGTGTGTGTGTGTGTGTCTATGTGTATGAGAGAGAGGAAGAGAAATTTGGGAGCGTGTATTGTTAAAGCAAAAACCCTTGCGCCCTGCCATAATAATTTAGCCCATTGGCGTGAAAAATGAAAATACGCTAAACTTTTACATTGAGTAAAACTTTGTGCTACGCACACACAAACATGGACTATAAGCAACAAAGGCACACACACCATATACACGCACACAGACAAGGCAGCCAGCAATTGACTTTGAAAGAGCGCGTTTTGTGTTAGTATACACTGAGAGCAAAAAGGCATTGACTTGTTAAAATTTTTTGCATTAAATTTAGAACTCAATACCTATTTCCATCCTTAAGAAGAAGACTGACAAAGTCATGTATTAGTACAGTAAAACTAGGTTTTGACCTGGAAAAAATTGCACACTGGAATTTCTCTTGCTTAATGTATTAAGGACCATCCAAAAAGTCTAAAATAAAATTGGCGACCTCCTCCCCCCGTAGGGTTTTTCGTCATTTTGATATATGTTTGAACCCATTTATCTTGAAATCTATAAGTCGTATACAAAAACTTTGAAGGCAAAAAATGTCCCAAATTGAATTAAAAATTTTATTTGCACTGAAAGGTATACCCAGAAGTTTATATTCTAGGCGGTAGAGCGTGCCAAAGTTACTTCAACGCAGTTTTTCGTATTTTTACCCATCTCCTTGCCTTTTTTTGTTTTTGGTGTGTATCAAAACATAAGTACATAAGACTGGTTTTTGAATCATGTAAATATCTCTAGTAGTTTCCAAGTTATAACGCTTTAAATTCTGCTCGTGCCTTTAAAAACATGCATTGCTAGTTTGCCGCCTCCAGTCCATGCAGAGCCGGTGTTTAGGATCATTATTCTCCTGCCAGATCCAGTCCTCGTTTTATGTGATAAATTGACGTTTGGCATCGACAATAAACCTTTCTCATAAATTTTTATCAGTTTGGAAGCGTGTAGGTTCTCGGTGACAAGGTGTAAAACACCAAACTCTTTTTTGATAAGCAACACTTTCCCTTGGGATCCACGATCAGAAAGGTCGTCGACATTTTGAGAATCTTTAAAGCGGTTTTTCATGTATTTGGCCGCCGCGGTATACGTCATTTTTGACACTTTTGGAGGCGTACAGAGGAACACTGCATTGAAGCGCTTCGCGTACGCATCAGTCATCGCGGGTCACGAACTTGTACAGCAGGTTGTCAACCATTAAATGGAAATTGTTTCTTTGAAGCGCCAAAAGTAAAGCTTCCGTGAACCTATTAAAAAAATGTTCAGATCGCCATTACTTACCAACTGCAAGTATTGCCGTATACGCATACGCTCTTACTTAACTGACTGTATTTATATGTTTTAAACAACTAATTTCTTGCAGTGTAGCAAGTATGTTTTGGCTGTTTGGTGAATTGCGTTGGCTTTTTAAAGCCTTTGGCGCAGCACAGCAATTCAAGTTATTCGAGCCATTCAATTAAACTGAGTGTAGTTTTCAATAAACTCTACGCTGCTTGAAAAATGGCAAATAAATGCGCAGGATCTAGTAAGTAAATGAACCAAAACAGCACACACACACACACTCTCACATTTATATAAGAAATATATATAGGTAAAGTACAGCTGCAGAGGGGATGCATTGGGATATGGTCAAATGCAATTTGAGCTCGAGTTTCAGTTAAGCGGATTGCAAAGCACTAGAGTACAATGGAATATTTACGAGAGTGTTTGTGAACTAATAGTGTTGGTGAACTAAAAGCAACAGCTCAACTGACCAGCTGCCATAAAAGCCTTTGTTTTCAAAATTTATCTATGTGTCTGTGTGCCTTACATGTGCTTAATACGTTATCTGGTACTTTTGCCCACGGCAGCTAAGCCAAAGCAATTTTTAAGTCTTCCATGGCAAACATGTCGTAGCCTGTAAGAACGATAACTACAACAACAGCAACTCAACTGACAGCCCCCAAAGTTTGATGTCAAGCCGTGGCAGCCATGCCAAACAACAACTGCGATAAGAAGAAATAACAACCAGTGTTGGGCAAAACTTTAACAAAAGTTGCAAAGAATAAATAGTACAAAAACGGAAGGAGCAGAAAGAAAAATAGCAACAAAATTGAAAGTAAAACTAAGTTAAGCCCAACTAAACTAATTGTTGCCAAAGTAAGTTAACGAACGTGACTAAAATGGATTCTTTGTGTATCAATTACAAAGCACGAAGCGTTTATTTTATTGTAACAACTGAAGTACCATTAACATTTTACAACATTGGACATTGAAGAAAGTAATTATATTTCTTTAATAGTATCTTCTTGACGTGGCTCTTTCGCTCAACTATAAATAAAATTATCATTACGAGCTATAAACGAGTTTAAAATAATGACTCGAATAAATTTATTTTTAATTGGAATTAAAAACTATATAAGTTTTCATGAACTATATCTTTAATGCATTTATAAAATGCATAATTAAATTATTTCAGATTTTGCTGTGGATAAAATTGGCTGGATGTTCAACGGACAGCCTTTAAGCGCTATCAAACACTCATAGAAGAAGCCAACCGTATATGCATGTATATTCTAGCCGAAAAAGAAGCAAAGCTTATGGCTTAAGGGTCCTACAAAACTTAAAATTGGTTAATAACATTTTGGCAAAAAAATGAAATACTAGTTCACAGCCATGCTGTTTACACTGGCAATTCATATTTCAAGGTGATGATTTTTAAGTCTTATGTCAATAAGTTCGATTCCTTAATTGTAGTTCCTGATTGTAGTTGTTTGTGACTAAGCGCATTTGGACTCTAAACAGAAGTTACTGAACAATTCTGATCAAAGATAGCTTAATTGAAAAGCTCCAAACATGGCGCCTGAATGTATGCAACACAAAAAAGGGCACTATTCTCGCAAATTGATATTTTATGAAGGCGACAATTGGCTGCCAGGACACCACACACACACACCAATAGATTTGAATCACACACTAATACACACATACACACAAAAGCAGACGCAGTCAGTCATGCAATCGCATACACATCACTTTGCTTAGCTGCCACACATCATCAATAAAACATTTGAAAACAAAAACGTTGCAAAAACCAAAATTGTGGCAACTTGTTACCGAAAAGGCTTACCCCGCAAACCCCTGAAACTCACCCTAGGCAGCACCACCACCATCAACGGCCCCCACATGCTACATTCAACAACCAAAACATAAATCAATCACTTCCTGCTGTTCGAGCAATTGCCTGAGCCGCTGTCCCACTGTAGTCCGCTGGCCCCGCGTCGAGTTTGCATGGCTGAGTGTCGGGTAAATTTTATTTATGGCTTACCAAAGCTCAAACATTCACACAAATACACAGACCTACACGCAACACAGATACACACACACACAATCTACGCCCAATTGCATGCAATTGTTTTTGCAACGTGCCTGGTATATTATTTTGTTGCGTTTTGCTACTATTTGTGATTTGTGGCAAATAATCGACGCCAGTCGACAACATTTTAGGTAATAAATATGATTTATGTGTGCCTCGACAGCGTACAGTCCCAGCAGTCCACGCCCAAAAATATATACTATATACGCTTGCGACAGTTATAGCGGAAGCGGAAGTGGAAGTGCACTGTGAATGCCACCATATTTGCAACAACTTTTGTGGTTGGCATTTATTTAATGCGCTTTTCATGAAAATTAATGACAAATTTATAAACTTGCCGCGAAAGTTTGGTTTTTCTTCCTCTTCCACACAACTGCTTACTAAGTATGTATTGGGTTTCTTGTGAGGATTCCTAGTTGCTTGACGTTTCTTTGATTGACTTGAGCTGATTGATGTTGATTGGCATTGATTTATTGCTCTTGCTGCTACTTCTATTGTTGATGATGTTGCTGAGCTGCGGTAACACAACGGCAGGCATATATTGCGTATACGTCATGGATCCACAGACTGCAAAATTAATTTCCCATTTGATTAGTTGCAGCTGTTGCGTTAGTATAGAGCGCTAAGCGGAATAGTTGACAGTCACAATCGCTGATTAAATTACTTACTAAATGGTTTTGCGAATTGTTGAATAATTAATTGACGAATATTAGTTAGGTTTGCGCAATATGCAAAACATATGCAACAATTTACGAAACGGTGGCATAAATTTGATTTTCATTTTATGCACTTTTAAGCCAGTTAATACCAAAATGAACAAATAAAAAATCAAATTATTTGGTAAACGGTTAAAGAGCGTTTTTTTCTAAGGCTCCGAAGGGCATTTTTTTGTTACTTTATACTGCACTGCTAAAAGTTTGATTTAGTATAGACTTTTAGCAAAATTTCGGTTAAATACAAATTTTCATAATTTAGTTTATGATTGTTATATAATTTGTACTATGGCAGCTGCAGTCCTTTAAATGTATGGCAACGAACATACAAAAAATAGTAAATAAACGGATGCAATTCATCAATAAACTACAAATTGAACAATTAATGATTGACCGGATGTCATTTGGCTTGAATTATTAACACATCATGCCCATTAAAGCATTTGTAAAACTTTTTGCTTTAACTCGTAACTTAAGATGCTTTTTGTGTTTGGGTGCAGAAACATTTGAAAAAGCAAGCCATCACAGAAAACTTCTATGACCTTATTAATAAAAATGTATTAATTTAATTTAAATAATTTTATTCTCTTTAAACTGATGATAAACTCATACAGATTGGTACATTTAAGCACCCAATAAAAAATTCCGAATAATTCGACTACTTTGCTTTTAAATTTGTATCTATCCGCAAATGAATTTTATCCACTCATATTGACAGCCCCACCTCTGGCTAGTGGTTTATTTCACTTTTAATAAAAATAACTTTTTGTCAAAACAATCCCTCAATATATTTGCCCAACACCCCTTTAGCGAGTCAGTATACAAAATGTCATATATGTCAATTTTTTTATGGAAATCCTTTAGAGGGTAGCCTTTTGATTGTGCACAAATTTTTGCATTTGACAATCTATTCAATTTATGTACTTCTAAAAACTTTCCCATATTCAATAAAAGTTTACACGCGGCACTTTTTTGTCCTTCTACACTGTTGCTAAAAAGCTTTTAAATTTTTAGAGAATTCATTTTTAAAATATTAAAGTTTTTAATAATATTTAGTGCTTTACAGCACAAATAATAAAGATTGCACAAAGTTCGTTGTATAACATTTTGATTTTTTCATAAAAGTAGCTTTATTGTTGTTTTTTATTTTTGTATATTTTAAATCACGAAATGCTTTAAAAAATTGTTGTATATAAAATCTTCAATAATAATAATTGTAATTCTATAGTAAAACGAGTATATTGCAATATAAAACTTTTTTTATATTATATAAGTATTTATGAATGTTTAATTTTAATGATTAATTATCTTTTGTTTTTCCTAACTTATAATTTGATTTAAATCTTATATTTATATTATTTCAAACAACAACAAAAAATTTTAAGTTGACATGTACATATATTATAAATCCAGTTTATTCAAAATAAATTGAAAGATAAAAAAATGATAAAAAAATAATTGCCTACAGATTGTCTGAATGAGCTATTGATTTCTTGTCAAATTATCCTTAAAAGCCAACAGAAATAAATTTGCAGGTATATCATTAAAACTGCGCAAATAATGCCACTATCCATTAACTACACTAGTCAACTTTAGATCTAAATAAACTACTATAGTGGGTGTTATGTTTTTGAATATGTACTTAAACTTACTTGGCGTATACATAATTTTATGAAAGAAAATGTTAGCAAAATTTGTGTAATAATAATTGTAAGGGGAAAATTGCACTGCGACCCCGTGGATCTATTGTGCTGCCTCAAAGTTCCAGAGCTTCTTGGCTAGTTCAATTACCGAGATAAATTCAATTATATGGGATGGTTCTAGTCTAGTGACATTGTGCATCAAGATTGTGTGAACGCCGAAGAGGCCTGCCCTTCTTCTGGTAAGAGCGTCACACTACGTATGTGTTGGGAGGATTCAGTTTCACAGAACCTAGAGGTGTTGGAGTCTATGATGCCCCTCATGCTCAGGTTTTCCTAAGCCACGTAAGTAACCAAGTATGTATCTAGGGTTACCACCTCGGTGGCGTCTCTCGCCCGGCAAGTTATCAATTTGTGTGGGGGGGGGGGGATGTGGAAAGCGGGAAATTTGAAAATGTCAAATTTTTTCATGCTTAATGTATTTTTACAAATTTATTACATTGTTATTTTTTTTTTCCACATGTATTTTTCATTTTCGAAGAAGTGGCTCTTGTTCCGGTATGGAAGTTTAATTTCGTCAGAAGCTCTGCTTTCACCAGTTCGACTCTCATTCGATTCCTCAAATCGGTCCAAACATTCTTCATCACTGAAAAAACTTTTTTGGGTTCGAGAAAAACTTGTACAACAATTAAGGGCAATTGGACAAATCCGTCAGGACTTTCGAAAATGTTTACCCATTTTGACCAGGGAGGTCAATTTGTTTGATTTTGGGGAAGATTAGCCAAAGAAAGTATTTCGTCGTAAAGAGCGTCTTCAGCCACTCGAAGAAATAGTTTTCGATCTACTATTTCGTCTTCAAGATACAACACTGAAAAGTGTTGAAATGGAGATTTTTCCAAGCCGTACCATTTTCCCAAATATGTGAGCTCGATGGTAAACTAATAATGCCTCTCTCTCAAATTTCGATCGTTGATGCTGTGTCAAATGAGGTAGGCCCTCGGGGGAGCCTATTATCCCTAGAGGGCGCGTCCCATGGTGGCGGATAAGGGGATGCCTCCCAGATATGGGTGCTACGAGGGAAATCAAATTCCTCCCGCGGACCAAATAGGCCGGAGATGTGAACTTCGTTATCAAACAAACCAGCGTCTGTTCCCCATGTTAGGTGCGGCTGAAAGCGGTTGTCGGACTTGCAACAAGCGGATCGCTATATAAACGTGTATAACGCCGGAGTTTCGCTTGGCTATGGACCCATCACCCACTATTTATGTGAACCCGTGCGACCAATCAACGAAACTAAAAATACAGCATGGAGTCAAACGAAAACGGAACAATCTCTCCAAGGGGTAATCGGCATTCGAGCAATCCCCCTGCACTTGCTGCAGCAGGCACATCGGATTTGGAGGTGCCAAACCCATGCATAAATAACAGTTTCCAGTTGAATGAAACCATCAATACAAACAATTTGAAGATTTAGAATATGCAGATGATGTTTGTCTCCTGAGTCACAGCAGCAGAGATCTCCAACATAACATAAATAGCCTTAATCGTAACGCTCGGGTAGCAGGTTTGGAAATAAACACTTCTAAGACGGTTGTTATGTCCAGTGGATACTGTGCTATTGCGAATCCTCTTATGAATGTAGAGAATACAAACATAAGTGCTGTACAATCCTGCACATATCTGGGCAGCGTAATTACTAATGTCAGCGGAGCAGATGAAGACGTATTGGCCCGCATAAATAAAGCAAAGTCCACATTCGGGCAATTACAGAATATTTGGAGATCCAACCAAAACAAAAATTCTGATATTTAACTCAAACGTCAAATCTGTACTTTTGTATGGGTGCGAAACATGGAAATATACAAGATCTATTCAGTCGCGCATCCAGGTTTTCATTAACAAATGCTTGAGACGCATCTTCAAAATTTCGTGGCCAGAACGCATCTCTAACACAGAGTTATTTGAAAAGGCAAGCATGCAAAACGTCGAGACCGTAATTAAAAAACGAAAATGGCAGTGGATCGGTCATACGCTTCGCTTCCTTTTTCCAGATTTTTTATACTTTTGGTCATGTGGTGCATAAAATGATGAACGTAGCTTAAATAGCATTCTGGGAACGTTAAATTTTCGTTGAGATCGTCGTTCAGTTCATTCTCTTAATCTTTCACAAAACTCCAAATCATTTTGTCAACTTCATCTTCTTCATTGATAAAATATTGCTTTTAGCCCGGCCATTTTTTGATAATCCGCTCTGTACGCGGGAAATTCGAATTTACTTGGTTCACATGGCGGCCCGGCAAAATTTGCATTGGCCCGGCGGCCCGACGACCACCTCCTAGGCCCGGCATTGCCGGGCGAGGCCCGTGCAGGTGGCAACCCTATATGTATCCTAAGGCAATTCTTGCCCAAGTGGAAGATTTTATTGAACCTATTCAGATAATAGGAACCGAGGTGCTGCTTAGACTGTCGTAAGCCATTCGTGCTCATCCAGTGCGAGTGTCGTCTGGATCTCTCCTTCTCTCTTGGTAGCTGTTTAGTGTATCTTCCAATACCACGAAAGGGTTCAGGTGCTATTATGGTTTCACAGCACCGTCTCTTGCCTGCTTGTCAGCTACTTCGTTTCCAGGAATTCTGTTATGACCTAGGAAGGGAAACTTTCTTCCATTGTCCTAGATAGTTTAATTTTGCTCTAGTTTCCTGAACTAATTTTGAGTTTATTTTCGAGCCAGTCACAGCGTTTATAGCGTCCTGACTGTCTGACCGAATAGCGATTTCACTGCCTTTGTACTTCATAGATAGAATAATGTCCACACACCTACCTAATGCACATATATACTTCTTACTAAAATGTTCTGGTATGCTTTCCCAGGGATTCTGACAGTCGTGTCCTGGTCCCGCGACACCCAAGCCGGTGTCATCTCATCTATTGGAGGCGGAATTGAGGAGAAAAAAAAGATTTGTGTTAGTTTATTTAATAATAAAAAAGTATAAAAAGTGTAAAAAGTAAATTTTTGGAACATTTTTTCGTTACAATAAAAATACGTAATTATTTTAATCGATGGAATGTTAAACTCTACCAATAAGCGATAACTAGCCGAAAGTTACAATCAGTATCAAACCAGAGTTTATAAATCAAGACAATTCTTAAGTTTTGTATAGCCCTCCAAAAATTTACGAATTGGACATATCTTCAATTGTTTATGCTGCATTTTCAAACCTTATAGCTATGTGGTATCTCACTACCCAAACGCTGCTCACCTGTCCAAACACCTAGCTCAAGAGAAACTGAGAATTTGCATAAAACAAACAGGAAAAAACACGAACACTATTTCATTTCAACTGCTGTTGTTCTTGTGTGTGTGTGTGTGTATCTTGTCTGTGTCCATATATGGTTTTCCATCATTTTTTTATTCGTTCGTCACGCGTGCGACCACTTGCAACAACTACAACAACAACAATCACAATGAGTTGCGATAAAACTTGCAACAGCCAAAAAACATTGCTAACTTAAATGTCCATTTGTTATTATTTAAGTTGGCTACACTGGCTACACTGTGGCACTTTAAAGTTTAATGCATATTGACATTATTAATAGACGAAAGGCGTTTTGAGGCATTTAAACGGAAATTTAATTTCATTTGCCGCTGCCTCTAAACTAGCCTCGAATGGCTGGCCAAATGCCTGCATAGCAATTTTGGCCTCCTTTTTGCCTTGGCCAACTATTTTTCGATTTGCCACAAAGTCGTTTGCGTTGACCGCACCAGTCCGCAGAGGCCCGAGCCCTCTTCTACAAGCCTCGGCTCCAGCCGTTAGACTACAATTCTAGTTCATTTCCGGCTAAAAATGAGCTGCAGCCTGCTGCATATGTGGCTCATGTACATTGGTTGGAATCGTACTTTTAAGCCATAAAGTTCAAAAGAAGTAAAGTACTTAGTATTTAAATACCAATCAACAATTCTATGTAGCAAAAAAACACAACATCACTGATAGATGGACAAAAAAATTACTGTAACAAACAGATCTTTTGAAGTCCTTACCCAACTTAACCCTATGGCCCATTGGCGAAAAATAAAAATTTCTCAGATTTCCAAGCTCTTAATGACTACAACATTTGTTAAGCCAATTTTGCTGTTTTTTTTATACATTCAGATTGACTGCATAAGATGCCCCAGTTACAAAACAGTGCGTTGACAATTGTTTTTCTATGGATTAATTGGTCTTAATCGAAAATTCGAAAACAATAAAGATAACATTTTTTTTAAGAGAAAATTACATTTTCAAAATAACCAAAAAAGACTGAACAAAACTTATACTTGCTCAAATGCTGCTGCTATATTTATGCACTTTATTGTCCCACAACATGAAGACCCCGACCACTGTGCAATGGATCTATATGTTCGTGTGAGTGTTAGTAAATGCCTAGCGATAAAATGCATTTGGTACTCTGTGTATTTTGCGTTATTTTTAGGGTACGCCTTTGTGCATAATTTTCCAATTACTATCAATAAATTG
The DNA here is from genome assembly GCA_018150985.1 of Chymomyza costata. Classification (NCBI taxonomy): domain Eukaryota; kingdom Metazoa; phylum Arthropoda; class Insecta; order Diptera; family Drosophilidae; genus Chymomyza; species Chymomyza costata. Next base: position 600,158 of record JAECWU010000318.1, read on the forward strand.
GCCGCTTTGGCTTAGTTTCTGGCAACAGTTGGCTCTATCATCGCATAGCCAACAAATTGGCCAAAAGAAGGAAAGAACCAGATAAAATACCTACATCTAGCTAGGCAGCAAAAACTAATTGAGAAATTATTACGCAGCCGTAAATTTAATTATTGTTGCTGCCTTTTGGTCTTTAATTACTATTTAAGGTTTCATGCAGTCACTGATTGGGCCAATGAATTGCAGCTGCTTGACTACCTTTTAACCATGGCCAAGAGCCAAAGAATGCTTGATTGCAATTTCTATGGCGCGGTTTGGCCTTGGAGCCATTTTATGCAATTTTCATGCCTTACCCTCGCAATGTTCAAACTAGCGATGAACATGGTTCTTAGTTGAAAGTTTCGCTCAAGTGCTATTGTTAAAAAAGATTTTCATATATCAAAAATATTTATAAGAAAGATACTTATGAGACTATATGTCCTTGTACTTATATTATATTTTCCTTTAACTCCTATTTGGAGCATAGGGCGTCAACTACTCCTCTTCGGTTTTGTGCAAGGACTCTAAGTTCACTCCATGATAGATTGAGAGATCGGCCTCTGTTAATCGCCAGGTGATACGCGGTCTTCCAATGCTGCGACCTGTTTGCTTTGTACTTGCGGAATATAAATATCATTTGGTGAGAAAAATTTAATTATAAAGAAGATTTTTATATTACTTTGTTTTTTTTGTTTTGCCTGATGTTCCAGTATTCCAGTTTCCTCTGTTTTAATCAAACCTTTCCCAAATCGTCTCATCAAAGGACACCACCCTGAGGTGTTACACTTCTTAGTTCTGCTACTGCCAGTCTTGATCCATTTTGCAGCACAGTCAGCGGTGTTGGTCCTTATGTTTTTTAAGCCCCTCAAAGACAACGCAAAATTTCATCATGGCAGGCAGCCTCGATAGCCTAGTGGCAGTGCACTAGACTATCATCCCAGAGGTTGTGGGTTGGAATCCCACGTAAAGTCATGGTCCTGCACTTTTCACTTTTCCTATTCCCCTAATTTTTCCTGTCTATTCTATATCCTTATCAGTTACTCCCGTTATCGGTATCACAATGGGCCTATTTCTTGGCCAAAGTGAGTTGGGACGCTAAGTCCCATCTGCCGCCCTAACCTACCCTTAACCATGGCATAATTGATTTGTGTTGACGACAGATTTCCTTCTGCATCTGTATAGGAAAATGCTCTGCTTTGTAATATCTAAGTCTTTAAATAGTCTTTCTACCAACCCTCTCTTTCTTGCACATAGCGCCATATATTGGTAGTTTGTTAAATACAAGTACATCAAACAATAAAGCTAATCCTGCAAACTCTTACTTTAGAAAGCTTCAGCAGCATAGCTCTCTCTCGTCGTCGTGGACATCGATATTATATATTTTTATACGCAGTCAAAGACTCCTTTTACATAAATAATTAAAAAGTCACGACCACATAGTACAACGTCCATCTCTAGCGCTATTTAAAATCCAATTCCCCCTAGCAGCTAGCAGTCATTAGAAGTTGAACCCGGCGTAACTTGCTACCAATTGAAACAAAAAAAATAAAAAGTAAAAAAATACAAATCACTGTAAAGTTTTTCTTTGTTCTTATGGCTTAGAATGCCCCATAGAAGCGTGCAATATGCGTTTTGCATGTACCTTTGACTTTTGCCTGAAATGAATACGAAATGAGTTGCACACAGATACAAGCCCGCACACATAGATACGCTCATGCACACACTGACACCGACACATATATGCGCTCAGGCAAACGATGAGCAGCTGTAAAAGCGACACCTGTTGGCGTACTTTGTTTTCACTTAGCTGCTAACTTTGGTTGGGTTTGGCGCGTGAGCAAAGTGAGAGACTCACAAAAATGGCGCCCACTAATTGCCTAGCAGAGCGAGAAGCCGTACGGCAATTACAGCTGGCAGCAAAAAGTAGGCAACAAAAATTTTACTGGCTTTGGCAGAAACAACAACAAAAGTCAATGGAAAGTAAAAACAAAAAACCACACACACACACTCACTCACACGCATACTCAAGCGCACGCCATTTAAAAGTACTTACATTTTTGCCAACTGTTTTAATATTTTTTCTACTATCTCTTGGTTCCACTGTACTTCCGCTGCTTTAGATTGTTTTTGTAATTCAACTTTTCATCGAAGTTTGACTTGAAGCCAAAGTTTTTCCGAGCTTGTTTTTTTTTTTTTGTTTGCTGCTGCTACTGTCCATTAGATTGTGCTTTTTGTCATGCTGTTGTTGTTTGTAGCAGCAGCAGCAGCAACAGTGGCAACAACTAAAAATACAACAACTACAACACAGAAGCAAAGCAATCGCATTTGCCAACTTCATTTATTGTTTTGTTAAGCTGTTAACTTTAGTTTATTGCAGCCCATCAGCAGCATCATCAACGCTTGCAGCAAAAACTTCTGCTCATCTTTATCCGCATTGTGCTTGTTCTTATCACTGCACAGTGTTCCAAATAAACAATCTAGCGAGGATTAGGTCTTCTTTTCAAAGCTGCCGTCACGTCGCTTAGATAGTTGAAGTCTCACACCTTTTGTAAACTTGTTCGCAAAAAATGAATTCAAAAATTGGCGTCTCAATATTTTGAAATTTTTTATAAGCAGTTTTGCATTGACAAACATTTTTAAATTATTCATTGTTTTGATGTGTCCAAAAAATGTTTAAACTACATTTAAGGATACTTATCATGAGCTTTAGAGTTGTGCTATTTTTTCATAAATTTCGAATGAACGTCAATTCTTTTATTCCTTTAACTCCTTGAGGAAGGGCCTCATGAATGTCACTAAGCATACGGCAAGCCTTTTTATAACTTAGAATTAACATCTACTTTATAATTATATAAATAAATAAATAAAATTTATTGAATTTAATTTAATTTAATGATTTGATATTGAAGTAGCTAAAGGAAGTCTATTATTGAATGTCTCTGCCAATTTTCGGATGCATGATTAGATTTTACAGCATGGCTTAACAAATTAAGCTAGGAAAAATGGAAGCTGATATCGACTGAGCTTAAAAATCTTCATCTTTTTCCATGCTGAGATCCTCGCGTTCATAAAGTCAATTGAATATATCTATATCGACTAAACTATTTATGTCAATCATTTTGGTGCATACTTAATAATATTATATCAGCTCGCTCTTACAATTTAGACAAACAAAAAAAATATGTCAGTGGAAAGCTCTGCATTTACTTTATGCATAAACTTATCTATATACGTGTACCCAAGTTTAAAGGTTATTGAATTTTGCATGCAAAATTGGTATTATATCCCACTGTGCAAGGCTGTTGAAGCTGCATCTCATTTGTCATTCCTCTTTTTTTGTTTTTGTGTTTAATGACTTTGCAAATGTCCTTGTGTGAGCGCCATAATTGCAAATAAACCAGCAAACAGCAAAGGAGTCAAACTACAAACTCATCTGTTTGCTTGTCTGTAGCTGTTTTGGTCACACTGCGTATGTGTAATGTGAAACATGTCCTTGTGCTTTGTTTTATGCACTTTACCTGACCACAAGAGCTTTTGTTTGTTATTTGCAGATGCACAAGGATTTTTTTTTTTTAATTTAATTTTATTTTTTGGTCTAACAATTTTTGTTGTTAAATTTATTGCTGGTCGTTTATTATGCAAATGGCCAATTGTGAGGCTAGCAATTTCCAGCCATAAAAGCAAACAACAGCAACAACAACAACAACAAGCACATGTAACACACAACTTGCACATAAAAATCATTTTCATTATTTGGCCATTTGACCCACATAGAAAAGACCATAAAATGCAACACCAGCAATTTACCAAGTTTCGCCCACAAATAAAAATAAACAAACCCAAACAAAAATAGATGTATTCTAGAAATAATAGCTTTATTTATTATACAATTCAGTTTCACTTTACTTTTGCATGTAACAAATATGTATATTGATTTTTTCTTTGACAGCTAAAAAAGCTTGGGTAACGTGGCGCATACGCAACTTTGGCTACAATGTAAGTAATAAAATTAATGGCAGGATGTTAAATCATTTTAGAGTATAGTTTATACGAGTTTGTGTTCCAAAAAAAAAACAAGTGTACCAGCTCAACTCAAGACATCTAAACTATAAGTATTGCTGTAACCTGTACGATACACTAGGCCAAAAATTTAAAAATAATTTTTAATTTTAAGCCCGTAACATATTGGATGGCTATTGGACTATTGCTAAAATTAAAAAATAAAATTGGGAAAACTGTTTATATACCTCAAAACTTTTGCTCACTTAACTAACTAGGCAACAAAAACAATTTTTTTTTATTACTTTGATTTAATAGTCAAACGTCAAATTTTTCAAATAAAGCAAATTATAAATAATAAATAATAAATAGTCAAACGAACCTGTACAAAAAAAAACAAATCTCAAATTATCATTGAATATTTTTTTCAACAGAGAAATGGATCAGCTAAATGTTTCCAAGCTGCCGCCACAGGACCAACACGTCAAAACGGAACAGTTGCAAACACTAAGGATTTAGCTATAAAGACTCCTGTTTCGGTGCTGCAAGAGCTTTTGCAGCTTTATGGCACTGAGGCTGACTATAAGCAGCTGCAAAAGGAGGATGCCATAGACCAACCCATGTTTTACTTTGAAGTATTCGCAAAGCTTAAGGATGCCATATATACTGCAAAAGGTGCTGGTTGCACGAAAGACGAGGCGAAGCATGCTGCTGCAAAAGCGTTTTTGGACCAACTTTTCAATGGTATGGTTAAAGCTAAAATAAAGAACACGATCCACACTGCAATAGGCGCTGGACACTTCAAAAATAAACAGGCTGTTCCAACCGCCTCACTGGACAAACTGTCTGCTGATCAAGTGGCCTTTAAACACACTGACAAAGCAAAAGAGTGCAGTGAGCATGGAGATAAAACTAACTTGGACGATTCGCAGAGCAAAATTCAAATAGATCTACCTCATAAGACACCTATGTACCAACTGAATGACCATTTAACGCAATATGGCATAACACCTGAGTTTGAGCTTTTGCAGACGGATGGAACCCAGAACAATCCCATTTTTCGCTATCAAGTCTTAATTGGTTACAAAGATAAGCAGATCGCAGCCATGGGCACAGGAAAAAGCAAAAAACAAGCAATGCAGGATTCAGCGCGAGCCCTTCTTCATAAACTGTCTTCAGGCGACTTACCTGACATTGCCATAATGCCATCCGTTGGAAGTAGCTCTAGTGCAGATCATGGTAACGAGCGCAAATTCCAAAAGACTAACGAAATTGACGTCCAAAGTAATATGGTTGTCGGCAAAGCCTTCTCTGCAACCGTGTGCATAGATACCAATGACAACACAAAAACCGGCAATGAGAAACATAGTGAAGTGGAAACTAGTCACAAAATCCAGCTTAATCGGCCTCAACTGACGTCTGTCTACCAACTAAATGAGTTTTTAAAGCCATACGGCATAACCCCAGACTTTAAACTTATGAAGCCAGAGGCAGCCCAACATAATCCCACTTTTAACTATCAAGTCTCAATTGGTTACAATGATAAGCAGATCACGGCTACTGGCGCTGGTACAAGCATGAGGCAAGCAATGCAAGATTCAGCGCGAGCTCTTCTGGATAAACTATTTGCCGGGGAATTGCACAATGTTGTCTCAGCTGCAGCCGTGGGAAAAGGTTCCAGCGCAAATACTGGCAAGCAGAGCGAAAGCAAAAAAAATAGAGCTAACGTTCTAGGTAATGGTTGTAGCGAAGGCACTGCCGACCACAATATTACAGGAAACAATGACTACACAAATGCCGGCAATGACAACTCCAAAGCAAAAATCGAAAAATTAGCCAACTCTGAAGCAACTAATCTCAAAATCAAGATATGTCTGGCACATGAGATGCCCGTAAACCAACTAAATGAGAAATTAAAGCCATATGGCATAAAACCTGAGTTTAAACTTTTGCAGAAAGAAGGATTGCAGCACAATCCCATTTTTCACTATCAAGTCTCAATTGATTGTAAGGATACGCAGCTCACAGCCATGGGCACTGGAACTACCAAAAAGCAAGCAATGCATGTTTCAGCGCGAGTTCTGCTGGATAAGCTATCTTGCTGCGAATTAGCCGACTTAGTTGAGTGCAGCTCCAGTGTAAACCATGACAAAAATAACAATGCAAGTGATGCCCAAGCTAATATGGTCGTCGGCAAAGAGGGCAGCTCCAAAGCAGACAAAGACAAGTTAGTGGATGGCAATAACAATATTGAACGAATTGATCACAATAGCCAGATAAGTCAGATCAACAAGACGCCTGTCTCCCGCTTGCGAGAACAGCTAGAAACTTACGGCATGTCACCTGAGTTCAAACTTTTGCAGACAAAGGGTGCCCAGCACAAACCCACTTTTCACTATCAAGTCTCGATTATTAAGAATAACAAGCTAGTCACAGCAATGGGCACAGGAAGTTCCAAAAAGCAAGCAAAGCATGCATCAGCAAGCGCTCTTCTAGACAAGCTCTCTGATGACCAAGATAAGATCGTGGACGATGTCACAGCTACATCAATGCAGCATCAAAGCACTGACATAGACAAGCTGCATTTATACTGCACTCAACAGGCATTGCGTATATCCTTTGAGCTCGTTGAAGAGACTTGTGAATCACATTCAACTCGCTTTACAATTTCATGTACAGTACTTCCGCTCAACTATTGTGAGATTGGTCACGGTAAGAATAAGAAGATGGCCAAGCGTGAGGCTGCATTGAAAATGTGGAAACGTCTACGGGAGCCTTTATATCTTAATACCGAGGAGCTATGTCTAGAAGAAACAGTTTGGAAACAAACTGGTTTGTATTATCAGCGTGTTGAAGACAAGGTTGAATTAATTGAAATTTAAAATGAAGTTAATTCTAGCACTTACAAAAGATTTCAGCGGTACATGCTATATTATATAAAAAATTGCATTTATTTTGAAAAATTTAAACTCAAAGTCCTTAGGCGTTGCATCCGCCAATATTCGTAGCCCTAAGTTATTTTTTTTTTCATTAATATTTAATATTTTATATCGGTTACAATGTCTATAAATAAATATAACATAATTTGAAGAGCTCGGGACCTGCTTAAATTTTCATTTCATCATCATCATAGTTGGCTCTACAACTCTTGTCGAGTCTTCGCCTGCTTCAGCATGAGTCTCCAACTTAACTCTGTCTCGCGCCCTAGCGCTCCAAGACCGAATACCAAGATCTTGCGCATCTTGGTCGACTCCATCTTAGTTTTGGGCGTCCTCTTGTTTGGATTTCCATTTAGGGATATCAAAAACTCAATCTTACGATACCAACAAAGCCAATTTCCTCCATGCTGAAATCGTTTTTCTTTTTGCTGGTGACACAGATTAAGTTCGAGATTGAATTAATCGGAAAATCGTTTTGTTTTAAATTAAAATCGAAATCCTGATTTGAGTGTGATAGATGCATGCTTGGCCCACCATTTCCAAACTATAGCTTTAGGTACTTTAACAAATGACATACGTTTTTGCAAAAGCTTCGCATGGGGATCATATGCATCCTTTGCTTCTCTTGTGCTTGCTGCAGTGACATTTATGTGCTCATGTGTGAATCGAAGTCCGCCTTGGACAACAGCATAGTGCTTAAGACTTGGCATAGAAACAGCTTCCCATAACATCGATGATTTATTTCCCTTAACAATACGCCTTATTATCATTCAAATAGCTTAACTCTATTTAGATTTCAAAGCAGTGCTGAACTCATTATCTTAAATCCCTTTCAACTCAAATGGCCACCATATTAAAGCAAATAAAGACAATACGCAAAGTTGATGCAAGTTTTTGCAATAAAATTTTCCAAGAGATAGATTTTTTGTTTTTTTTGGTTGTTTGTTTTCGTTTTTCCTTTGGCACAATGTCAAGCAAGTCCCGCGTCATGGCGTCAGACATCTGGCTGCATGTCTGGGAGCTGGTCTGCGCCACAAAACATTTCATGTTGCCGCCGCAAAGTATGCAATGTTGAGCTAGCTCAGACAGACGGACTGACTGAGAGACATCCGGCTTGTTGCTTGCTGACGCACTTCCTTGCTGACTCACTCGGTTTCGTTCTGCTAATGTATGAGGGTTGTCATTTATATTTTGAAGGAAATATTTTGAAAAAACAGCCAAGGAGCCTGACAGAGGGTAACCTGCACTCACGCTCAGAAATCTACTATGAGCGATGCATGGGAGTAAGATGTCAACATGAGCCTTCAACGTTCAGCTGTGTAATATGGAACTTTTGCGGAAATTTTGTGTCTTTTCTCTTATGCTCTCGGAGATTTAGGTGTTCAAACGATCCGTGCGCAACTTTGTTTTCCAAGTTGCTCGAAGAGCTCCATTAATTGTGCTCTTGTAATTGCAACAATATTATGTAGTAGGCTCTACCACCAACACATAGCTTATAAGAACTTGCACAAAGCTTCTAAGTACATACAACAACCTTACGAGCTTTCACACAAGCACACGCTCAGACCGCATTCACAAAAGATCAAGGAGTCAGTCGATGATTGCTCGTGGCCCGAAGCAGTGTGTTTTGCGTGTGCGCGGTTAAATGGTAAAACAACAGACATTAAACTAACAAATAGACTCGCCTCCCTAAATTGTAAAACAACAAACCAACTCGCCAAACAAATACTCGCCTCCTAAACTATCAAGTTTATTATAATTCTCCAACCCAATTTGGATGCCAGTAAGTTTTACTAATTCATGTTCAAAGCTATGTTTGTATCCTTTTAGATCTTTGCAAAAATCTAGGTTTCTACCATGCAGAAGCAATCAACCATGAAATCTGTAAATATAAAGGAAGCGCAGAGAGTGTATAAGTTATACACACTCGTCATGTCCAACTTACAAATTTGATTTGGCAACAATAGCATTGTCTATTCCCAAAACTTTTAACCAACCCTCGCATATTTGTTTTCTGTTTATAGTCAGAATGGCGCCAGTTTCTACGCGCTTTGTCATGTTGATTTGGTGCTTGACTTGCTTTTGAGTTGTTCTTGCTTTGTTTTCTTTTTCGTTTCTGTTTTTATTATGTTTTATTTTTATTTTTTTATTTTTTATCATTTCAGCTAAACATATTGGCTGGCAAACAACCCAGTCAAATAGAGAACAAAATTTTAAGCAATGCCGTCATATGGTTGTGCCAACTGTCGTTCTGAAAATTTAATTAAAATACTTTGCAACTCATTAAAAAAGTTAATCAAGCTTAGGAGTTGGCAAACAATTCATCGAACTGTCGCACACACATGTGACACTCAGGGCGTATGCGTAATATATGCATAATGCTAGCTATAAACTTTTGTCAGCCATCTTTCTCTTTCACTTCCTCTTCCGTTTACTACCCACTTAACTAACTAACTGTAACTTTGGCCAAAAGCAACCCTGGCAGAATACAACTCGGTTTTTTTTTTTTCTTTTTATTTATAATATTAACGTGTGGCAATTTTCATAGCCAGACGCTAACAACTTCAAGGGCCATAAAGAGTGCCATATAAAGCTATTGCACAAGCCGTGAACACAAAATCGAACACCTTCAGCTTTTGTGGTGAAGTGTCTATGTGTGTGTGTATCTGTGTATGCTGGCATATCTGTATGTGTATGCGCATATATACATATGTAAGCAGTCTGGCATTTTGAGCGCTTAAGCACGACGTTCTCTTGACAAGAGCCTGCCAGCGTTCTCCCTACAATCAAGCCTGCAGCTACCCTCTCGAACCCTATCGAACTTTTACACTCAGACAATTTTGAAAACTTCTCCAGCTTTTTGTAAGAGTAATAGGGTAGGGCAAAATCCCTACAATTTTGTCGTTGAACTTATCGAAATAGTTTTTCGAACATGATGCCAACAGCGACGCTCCAACTTGCGTGTCGACAAACATACACAGACAAGCACACAAAGACACGCAAACAATGCACTGAGAGAAAAAACTGGGTTGATATTAAGAATCGATTTGACAATTAAAAAAAGGAATTTTTTATTAATGTATAGAATTTGTTTTTAGTCGAAAAGGGAAACTAAGATGAGCTTGAAAAAAAAAAACTTTGGAGCTTAAGTTTGTTAAAAATGGGAAAAAATAAATTTTTGACGCAGCTATTTTATCCCATTATTTCTAATATTATTATTTTTTTTTTAAAGAAATCAATTGTGTTTCCATAACACTTCAGCTAATATTACACTAGTTTACAAATTTAAGGGTCATCGACTGAACCATCCTAAAAAAGTGTTTTTTAGAGTAATTTGGCGTCAAGAAACACGAAAATGGCCTCTTTATTAAGCCGTTATCGAGATATTTTCGCTTTAGTATTACATACTTAGTCTAATGCAAATAAATAAATAAATAAATAAATTATTTTTTAACGCAGCTATTAAATCCCAATATTTCTATTATTAAATAAAATTTTAGAATTTAAAGCAGCCAAAGTCGAAAAATTTGTGTCGGCATAACTCTTCATACATGTAAACTAGTGTTATTGATATTTTAAGTATCATACAATTTATTTTGGAAAGTTTTATGACTTACTTTTCGTATTCCATAATAAATTTTTAATTATTGGACTTTATAAATTAAAAAAAATTTTTTTTTTTTTGATATTATTTTTTTTTAAATATAAGGAGTTTGTAGTCTTTTTGCCCGTCTCGGGCTGCTTCACTTATCAGTAACTAAGCTATCTGTCGTCAATATATTTAAAATTTAAAGCTTTAACAATACGAAAATTCTTACTGGAAAAAACGGAAAAATTATGTAAATAAATATTTGTACTCTACCTTAGATATCTTTTAACAAAAAGTATTTTTTTTGGCATGAATTTTGTAAAATATTTTTTTTTTAACCTTTTGAAACTTTTTTAATCGCGACCACATCTTTCGAAAATTTTAAATTTTTCTATTTTCAATTTAATTAATTGGAACAGAATAAAAATAAATCAAGAAAACCAAACATTTGCGTTTGCTCATAAAAAAACATTTTATTTTTGTTAACCATAAAAGTAATTGCGTTTTATTTTTATTTTCTTTTTAAATCGATTTGATTCGTTTATTTTTATTAATTTTTTTTTTTTTTTTTAAAATATAATATCTTGAATATCTACAATACATGATATAAAGGGGGTATAAAGGGGGCTTTGGGGAAGCTGAGGTAGCTGTTATCAGCAATCTAATTCCTCAATCCCTACTCTCACCTCCCAGTGGTACACCCTGGTAACCTGAGCAACTGTACTGAAGATGAGGTAAACAACCCGCATGGGAGGTACGGTCAGGCCTAACAAGAGAGGTAGCTTCGGGAAGGGCTTCTTCGTCATATATGATTTAAAGATCCCCCGAAGCTCTGCAGCGTCTGCCTCTTATTATAGATTATCTGGTGATCTATTAGGTGGAGCTTACCAGATCTGCTTTAGGCTTGTAACCTATAGAAGTTCTCTACTTTAGTCGAACTATTTGCAAACTGAAATTTTAAACATGAGTGTACGGAAACGAGTCTCCAAGTGATACCTACATTTATGTGGAAAATCCATCTGCTTCAGCAGCATGCACATCGGATTTGGAGGTGCAATATTCATGTTCAAATGGAAATGGAAATGGTTCCACAATTGAAACCTCTATAGCCCCTATGTCCCACTGGAGATAACAGGAATTGAGAGAGAGAGATATGATATAAATGAATCAAATCGTTTTAAAAAATAAAAAATCAAACGAAGTTATTTTTAAGGTTTTGTAAAAAATGTTTTCTTTTCAAAAATTCATCAAACGTTGACTGAATTTTTGTATTAGTGTATCGAATATATATTCTGTCTTAATGAAAAAAAAAATTGTTAACTTTTCAAGGCAAATATTAATTATTATTATAATTATTTGCTCCACAAAGATTTTTTAATTATTTTATATATATTTTTTTTAGACTCTTTTATACATGTTGTTAATATGAAATATTAAATATTATATATATTTATAATGAATATTTTTTCAGTTGTGAATTTAAAAAAAAAAAAAAAAAAATCAACGTTGGTTGGAAAGTCAACCAGGTCACACTTCTTCACAGATGGTTCCAAGCTCAACAACCAAGTTGGGTGGGGGGGGGGTTCTACTCTGAGGAACTAAATATTCGGCAGTCTTTCCGACCTCCGAATCATTGTAGCGTTTTTCAAGCGGAGATCCTTGCCATTAACGAGGCTTTGATCTGCTTACGTAATACTGGTCTGGAAACCGGTGCCATAAACATATACTCGGACAGCCAGGCTGCCATCAAGTCACTTCGGGCAATGTCCTCAAACTCGTTGACAGTCAACAACTGCCGCAGATCTATTCAAGAGATGGCACAGCAGTTCGTTATCAGCGTCATTTGGGTGCCAGGGCACCAAAATATAACAGGTAACTAGATAGCAGATGAATTGGCCAGACAGGGCACGACCTTTACCCTCTTGCCAGACAAAGAGGATATTCGTATGCCAATGGCCACTTTTAAGCTTTAGACTAGGGAAAAATTTAGATCTCATGTACAAAGGCAGTGGTACAATACACCCCACTGCACAATCAGCCGCCAAATATGGCCAAAAATCAACCCAAAACGATCCGCGAGGCTCTGCGGACTCAACCGGTCGCAGTGTGCGGCAGTTGTCAGGGAACACATGCGACCAGAATGAACGCTCCGAGCAACGATTTTTGCTGAAGCTGCAGAGATGAGGAATAAGTTGAGTCAGTAGAACACTTCTTCCGCTCCTGTGAGGCTCTCAATAGACGCAGGAAAAAGTACTTAGGAAACTACTTTCTTCATAACCTAGCGGAGCTAGAGTTTATATGTCCGAGGAGGATCGCAAGTAACATTGTAGCAACAGGATGGGAATCCTTTTAGTGTTCCTCAGGAGAAGGGTGTTAAATAGTGATCCATGCGGTTTCACAACGGGCCGGTCAAGGCCTAAGTGTGCTGGCCTCTCAAGCCTACCTAACCTAACCTAACGTTGCTCAACAAAAACTTTTTTAAAATGATTTATTTATTTATAAAGATCTAAAAAATATAAACTAACTATAGCAATAGTAACCCTATTAGCTAGCTACCAGTCGGTAAATTTTTTTAATTATTTGCGTAAAATAATATAATTTCAATAAAAATACCTCGGATTAGCTTTTGCATAAAAGCAATCAGTAGAAATATAAGAAGTTTTTTATTTTTGCATGATTTATTAATTTGGTAAAAATACCTTCCATAAATGGATGTCACCGATTTATGTTGTATGTACTCTATTTTTTCTCACTGTGTAGAGCAGTCATCTATTCAGACATGCTATAAGCTACAGTTTTGATAACTATATTACTAACAGTTTCTCAGCGAGGGGAGGAGGGTTAGAAGAGTGCAGAAAACGATTTCTGTTTATTGACGCATTTGGTAAGTCAATGGCGCCAATACTGACTTAGCTGATTACATTTTTTATTTAACATTTTTACAATAATTGCTAAACGCTTTTTTATGTGCCCAGAAATTGATAACAGACTGACACGCCCATCCCACCGCCCTTGTACGGCAAGAGCTCCCTTTCTGCCCTATCACTGCTTGCCACAATTTATGCTAATAGCTTTTTTGCTTGCCTCTAAGAATATTTCGACCTTTTTCGCTCATAATTTATTTATGGTGCGCTGATTTTGCTCTGCTACACTTTGGAACCATGCTTCCATGTAGACCAACGTGCCAATGGGACCGTCTCTAAATATGCACGATAATAATTTTATAGTGTTAAATGACCCACAACATCGGAGACAGACTTAGCCACAATCAGTATCAAAAACCCTTTTAAAAATGGTTACAGTACATTAACTTTGCCCGAGACACATTTTCCAACAACACCAAGCATATTTTCTTATCTAACTTACAAACACCGGCACACTCATTCACACGCATACAGTGACAACTTTAAAGCAGATTTTTTTTTTTTTTTGAGCATTCTACGGAATTTATGTTGTCAGTTCCGGCAACATATTTCACTAAGCAAAGCGCATAAATCAACAAAAAAATGCTAATTAACCAAAGCCCTCTGGGAGTGCGGAAACGATAAGGAACACACAGCTTTGGCACACTGTTTTTTTTTTTTTTTTGGCACAACTGTGTCAAAGCGAAGCAGGATTTTCTAGTGCATGCGTGTTCAGGATACGTTCATTTAGTCCATTGACACATTTAAGCAAATGACTTACACTTTTTCAACAAATACGCCACCAATTTTACGGCTATAATTTAATTAGGCAAAAAAATTTTAATTTGCATTCGAAATAAGCAAAAAAAAATCCAAAAAAGCAAAATTGTTGCCAAATTGTTTTTATGTGTGAATAATGAAAACTTTGTGCGCAAGACGTCGAAAATAAATTACGTATACGCACATTGTATGTAAAACTTGCGTGAGCGCATTTCTAATGAAGCCAAGTTGAGCGCACGTTTAGTCAATTGGTGGCGCACAGTGGTTTGAGATGCTTGAAAATAAATATAAAGAAATTTAGAATATTTTGTAAACTGGAAAGGCACGATAGTTTATACCGCAATGCCATAAAAACGAGCTTTGTTTCCAAATTATGCACAAAAATTTACATCCATCTTTTAGAATACTTGCCCCACTGTACTGCCACATTAAATTTGGTTTTCCAGCAAAACATAACATGAAAATATATTTAATATTGTTTGCAACCCATATTGTAGGCACTTGTTCCAAGCAAAAACACAACTCGAGCATTGAGCTCTAAGCGCCAAGCCTGTTGATTGTCAGTGGCAACTAAAGGCGAACCAGATGAAGAACATAACACAGAAATCATGTTGGCAAACACACATATGCATGCTTAACCCCAAAGGTGCGGATGCAGGTGCATTTTCAGGATGCAAGTGCCGACCCTTGAGCTGAAGCAAAACATACCCAGACACAGTACAGCTGACTCAATTTGCCATATGCCGAGCTGCAAAAATGCATCAAATGGAACCGGAATGCAACTTCATATGCAAATGATGATGGCTATGTGGCATTGCCAATGGCAAAAGCAATGTGTTTTATGCAAATTCAATTGTTTCCTATTGCATCGCAAATTGTTGCCAGTTGCAGTTGCGGCAACGTTGGTGGCGCCCCTAACAATGCAAAGCCCACATTCAAATCAAGTCAGGGGCAGCGCTTGGTTTGCAATAATATGCGTCTGCATATGCATACCCCAAGTGCTTGCGGATGCACATCTTGACGTAGTCGTATTTGCTTAGGGAGCATGATGTGCTCTGTTTTGGTATTTGCTACGGCTGCTGCTGCATTAATGAGCCTCTGCGGGCCAAGGCACTGGTCATGGCAATGAGTAGTAGCTAGAAATCTGCTTAGCTGACCAGCAACAGTCGAGTGCCTGTGCGCCATTATGCTTCGTTAGCAGCCGCCATTTTCGATTAGCGGCGGAAAATAAATCATTTAGGCCTATTCCGGAAAACACTCGTTTTTCAACGAAATGGAATGTGCAACATTTTAGTGAATTGCGCACAATTCACCTTGAACACCACCTATTCGTCGACTTCAAAGCTGCTTTTGACACGCCTGATAGAAAGAAGTTTTTCGTAGCCATGTCTGAGTTCGGTATCCCTGCAAAACTAGTTCGGCTTTGCATGATATCGTGGAGAAACTCCTGCAGTTTCGTCTTGTTAGCAAAAGACCTCTCCGAACCATTTGATACCAAACATGGTTTAGGGCAGGGTGATACACTATCATGCGACTTTTTCAATTTACTACCGGAAGTTATCCTGCGACGTGCCGATGTGAACAGGTCAGGCACTTTCTTTTATAAGAGTGTCATGCTGCTGGCGTATGCCAACGACATTGACATTATTGACACATACGTGCAGTAAGCGGAGCCTTCTCAAAAATTGAAAAAGAGTCGAAAAAAATGGGTCTGGCTGTAAATCTGGACAAGATGAAATACCTGCTATCTACAAGTAAAGAAACGAGACCACGAGGAATAGATAGCTACAACTTGGAAGTTGTAAAGGATTTCGTGTACTTGGGTATCACTATTAACGACACAAAAAATGACGACAGCATGGAAATACGTCGACGGATTAATCTTGCTAACCGTTGTTACTTTAGGCTAAGTAAGGAACACAAGAGTAAAGCACTCTCTCGACCCACGAAAATAACCCTTTACAAATCCCTCATCATACCCATGCTTCTCTACGGCGCTGAAGCATGGACATGGTCTTCATCCGATAAGACGATTTTAGGGGCTTTCGAGAGAAAAATCCTCCAACGTATCCTTGAACCGATAAATGTGGAAGGTGATTTTCGTATTCGAATGAACTATACGGCGACTATCATCTAGATCGGCGCATACAGCTAGAACGTCTGCGCTGGTTAGGTCATGTTGCACCAATGGATGATAATGTTCCAGCCAGGTATTCGAGCGGAAATCACTGGAAGGTCGACGACGACAGGGACGCCCGCCTCTGCGATGGGAAGATCGGGCAACAGAGGATCTTCGTAGTCTTGGGATTGCCAATTGGCGGCAGCAGGCACAGGACAGAAACGGCTGGCGTAGGATAATTTCTGCGGCCAAGACCGATAACCGGTTGTAATGGCCAAAATTGTAGTAGTAAGTAGCTGTGTATACAGGGCGTATTATAAACCTGAAGCACAAACGAATTTCTAAAAAATCTTGCCGAAAATGAAAATCGGAACAAGCCCGATGGTATGTTTGTGTTAGAAAAATTAAAAATAAAAAGGTCCCACTTAAGCCCACTAATTGCACACTCATTACACCCACAAAGCTTATGCAACCACAAAATCTGTGTGTCGCAACAATAACAACAACAACAGCAAAAGCAAAACAAAAAAAAACAAGCAAACAAATTAAGCAGCAATGACATACAAGTTTAGAGTGAATTGCACACAGTTACACACATAGACACAAACGCATTTTATAAATACCATAAGCTTTACCGCAATATGCCACATCTGCTGCTACTGCCACCACCAACAACAACAACAATTTCCATATATAAATATGTGCAGTGTACACAAAATAATACCTGCCAATAAAAATAATTGACAACTGACAGCAAAAGTAAACAAACAAGCAAGCACTCACAGACAGCTACTCTCACACACACATACACTCATTTCCACGTAAAGTAAACAAAAATTAAATAAAATACGTATACGCCCGAGTATCTTATATGGGCGACAAAAGCATCCGTTTAGCAGCTGCTGGCAAATTACTAGACAAGATAGAGCAAGGGACACACACAACGTATACTTAATAAACTTTAAACACTGACTGACAGTCAGTCAGTTAGACAGTTTGATTAGCTCAGCACGGGCTTTGCTTTCTATTTGTGTTTGTTTTACGAAGTATTTAAAGCGGAAATCTGTTAATCAGCGTTGTCTCATATATAAATATGAGTAAGCCGCATATTAGAGGATAGACAAACAATGAAGCTAATAAGGAACTAACACAAATATAGCTGGGTTAAATTAAGGATTTTAGAGTAGACAGATTAGTAAAGGCGCAAGGAAAGTAAAAATAAGGGAATTATTTAAAGCAATTAAATGAAGTTGCGCTGGTAGCTACAGTGAGAGCAGAAATTATTTGGATACTTGAAAGCTTTTAGTTTAATGCAAAGTAATTTAACTCTGTAAAAATCTCAAATTTTTATTCATTTTTAAGGTATGCCTGATCGATCCAAAAAAGCACACAACTTCTGCTGGGACTTCTGTTGGTGAATGGGACATATACCAATCCGAACTGCTTTACCCATACTATTTTCCAAGGTAGTAATAATTGCACCAATGCAACAACTGGAGAGGAATAACATTGTTAAACTCAATTAACAAACTACTATCATCGATTATCCTCTTCCGAATATCACCTGTGATTGAGTCCATTCTGCTTAAGGAACAGACGGATTTTCGGCCCAGTAAATCATGTGCAGATCACACTAATACGCTTCGGATCTTAATTGAACAGTCAATTGATTATAACAGCCCACTATACCTGCTTTTTGGTTGACTTCGAGCGTGCTTTCGATACAGTTCACCATCCAGCTCTGTGGGAAACCCTCAGCAGTAAAGGCATCCACGACAAAATTGTGTCAATGATGCGCGAGCTTTACAATGGTGCCCATTGCAAGGTCCGCTTTAAGAGCGTGTTAAGCGACGAATTCGAGTCTGGTACTGGGGTGAAACAAGGGTGTGTCCTTTCGCCTACGCTGTTTTTGATCCTGCTGGACGGTGTAATGGATCAGACAAACCGAGACCTAAGCCGCAGGTAAGGTGGAAACTCGATGAGGTATTAACAGACTTGGACTATGCAGATGATATCTGCCTGCTAGCGCAGCGGTTTGACGACATACAAAGGAAACTTCACTGCCTAGCTGAAAACGCCTATAAAGTTGGTTTAAGAGTCAACGTAAAGAAGACGAGGTTAATGCGCATCGTCTCCAACAACACAACACCACTTCTATTGTACAGCCAGCCCATAGAAGAATTTGACTCCTTTACGTATCTTGGCAGCATAGTCTGTAAGGACGGTGGATCCACGTCAGATATAACCGAAAGCATCAACAAAGCGCGAACTGCCTTCTCATCGATGAACAGAATCTGGCAAGCGCACAATATAAACACCAAAACAAAGCTCCGCATTTTTAAAGGCAGCGTGTTGTCGGTGCTCCTCTGCGGCTGCACCACATGGAGCACAACACGCAGAAAACTACAAGCGTTCGTCAATAGATGCCTCAAGCGGATCTTGAGAATTTTTCGGCCCACTTGTGTTACAAACGAGCAGCTACCTGATCTAGCTGAAATCCACCCGATCGAGCTAGAAATCTGAAAAAGGAAATGGTCATGGATTGGCCATACTCGAAGACGGCCAGCCCAAGACATTGCAAGAGCAGCACTCGAGTGGAACCCGCAGGGCCATCGACGCCCCGGAAGACCAAGAATCACCAGGATAAGAATGGTCCGAAATGAAGGAGCTGGTCAACATATGACATGGAACCAGCTCAAACTATTGGCAAAAGACAGAAGTAGATGGAGAGAATTTATTGACGCCCTATGCTCTTGTTGAGCTTTTATATAGCATAATCAAGTTTTTATATAATAGTTGCACACCTCTATTAAGGCTCCCATTCATTAATGTCTATTTTATTATAACCTGCACGACACACATCAAATATATATGTATCTTACTTGTTGATATAACGTATTACAAATTCCAGTGCATATTTAATTCTCTTGGCATTTACTCTATAAATATAGCAATTATGCTGAGTTGCATTAACGCAGTTCCAACCAACCGCTTGGTACTCCTTGTACATATCTCACTTCATTTACCACGCACAACAGCCAAACAAAGCACACATACATGCATATACATATAAATATATACATATACGTATATGTAAGTATATATAAAAAACACCCACATACCCGCACCTACAAATGTTTGCATTACTTTCGCCTTCAAGTGATTCACATGACGTCTACCAACACCGTTTGTCTCCCATTCACTCACTCTCCCGCACTGTTTGTCTCTCTGACTCTGTGGGTATTAAAGTTAACAAATAGGGCTTAAAAACTTGCTGCGTGCGCGTACTTCACATACACATACACGAACCACACTCACTCTCTGGTTCACTTTGAAGTTCCCTTGGTTGCATATTATATGGTATATAAAGTGGCGTAGTTAGCTTTTGGGTTATAGGGATAGCATATTTTTCTTCGGAAGCTATATTTTTCTTCATGGATATTATCATTTGAGTTCTTGAAAGCTGAGTAAATAATTGTTTTAGTCCTTCCTAAGGTAGACTTTTTTATCAGCCTTTTGATCAATTTGGACAAAAAAAGTAAAAAAAAAAAAATGTTAATTAGTGAAAAAATTGTATGTAAAAAGCAAGCCTTTACACATTAGCCCTTTGAATTTACAGTTTCTAAATAACTACCAGACCACTGCAGCGTCTTTCAGGCTGAAGTCTTTGCCATCTACTATGCTGCGAAATCGCTACAGGAGGGTGGAAACTTTGCAACTAGCACTACTATCTTCTCGGATAGTCAAGCTGCAATCGAATCCCTCCCAGGTTTCAACGCCAACTCTAAACTCGTGCACGGTTGCCAACACGCCCTAAGCCAGTTATCCCTGCTCTGTAGGGTACACCTCGTTTGGGTACCCGGACATAGGGACATACCGGGAAACTGTGATGAACTGGCCAAACAAGGCACCTCTCCGCCCGTCTTCTATAACTGCATAGACATCGGCACACCCCTTGCCACAGTCAAACTGGCCATCAAACAGAAATTTTTGCCAAGTGCCCGCACTGCTTGGTCCAATGAGGACTCCTGTCGCACGACTTACCTGGCCAAACATGGACGGCAACAAAACCTGAAAGTTGCTCACATTAAGTCGCAACTACCTATCGACCTGTATCCTTTCTAACAGGACACTGCCTTATGGGCAGGCATGCCGAAAGAATGCGCGCCCTTTTCAACGACTTCTGCAGCGGCTGCGGATCCGTAGAGGACGAGGAAACCGTTTTACACTTAATGTGTCAATGCCCCTCCCTATCAAGAAGAAATTTAAGTACCCTAGGGTCCCCTTTTCTGAACAGCCTTACTGACCTCTCAAATCTCTGTCCCAGAGATATTGCCAGGTTTGTTGGACTTTCGGGCTGGTTCAGCAAAAATATGGTTGAATAGTCGTGCCTGTTCTTCAGAGCTGACCGGGTGCTGACCATGAATGCCTGTATACGCAGTTATAAAGACATCCCTGGTCAGCTCTCGAACAGCTTTACCTGTGGCATCAACAAAATGGCGGAGCAAATTTCGAAAATGTTTTTTGATTGTGAGAAAAAAACGATTGAGTTATCAGGCTTTTCAAATGGATAATCCAAAATGGTTAATCCAAAATGGCAAATCCAAAATGGCGGATCAAGTTACAAAATATTAAAAAATTGGTATATACTGGTTTTTTTGGTTACTGATTACGGCCAAGTCGATTTTTAGAAAGCCTATATATTTTATTGCATACTAAAAACAGAAATATATAAAACAAACGAACTTTTCCCCAACGAATGAGCTGGAAAAACATGTGTTTGTAAAATGTCAACTTTTTGTACTTTAGTCTGTTAAGATATAAGGCATTATTATTTGCATAATTTTCATTTGCCCATGGCTGGCTGTTACCCAAAACGCTTACTTCCCTTTCTCTAAGCCACTGTATATATGCACATATTAACATGTATACTTGTATCATGCGTTATTTGTATGCGCGTGTGTGTGTGTTTTGGTATACATATGTGTGTGTATGTATGTGTGTATTGCTTTAATTAGTTTACGCGATGTATAATTAAAATAAATCTGCTTAAGCCGCTTGCGCTCGAGTTTAATTCCTTGCCGTTCGTTTGCCTTTTGAATTGAATTGTTTATATAATTTTATTAACATGAAAAACTTTTGCTTTAAGAGTAAGGTACTTTTATTTTGTTAATATTAAACGTATATGTATATGACATATAATATGCACGTATGTGAAAATGTTGCCTAATTATTTGCGTCAAGCACAGGCCACAATTTATGGTGTTTAGTAATTAATTAGAGAGACAGCTCGCGTGATGGATGAACATAAAAGAGAGAGAGTGAGAGTGAGTTTCAGAGCAGAGAGGACATTGCGAGTGGTGAGTAGGTGTCACTATACAGGACATTGCCGACATTAACATCACCATCAGCATCGGCATCGACAGCGACATGTAATTGACATGCCTTTATTGTAATTAAAATAACTCATACGTCCCGTGTGCACATGCGACTTGTGGCTTCTAGAGGAGAGAGTGTGCATATTGTTGTTGCCAACTGGCGGAATATTCATCAATAATGCCTAGAGCACCGGCTTAATTTGTATTTTTGTGTGCTTATGTGTAGCTCAGTATTTTTGGGCCTATAAATCAATCAGCCCCAAAATGTCCTTGCAACAGCTTTGTTGCAAGTTGGTGTGTTTGTGATACTGAACTAACACAGGAATAACGTATCATTATAGACAAAGTGTGACCAGCACAAACTAAAATATAAACCAAAATTCTTAAATAAGATTAATGTTACGAAAATTTCAACTTTAAAAATATTTAATTGCAAAAGAATCGTTTTTTAAACTTTATATTTTATTGCGAATAAGGTGACTAAAGTTTTTGTACCAAAATTTTTTTAAGAATTACACAGGCCTACAAATACCGGGGTCATGTCAGTTGTTGGAAAGCTAAGGGTCATTTCCGAAGTAGTTTGCTGCGTATACTATAATACTATTAGGTCTTACTCTACAACTCAACTATAAAGCCAATCTGGACCTATGGCTCTCAGCTATGGGGCAACGCAAGCAGCAGCAACATAGACATCATACAGCGAGCGCAATCCAAGATCTTGAGAACTATCACTGGGGCACCACGGTATATTCGAAACGAGCACATCCACAGAGATCTGAATATTGTATCCTTTAAAGATGAAACAGCGCAGCAGAAAGCGAACTACAACCTTAAACTCTTGACGCACCCAAACCATCTGGCAAGAAGCTTAACCAGAGTTAGTAGCCGAACCCGACTCAGGCGAAATGATCTTCCAACCCAGCAATAAATCCTCAGGGCCCTGCAAACCAAATACAGTCACGCCAGACTGTTAGTTAAGTTATTATAATAAGATTTGATCATTTATTGTTAGTCTCTATTCGAGAAGTTTCATTAAATAAAGTAAATATGTAAAAAACAAACGTTTTCTAAGTAGCCCCAAAAGGTATGCTATGATTTTTTTTTTTTTTAAATTTTAGTTGACGCTTTGTAAGAAAAATATATTTTTTGAGAGCAAATCTGAATGTAAGAGCGAGAAAAAAATAAAATAAATTTTATCGATAGATTTTTAAAAACCTGACGTGGTATAGTAAAATTAACTCCGGAAGAGTTGGAGGATGGTCTTACCTCCGGACCAGAAGTAAATTTTTTTTGTGTGAGCACTTGTTACTAAGTATTTAAATAAAACAAACGTATATATATATTATTAACAAACTAACAAATTGTGAGCTCAGAATTCTGCTCGAATCATCAATGGAATCCTAACGCAAGCAGCCTATAAGTTCGAAAGTTTCTTTCAGTGTACGAAATTGGTTTGCACGTAGGATAATATGATACTATTTATATGTTATCCTTCCAAAGCGCTATGTGCACCCTTTACAATTCATTCCACGTTGATTTGTTTTTACATTGAGCCTTGTTTTGATTTTGTGGCAAAATAATTGTCGTTTTGGTAATAAAATGTGATTTATGTGCAAAAACATATCACACACTCACTCACATAGATATACGCTCAGCTTTTTGTTTGATTTTAATGACACAAACAAACAGGCAACCAGCCAAGTACAGGTGCCCCCCTGCCAACACTGTGGCACACCAACTGCCACTTGCCATGCCACATAAATCACATTTTAATGACACACATAAACACAAAAAAAATATTATATATATATAGGTACAGAAACAAAACAAGAACGAAAAAAACAAAACCTAGAAAAAAGAACAAAAAACCAAAGCAAATTAAATAAAATGAAATGCCAGTTGCCACATGACATGAAAATGCAAATAGTCCCAAATGTGGCAACAATGTCAGGTGTACTTGCGGTAATTTTGTTGCCATGTGGAAACAGTACATATATATAAGTAAGACCCCAGAGCAGTCAGCCATCTAATTGCTATAAAATAATTTGATTCAGTTCTTCCGCCGGGATTGTCGTTCTTACAGCTGACATTGATGTATATGTTGCCATCGACCAATTGTCATAAAATAATGCGCATCATGCTATGTCTTGCCAGAGCAATCCATTCTGACTGATAACAATCGCATGGAGCAGGAAGCGTGCCAGCGGGTTGAGTACAAATGGCTCGACAAATATTTGTCATGCGCTCAAAAGCTGTTGCTGAATTTGATTTTTAATTGAAAAACATTGGTAAAGCCATAAAACATGCCCACTGGCAGTCGGAAAGCTTACCAAGTATTATGACCCAATTCGTAGTGGGGGGTTGAACGTAGGTAGCTTGCTCGAAAATTTTATTTTTACTTAAACAAACAATTTTATTGTAAATTATTGTATTTTAGTAATGTAGTTACCCCTCTAAGTGTTATAATTTTTTAATTTAATTCAATACAGCTTATCTGAACTTTACGCATATTTTTGGCAAGATGAACAGCTGATAAACAATAAAAATATTAAATTTTCTTAAAAAACTCACCAAACTTTAATACTATAAAGGAGCTTGGATTATAAATAAGCGGCGAAGTGAAGCGGACCACTTTTTTGGTAGATCTTTTCGTTTTAGATGATCTTTACATAAAGAGCTGCTAGCTAATGGCAATCACTTAAATTTGTATTGCAAAATTTTATCGAGTTATCGATAACTGAACATTGAATTTAATTTTTTTATTTTTATTTATAATTTGCTTTATTTGCCAGTAAAATGAGGATATTGCTCAAAGCTAGCTTTACGTACTAAAGCAGAGCTTAGATAAATATTATCTTACATTTACAAAATTAATTTTTTTTTTTAATTAGAAAACAAATTTTTTTTTTCTAAATTATTAAACAATTTTTTTTTAATTTTTTTAAATTATTTAAATACAAAAATTGTTTTTTTTTTAATTAGAAAAACAATTTTTTTTTTCTAAATTTTTAAACAATGTTTTTTTAATTCAAAAGTAATTTCAACATCTCTCAAAAATGGAATCAATATCTTTTTATGCGCATCAATTCATTGTTAAAACTAAAAAAAAATAAAAAATCTTTAAGACCTGTAATTGAGGATGTTATGTTTTAAACAGTACTTACCACTATTTTGAGGGTTATGTGGCCCTAAACAAAGCCATTAAAAAAACGGTGGTCAACAATATCACTTATAGCTCTTCAAAAATATAAAATTTTTGTAAAATTTTATATATAGTATATATGAAGGGCTAAGTCGAATGTCTCATAATAAATATTCGCCGAACTCCGAAAAACGAAACCGAATATTTTATTCGAACTCGTTTTGAAACCGAATGTTTGGTGCTCCCAATTTCACCAAACCGAATTTTTCATGTGGTTTTGAAACCGAATGGCTTGATGCAAGAGGAATTAAAACGAATCATTTTTTAAATAATCATTGATATTCTAAGATTATATTTATGGCAACTTAAAGTTACATATTCATTGACAATTATTTTTAATTATTTTTTTTTTCTGACTCAACCAATAAAATAGCATGCACAGTAGGGTGGCCATTTTTGCAACATCTCACGATTTTATTATTAAAAAAATACATGCGGATCGCCTTTAAATTTTACAGGTGCTATATGCAGGTAAAAAAGAAACTTTTTAGGGGGTGGCGTTATTGATATCGACGGTTTGAAAATTCTCCATACCAGCGGCGGCCACCCTAATGCACAGCCAAAACTAATTTTTATTTTGCGTTCTTGCATAAAACAAAGAACATTTCCCTTGTAAAAAAAATAGCTGAGCCGTGTTTAATTTTGATAAAAATTGTTGCTAAAATATTATTTTTTGTATAATTTTATTTAATATAAAAAATAATAAGGAACTAGATATATTTTAATGAAAATCAAATGTAAACAACATATAGTAATAGAAAGGTACAAAACTGTGGCAACCATGTCAGCTGTTTCGCGCCAACACAACATCAGAATTTATCCGAAAATTAAGGGAAATATACGAATTTATCGAAAATAAAAAGGGAAATATCAACAAAAAAAAACGTTTTTCGGTGCACGCAAAAACGAATCCCAGTAAAATTGTTCGGTGCTTAATAATAGTTGGTAATTGACATGTTTGTTTAAACTTATATGAGAACGACGCGAGTTACAATTTGGAAGTGTAAACGGGAGACTGTTATCGATATCGATAATGATGGCAAGGTTGCCAACTAGTTTACGGCGTTGTGGGTTGCTAGATGTATCTCTAACATTTTCGTTTTCCGGAGCACGGCTGGTTATATAGCAATTCAAGAATGGAAAAAAACCAACTGTTTGACAAAAACAAAGTAGATGAACCCTGTTTATTCGCATAATCCTCAACCAAATAAAAAAATTAACAATTTTCAAAATACCTACTTAAAAAAAACAAAAAAAAATTTTGAAAAATTTTGGGTCGACTGCGACTCGAACCTAGATCTCCCCGCGACGCTAAGTTACAAGACCAGCACTTTACCAATTCATCTGTTCCTTGGCTATTGAGACCATTCGAACTAGCGAATAGTGTATTGCGACTATCTCCAATAATTAAATTCCGATAAGAAATTTCCGCATTTTTTCGCTTGGCTATAAAAATAAATGCATTAGCGCTAATATTTGCTACTCCTTGATCTATTGCTCTTTGAGAAACAGAGTTCAGGGCTTTATTTCCGTTTTTATTTTGCTTTTCTAACGTGCCTCATGTTTACTCTAAACTCGCACTGGTTTAAAATTTTTAGCCCCCCAATAATTTAGTAATTGTATAATGCATAATCACATTACGCCACTTGGCCTACATATCAAAATTACATTTCAACGTATTATATATCTATCAAAAAAACCTCGTATAATGCATTTCCAATTCACTCCTCTCGTTACATCAAACTTTCCCTATAAATTACATCGCATCTGCTTAATTAAATTTACTCTATCCGTTTGCTGCATATGGCCCAAATACTATGTTGTACTTACCCGTAATTGATTGTTCAATTGTTATAATTATGGCGCAAATGAGGCTGTGTGCCGCAAATTATGCCACAAACCACACACACACACGCACAGTTACACAGATACAAACGCACACTATGAAAATAAATGCAGCTGATATCGATAACTGTCATGGCAACCGTTCATTAGCCAGAGACGAGTGATAAATGCATGAAACATAAAACTGATAAATTTTCTGTGCAGTCAACAACTTGCAACTGGCTGTTGCAAGGCGGCAAAAAACAATTGCAACGCACTATAAAAGAAATTCAATTAAAAAATAGTTTGTGCCCAACATTTGTTAGACGCGGCAGCTTTGAATCACAGTCAGCCAAGAAAAATTTGGCCTCAATTTGTGAGCGTGCAACAAATTGAAAATAAAGAATGAGAGAGAGAAAGAGAAAGAGAGTCATTCAACTATCTGTAAGCCGGACACTGTCTACATACAGTGAGACAAGAAATTATGCGAACGCTCTTAAATTTTGTTGACTTAAATGTAGTGAGAAGAAAGTGGGTAACATCTTTTGGAGCTTCAAGCAGAACGACACGGAGTGCCATAAGATATCTGAAAAAATCCATCGAGAAGATATCTCCTTTAAAGTGTTACTGGCTCTTGGTTAAATCTAAGGAAAAGGAAGTAATTGCAATCGAACACTTAGCTTAGACTAACTAGCTTTGTTAGTATATCCGTAAAGCCTTTGACCTCACTGTTAAGTACCATTCTGAAGACGATGATGAATTTTAAAGTTGGCACAATGAAAAGATTTTTTAGCAGTTCCTTGAAAAGTTATTAGTCCGAGTCTAGAAATCATCTAAAGTAATATGTCTAATTCCATCAGAGTACCTCTCAATTTTTATGATCAATAAAAGTCTTTTTGACACCTCTCAAATAATTGCATTTTAGTTCATCTTCTTAATATATTAAATATAGAATACAGAATTTTTATGAGTCAGACATCTTTTAAATACTAAGATATTTTGTTAGAAAAATAAAACATTGTTTTCACAGAATTTATGAAAAATTTTATTGCTAAGTAGAAAATGCTTTTCATTATAATAAATTTAAGATCACAATTTTTCTTAGTCCATTTTGGTAGATTTTATGAAGTATTTCATATTTGTTTGGAACCCCATTGTCTTTAATAAAGTCTTTATTGCTAACGACTTCTCCAAATCTTCAACTGCACCCCGTCTTTTGCTGTTTTCCATTATTTCTAGGCACCGGTATTTGCTGATTTTTAAAAAATGAGAGCGAATTAATTTTGTTCTCACTGTATATAGCATGAAAAGCCATAGTCATATTACTAGAAAATAGAGCTTTTCGATTTTTAATGTTTATTACGGCCTCCTTTGACTTTGACAACGGCTCTGCAAAGACTTTCTAGACTTTTGGGGTCAATCTTCTTCTCCCCCAGGGCTTATGCGGTTTTTAACCAATTCCTTGAAAGTTATTTAGTCCGAATAATTTCTGGTCTCACTGTATTTACAACAAGAAAACCTAGCGCATTAAAAGTTGCCACAAAAACAAAAATAAAACACAAAAGGCTAAATCCAAAAGCAAAAGCTAAAACCAAAAAGCCGGCATTGGCAACAATTTTCCGCGCACGCTTTTCACTTAACTTGCAACTTGCTGCAACGTCTTTGCCGCTTTTGTTATTGTTGCCGCTACTGTTGTTGTGCTTGTTTTTGTTGCTTTTGTTGTTGGCTTAAAGGCAATCACGCATTTGGCCACAAAAAACAAAAGGCGACAAACAACGTGCCACGCCGCGCTCAGATAACAGCGCACGTTTTACAACACTAAAATGGCAGCCGGCAAAAGAGCGAAGAAAGGCAACAAAAAAATGCGAAAAAAAAAAATAGAAAATCGAATGCAATTTATTTTCTAGTTACTGTTAAGCTGATTGCAACAGCGACTTGCAACGACCAAAAGCCAGCCAGTGGGAGTGGGCGTATTGCGAACGACCAGGGCTTAAAGCCTTTGAGCGGCAAGCCCCCGATGCCTCCCATTAACTGCCATCTCTAGTAAAAGTATTACAACTGTGCGTTAGTTTTTGCATAGCATTTATTCGAGCTAGTATTTTTTATGTTGAGCTGCAAAAATTTCACTTGCCATAAAAAAAATTTTTTGTGTTTTGGAATAGTGCCCGACTGACAGATACACTGCACATATGCGCTAATACACCAAATATGAGACGTTGATGGTTTGGTCATGGTTCAGAAAATGGGATATCTTTGTTGAGTGTTTTTACACCTACTGAAGACATAAGTATAAGTATTAATCATCATCAACAATTGGCCATTACAACCGTGTGTCGGTCTTGGCCGCATCCAGAAGCCTTTGCCAGTCGTTTCTGCTTTGCACGCACTGACGCCAGTTGAAAATATCAAGCCTAGCCAGGTCAGTAGAAACCTGATCTTTCCATCTCAGAGAAGGTCTCCCTCTTCCGCGCCTACCACCAGCGGGCACCGTTTCGAAGGCTTTTTTCGCTGCAGCCTCATCATCCATTCTGGCCACATGACCTAACCAACGCAGTCGTTGCAACTTAATGCGCTTGACTATGTCTATGTATGCGGTATAGCTCATACAGCTCGTCGTTCCATCGTAAATGGTACTCACCATCAACGCAAGAGAGACCAAAGATCTTACGTAAAGTTTTTCTCTCAAAAACTCCTACGACTCGCTCGTCATTGCTCGTCATCGTCCATGTTTCTGCGCCATACATAAGGACGTGTATTAAGAGCGTTTTATAAAGAGTTGTTTTCGTCCTGCGAGAGAGGGCTCGACTTCTCAATTGCTTACTTAGCCCAAAATAGCACCTGTTGCCAACAGTAACTCTACGCTTGATCTCACGGCTGACGTTGTTTTTGGTGTTTATGCTGGCTCCTAGGTAGACAAAATCCTCTACTGCTTCGAAGGTATAGCTATCGACAGTTACATTTTGCCCAAGACGCTGAGAGGGCTTCTGATTTGGACGTCTTTACTAGATTCCCTACGGCGTCTTTGCAGGAACTTGCCCCGGTCTTAAAACCTTGAGTAAGGCGCGTTACTTTAAGATTGAATTTTCGGGCCATATTTCTGTGATGATCTCTTCCATTTCCTGACACTCGCGCTTCATCGCCTCTCTTTTCTTGCCCCTGAAGATACATTTCTTTGCTCGCCTCTTTTCTTTGTAGCGCTCCACAAGAGTCCGCGTAGCAACTGTTAGCAGTGTTGCCTGGTAGGCCGCGTTTTTCTCTGCAGCTGCCGCGCGACACTCGTCATCGTACCATGTAGTTGCGAATCGGACGACAGGGGCCAATAAGGTCATCCGCAGCGGTACGCAACGAGTAGGAGATATTTTCCACTCCGCGCATATATCGTCGAGTTGAGATTCATTCTGCGTACGCAGCTCCGAGAGTCGATTAGCAAAGTCTCTGGCTGTCTTTTGTGATTGCAGCTTGGTGACGTCGAGCTTTTCAAGCAACCTAGATTGCATGCGAACCTTAGCTGCAACAAGGAAGTGATTCGAGTCAGTATATTATATTAATATTAATACAATATTAAGTCAATATATAAGTTTTAGTACTGGATACAACTATTAGCTGGTTCGGGAAAAATGTTTCGATATTCTTACTGATAGTGGCTACAAGTATTAGCGTGTTCGAGAAAAGAATTTCGATATTATATTTTTGGATAAACTTTTCTGTACGGCATTCAACAGAAAAGTTAGTAACCCCCATGCGCCCTCAGCGCATGAATTTTTATTACTGATGAATTGAGATAATACAAAAAATTTGGAAAAAAAATGTAAATTCAAATCTTCGGTCCCCTTACAAAAATCTTTTAACAGAGCATAACTCTTAAAACAAGACTAAAATCTAGAAATAGGATTAAAATTGAAAACTTCAAGTCTTGAGATGAAGAAAAAATTCAGATTTTGGGAATTGTAATCCTAAAACAAGAAGAATTATAAAAAAAAATACAAATTTTCTCAAATTAAGACTAAAAGTCTGGGATAAAGAAAATCGAATGCAAGGAAATTTTGATTTCGATTTTCAACATGCTTAAAATTAATTCTTTTAAAGCTGGATTTTGGTCAGCATAGATTTTGTACGGCTTGTTTTAAGATTGCAGATTCTTATTGTTTTTCGGCTTAAGACAATCATAATTAACTCTTAAAGCAAGATTTTTCAGGTTTATAAGCAATCTTAATTCAAAAACGGCATTCTTAAACTGTCAACAAAACGACACGATTTAACAACCAAAAATCTGGTACTCAGACTGTAGTGTCCCATAACATTTACAGTTCCTATCCGATTTTGAAGATTTTAGAGTCGAAATGTTCGTAAAAGAATTCTCTTTGATTTATCATTTTTAAAAAATTTTTCGTTAATAAAAAATATTAAATCAGTTCTGAATTACAAACCTTATTATCTAAATCTGTTTTTCGAAAATATTTCAAAAAGGTGCTTAAGAAAAAAAAAAATCATTTTCGGTTTCCGACCCCAAATAAACTTTTTTAGAAGTTCACTCGATGACCCTTAAATTTGTTAACTAGTATAATTTAAACAGCTCTGGCAAACTTGAAACCGTAACCCAAATTTCAACATGAATCCTAAACTGAGTAGACAGCTCTTCTTCTAGCTCTTACAGTCTTCAAGATTCAAGTGTTCATACAGACATACGTGCTCAACTCAACCGATAACCGATAACGTGTCTCTTCCAATATAAGCTAAAAAAACTCACTGCGTTACAAACTACTTCAAATCCCTAAAATACCCTAAACTACGTAGAGTGCATAAAATGAAATATTGTTAAAAATTTGCCCGACTACGATTTGCTTTTATAGCGTAACATTGACTTGGCCTCTTCAAAACCAGAACCAAAAGATTTTTCGAACCCCAACAGTTGTTGATTTTTGGGTCAATTTGAAACTGCCAAAGCAAAAATGTAAAAAAATCCAATTTTAACTGTCCAAAACAAAGTGACTGACTTGGTACCATGAGCTGAGACCATGAAGATTGGCAGCAACGGCGTCAAAATGGCAAATCAAAACCTAATGGCAATGGCACTTTGAGTGTTTGAGTGTATAAATTGCTTGATTGAATGCATGATGCAGTAACTGATTGATGGACAGTTGTCAGCAAAAAGCAAAACAAGGGGAGGGGAGGCACAAAATGGTTCGCTTAATTTGAGACAATCAAAAACAAAATGGAAACTTGTGGTCTAGCAAAACACATATGTGGCACTTTGTATAAGAGAGAGCTTGACAGCAATTTGCAAACTTCTGGGACTGCAATTTCGAGGGGATCAATCAGCTGTGCGTGCTATCCGGTACGGTCCGGTTCACGAGCCGTGAACAGCTTAAGCAGCACAGGTGTGCTTTGCCAGTTTTGGTAGCGAATAAGTTTGCATTGCAAAGTGCATACAAAAAATTGGCCAATCAATGGTAGCAGAAAACACCACAGCTATAGGGCTTCCGTTTGCGGCTTTAGACTCTGACCAGCCCCGGCAGCACACCCTAGAAATGGCCTATTAGCACGTGCTCACCATGTCAATGCTTAAACCATATTATATCTGCTAGATTTGTCACAGCAACGAAAGTCAAATGGTCGTTGCTCTCCGGCACGCATGTGTCTGTGACTGTTTGTGTCAGCGCCTAAGCCGGAACCGTAGTCGTAGTCGTAGCCGTAGCTGTTGCCATTGCCTACCCGTGGCCACTTTTGCTGCTACCACTTAAAAATCCACTTAATCCCGCCATCTTAAAAAAAAATAAAATAAAAAAAAACCCACCCAAAGCAAAAGTTTCACATTTCCCGCGCACTTTCAACACTCAGCGCCCCCTACAATGTCAGGATGTCGTATTCAAACTGCAAGTCGATTGTTATTTTTACGCCAGAGGCGGAAATAGACGTCGTCGTTGGAGGAGGAGCAGTAGGAAGTTGGAGCAGTAGCTGTGGCATAAGCAAAAGCTGGTACGGTTGAACTACATTTACAAACTGGCAAAACTTTAAGACAACTTTGGCCAAGGTTGCAGCAAGGCGGCAGCAAAGGACGCATTGAAAAGACGACAAGTAACAACAGCAAAAAAAAAGTAAATTTCTGTGCTCTGTTCGGGGTTCGATGTAAGAAAAGTTTTTGCCTAAATGTCTGCTATGCATTTTTAGACTTAACACAAGCCAGCAGGTAGCTGGTACTATCTGCTGCTTTTGTATTAGATTGTTCGAATGGTTTTTACCTTTTTTTAGATGGCTTGGAAACGATTTTATTTTATACCAAACCGATTTTGACAATTTTTTTACAAAACTGTTGACAATTGAATTACCTACCCATTATGCTTTGAGCTTATTTTTGTCAAATTTACGGTTTGGACGCTAATTATACATTCATATGAAATATTTCGTAATTTTTAGCAAATTTTTGAAAAAATTCTATTTCGAACGTACATTTAAAAATATAAAAAAAAAATTTCAAACAGTTTTTTTCATGGCTCGTAAAGTTTGATCAAATACGAAAAAAATTAGTGGTTGTTTATCAAAATCGAAGAAAAAATGTGGAAATATCAAGTATTTTTTGTAAAAAGTGAAAAGTGTAAATTTGTTTGAAAAACCAAAATTTTAGATGAATAATTCATTTATTTATAAAGATATCGTTACCAAATTTGGCATTCGAAAGTTTTTTAGATTTCTCAAGCTCTACACCAAATTTTATCAAAACCGGTCGACTATATCATATATCACCCATAGGATCGATCGTTCAAAAAACGTGATATAATAATTCAATTATCTGGTTTTTTTTCGAAATATCTCGAAGTCCGTTCCATGAAAAAATTTTTGGACTTCATTTATGGATTAAGCGTGCCATTTTAGTACGGCAACAAGTTGAGGATACATTTTGCTGTAAACTAGTGTAATTAAATTTTTCTATTAGGGTATTCAGGCTCGCTGTTGAGTTGATTAGTTGCACAGAAACTTCACAGGCTAAGGCGTGAATCGGTTTTAGAGTAAAGTTGAAGAGTTTGGCGTGAACTACATTCAGGTGTTAAATCTGGCACTTGCAAGTCATGTATAAGGCAACTCCTTGCTTTTTATATCACAAAATGGCTAAAATGCGGATAAAGCGTATTTTGTCACACTTTCTCAACAACTCAACAGCTAAAAAATGGAATAGCGACTGGGTTTTGGAAAAGTTAACTTAAAACTTAGTCTGGTACATTTTGCTGCTGTAAACGTGCTTAATTTTGCAACTCCTCAACTCAACAGCAAGCGTGAATACCCTAAAATTAATCATTTGTTGGACTACTATACGAACAGACATGGGCATGAAAACGATAAATTCTTATTAAACAACCCACTAATTTATTCGCTATTATTGAAAGTGCTCGTTGAGTAATTTAAAACTTTGCAGCGGGCTGTCTGTCGTCGGTCCAAAAGCCTAGCGCAAAACTTGTAGCACAGTGTAGTTAAGTTACTCAACTTATTGAGGTCAAATTGATTTTTTATAAGTATGGTAGTTACTTTCAGCCCTGGCATAGGCTATGTGTATTGTGTATGGCTTCGAGTTTCTAAAGCGCATTGAATTAAAATCACTTTTATTATCACAACAAAGAAGTAGGAGAAGTTTTTCTCATAGTTGTTATTAAAAGTTGATAGTTGGCTGCCTCAATGCCTGCAATTAATTGGCAACTAAGTGCAAAGCTCTTTAAAAAGGCTACTTTAGAGTTAGTAAAAAGTCTAAAAACTAAGGCAACTTTTTTTTTAACTTTTAGTACGAATTTACTTTTTAAATAGGGTGCTTTTTTAAGAGCTAAACAAAATTACTTTTGGCATGTGGATACTATGTGAGCTTGGTAGCTTTCTTGAGTCAAACTATTAGGCCGTTCTAGTGCTCCGCGTGAGCCAAGGACTTTAAATTATAGCACAAAATAATGTTGAAAACGTCAAATCACAAGACTTTGGTGATTACCATATCGGGATATATATGCGGTATGTATGTATGTGAACCAAATTTTATATTTTGTGAGAAGTTGGCAAGGGGTAATAAATCCCTGTTAGGCTTTTACGAATATGTTTAGGAACGAAACAAATGCACATATACTTATTTCTATGAGGTACAAGTTGTTAAGCTAGAACGAAAGCAAAGCCGTTACAATTTTAAGTCTAAAAAATACCAAAAAATAGACCGCCATGAAAATTAAATTGAACTTACTACAAATATACTGCGACCTGATCCTTTATCAACCTCATCCTGTTAAAACCAAAATAATGGACATTTCCGCCATCTTCGTTTTTAAGAAGTACGGAGTAAAGCGCACCATACCATGAAATGAGCTGCATTAGTGAGAGGCGTAAAACACTAAAGAACAGCAATTTGGAGAATACCTTCATTAAATGGTAAGCAATACTAAACACAGTAAAGCATAACAATCAGAATGTATTGCTCTACCTAAAAAAAACCACCCTATACAAACACCTAAAAAAAAGCTTTAAAAAAACGAAACTACACAAAATTTGTATGTATGTATGTGTTTTGTGTGCCATGGCACATACATCGTTTTATTGCACTCGTGATCCCGAAACAAGATTAGTTCTATGAACTAAAACCGCTTTTATTACCTACCATAGAGCACATTAAATATTCCTGCGTCATTGGACATTTAAGCTGAGCGCCCCTGGATACCAAACTGGACAACTACAGATACTGTCTACTTTTTCATCGTTGACTGGAGCCTTGCGCCTGTGTTTTGGTCATTTGGGGATTTGTTTTACAATTTAGTCACGCTCTGGCCGCATTTCTTTTCGATTTAGCTCTGTTTCGTTATTGTGTGGCGCCTGGCAAAAAACTTTTTAATTAATTCCCCCATCGCTAAAGTAACCTAATGAATGTCATTTATTCGCTTCAAAGGATACACAACAACAACAACAACAGCAAAGTTCAAAGGTTATGCTAGCATTGCCTCTTTGCGTTAATGCAAATCAAAAATGGTGGCACGCACCTTTCGGCCGTGGCGCCACTTCCCCCAAAAAACCTAACACACTCTTAAAGCGTTTAGCGCTTCGCATTTATTTCCGTTTCGTGTTTTACAAATTTGTCGCATGCGATAGTTTATTTGTGTGTTAAATTTTGGTAGAAGTAGTAAATTAGCATAACTTACTATTCACCTTTAGCTGTGGTAGGGTCCTGACTTGAATGATAAACTAAGACTAACTAAGTAACTTCATTTACACTTATTTTTTATGGCAGACAATTTTGCAGCTTAACCTTGGCTTCAGTGGCAAGATAAAAATGAAACATATTTCTGCTGCATACTAAGTACAAAATAGTTTTCTATTTTCTCTAAGTTACTAAGTAGTTGGACTTGGAATTTCATTTAAGGAAATAAGTTGAGTGGCCTTAAATTATTGACATTAAAGTGTATTAAAAAAAATGTCTTTTATTATTTTTATTTCTATAATTTACTTTGAAATAAAGAAGTTATCCGAATGAAAATCTCGGGAAAGAAACGCAAGTCTAACTAAAAGCTGTGGGACGGGAAAATAATTTAAAAACATGGGATGTGTGGGATTTTATTATACTCTCGAAATATACGTAGGAAATATTTTTTTTATATTATCCATAATTTTATATGCACCAATGGTAAATTTTTGTTCGGGGAACAACTAGAGCTTGGAACAAATTAAGCTGCTCCACCAAAAAAAAACAACTTTCGGATTAGAACGTCAGACCATGTTTTTCTTATGGTTTCGAGTGAAGTCCATGAATCCGAATTCGAGTTAAAAAAAACACCCCACAAAAGTGTTTTTTCAGACCGTTTGTCCAGCGATTAATAATTCAAAAATTTATCGGTTTTTAACTTTTTTTTAAATTGGTGACACTTTCCTTTACTTCCGTGTCAAGTATTCATTTGTTGTGCTTGGCTTTATCAGACGCTAGAAGTCAATTCGGCGATTTTTGAAATGTCAGATATAATTGCGAACAATTTTGTTTCCGGAATAAGTATTCATGTGCAGAATGTTGCATGATGCATTTGTGGAGCAAACTATATCTGAAAGAAATGTTTACACGCGGTCAAAGAAGGCAGAGAACGTGTTGAAGACGAACAGCGCTATACTGAATTTTTTTAAAAACTTGGGAGCACACTGGATTGATTCTTTGAGATTTTTTAGTCAGAAACGAAAACCCTACAATCTCCAAATGCACCTGATGCGACTGACTACTTCCTAAACTCAAAAGACCACTCCAGGGACACCGTTTTGAGTAAATTAAAGGGATTTAACGTGAATCAAAGCGCTATATGAAGGTCATCCCGGCCAATAACTATTTATCTTTTTTACCTTAAGGGGTCTACGCAGCTCGAAAAATTCCATATGGAAACTATTTCATATTACTTCAGATGGAGCCACCAGTGTGTGCATAGTGTAGCAGCAGAACCAAAGACGGCAACAATTAAACGCAACCTTTCTGCTCACCTCGTCTCATTAGACTAACTCGCTTTATTCTCTTTTACTTATGCTAAGCCCTCTCGGTTACACATTTACAGCTTACATACGATACTTATACCTATTTATGTACAGGGTGACTAGAGATCATGCAATAACTATGTACTCATTCATTAAGTACAGGGTGACTAAGGATCATGCTGCTACAATAGTAAGTAGTGTTGTGTAAACGTGACTCACTTTGATGAGTTAGCTCAGTTGCTCATTTCGAAGTGAGTGAGCAGTCTTGCTCAATTGCTCAGTTGCTCACTCAGTGAGTAGTCTTGCTCACTTGCTCAGTTGCTCACTCAGTGAGCAGTGTTGCTCAGCTGCTTATTCTCAGCAGTTAAATTATCGATAAATTCAAATATTCTCTAGTTACTTTAATCACAGTTTTTATTCATAGAGGAATAAACTTAAAAAATAAGTAAGATAATAAGACAAATATTCTATTCGGCTGCTTTGTGGCTTTTAATTTATTTTTTCTTATGAGCAAGAACAATATATAAATATGTTCATGTTACATAATAATCAAAATAAAACTTTGTTTCTCTCTATAACAGTTAAACATTTTTGCATACACTTTTCGGCCACGATAATTTTGACAAATAGTATGCTTCTATCATGCATCTTCACACTTGCCAAGCGACCACTAGAATGTAGCGCTACCATACGAAATCTGCCGCCAAATCAAATGCGCGGGTCGTTTGAAAACAAAAATGAATGTAGCAACTCACGCCACAGAGCAAGTGAGTAGTGGAGCAAGTGAGTAGTGAGCAACTGAGTAGTGAGCAACTGAGTAGTGAGCAACTGAGCCAAAAAGAACAACTTTGCTGAGTTGGCTCACTTCAGTGAGTTGCTCATTTTCGCTCACTCACTCATGAGCAACCCAACACTAATAGTAAGTCAAAGTGTTTTTTTTTATCGAATTATCGTTTTTTTTTGTGGTATTAATCGATATGTTTTCCGATACTTTGGGTTAATGTGGGCACACTCAAATTATAATCAGCTGCTTTATGTTTACAAAAATTAAGCGCACAAAATAAGACAAAGAATTAAATAAAAAAAACATGGCTTTGAATCAACAAGTATTGTTAACATTACTTAGTATAAACAATGCAAGTATGACTGCCTACCTGATTGTAAAAAGGTTGGCTGCAAAAAAACCGAACTGTCTGGGTGAAACCTTATTTAAAAGGCAGAGCAGAAAGTGGAAGATTTTTCAAAGATATATGTATTTTGTATTGGACTAATATTCCAACACAATTGTGTACATTTCGTGCTCAATTTGAAGTTTGAGGCCATGGTGCGTAATCAATCGGTAATTCGCGCCAAAGCGGCAAAAACCAAACAGCTGTTGTAAGTGTTACCACACCAAGCGAAGTAGTGGCGCCATCTAACGTTAAGCATTTTAAGACAACACTGTTTTGTTTTTTAATCTGCGTCCCATTGTCAAAAAATTTTGATCGGAATTTTTCGCGACTATTTTTTTTATATGAAGTTTTTCATTTTTTTGCGTGCTGCGTATAGGCCTTTATTAAGAATTGGGAAAAAGTGCAGGCGACGAAATACATTTGGATGAATAAATGAAGACTTGAAAAAAAAAATAAAATGATCTAACTTTTTGTACAGTAGTATATGTTTTCAGAGTTGCTTAATCCGAATCCGAGTTCGAAAACCCCCCGGTTTCTAGGCTAACCTCTATAATAAATGATTTTATCGGGTTTCTCTAGAACAGAGGTGCATACAAACATTGCTACTTCGCTGCTAGAAGTTTTAATACATTTTTTTTATATATACAGAGCTTCTACATTGTCCTGCTTCATTTTCCGCACAGTATACACCCCTGACTCAACAGATGCAGTGTATACCAACTTTGATTACCACAAAAAATATAAGCCAACTGCAAATCTGTATTCATCTTTGTAATAGTACGCTTGTCGTTTTTTTTATCTTGTCCTAAAAGTAGGCAAAGTTACGTTTGCACCAGGGTTGTTGGTTGTGTCGATATTAGCATTGGGGATCTATCGAAACCCTGGCTCCATCTAGTGTCGAGCTTTCGGATAGTTGATCTGCCAAATTGGCAAGGCCAAGCGCAAACAGCTGTTCAATGCACTTGTCACCTAATAAAAATTTAAATGGCTAAAATAAACATGGAGTGGGAAAACTTCCGGAAAAAAGAGCCTATATAAGGTCACTTCGCCCAAAAAGTAACCTCATTTTGTCCGCATGGTCGCCGTTGAAAACGCCTTGTAAACGTGAAATGAAATTAGAAAAAAAATAAACTATAAACTGAAATAAAAGAAAGAAAAACCAGTTGCTCCAACTGCTAAGTTTCAAAAATTATAAAAGTAATAAAACATCAATAAAGTGCATTTAATAAAACAAGTGGTACGTTAGTGTTGTGTATATATATGTGAAATTAGCAGATTGCTGAATATTTTTGGTCCACCAGCAGATTACAGACGAATCGTTTTGCCTTTATGTTACTGCTTTAGGAATAGGTCAACGACCTTTTTTAAAATTTGGTGCCTGCTCCAACAGGTAAATACCGCAATGTCTTCAAGGTTGCCACAGTTCTAAATAAACTTAACTAATTAAATTAACTACCACAGGCACCTAGTAGCTAATCTAGCTGTCTATCCTACTGGCACTCAGTATGTGCAAGTACCAAGGCCACAAAACCTAAGATTGAGCACTTTTAATTTGGAAGCGGAGGCGCTTCGTCCCCCAACCACCACGGAAAAAATTTATATATAACCGAAGCCTTTTCCTTCGATCTGCAAAAGTGGCTGCAGACTTATATTTATCACTGCTGCGGACGGGAGGAGCTGCCGACTTGTGGTCCCCCCCCAAACCAGGCATTGAGCCTTTAATCTAAACGAAAAAAAGAACAAAGGAAAAAAAAAAACAAATACCAACACATATCTTTAGCCATAAGTTTTGTTTTAGTTTTTGTTTCAAGTTATAAGTTGTGTAGCCATCTCCCAGTGACCATCATAAATTCATTATCAGTCTAAAAACAAATAAATAATATTACATTTTAAATTTCATAATGTGCTAAAAATCAGTTAAAACTAATTTTGCTACGCAACAATAACTCGGCAACCCTGTAGAGTGCAGCTACGAGCTTTTATTATTGTCAAAGCTCTTGGTTGCAATTTACCGTTCTTGCTTTTAATGTCGCATCTAATACTGCTTTAGTTACAGCCACCACCATACCGCCTGCCCCGCCGAAAGCGCTTTCGTCGTTGGACACAGCCGATTGTGAGTGATAAAATGTACTGAGTGAGTTTAAGATCATTGTGTTAAGCGAACTTGAGCTGATTTGCGAAAGCTTGAGTATTGTTATTGTTTGTATGTGATGCGATACATAAAAGATATGCTGCGTTTGCATTGACAACTGATTTTTAATGTAAATTTCCATTTTATTGCCAAAATTATCAACCTTTTTCTTTAAATTAACTAGAAATAAATTTATATAAGTATACCTCCTAGGCCTTTAATGTTAAGTTTGTATTTCCAATAGTTAAAAGGACCTACACTATGAAATTTGTACAGATATTAGTTTATATTTTGATAGCGAATTAAAGATGAAGTCATTTCTAATTACAACTTATTATTCACTCATTATGTGCTAAGTTGCCCTTTTTGTTTGGGGAACCATGTGCCGCTGTAGGGATGTAGGGTAGTCTCAGACTAGTGGTAGGGATCCAACATCATCTATATTTTTTTTTTTTGGCCCGTTGGATCATGGTAGGGTGGGCAGTTGCGGGTACTCCCCCGCATAGTAACCCACTAGCTGCATGTTATGTTTCCTATATTTTCTGTATCCACTCTCTAAGTTATTCTGTACCACCCTTTTTCTTTACCTAGACCCCCAAAAGTACGCGAACTTTTTTTTTATTTTTACTGTTCCACGAGCAAACGGACGCGACGATACATAAACCAAGACACCCACACCAGCCGATCAGGATCAGCCGGATGCAAGCGCGTACTCCGTCCATGTCGTCCTCTAACACCAGCTCTAGCTCAATATGTAACACGTTACATCTTCTTCTTTGTTCCATTAACTGCTAGTGGAGCATAGGGCCTCAACAATTTCTCTGAACCGTATCCTAATGGGAGCTGCTGTGCAGATGTCGTTCCATGAGTAGCGCGCAGATGTAAGTTCGGCATTAATAGTCCTTCTCCATGTTCTTGAGGGAGCGCCCGGCCGGCGGCTGCCTTGTGGATTCCATTTTGGGGCTTGTTTAGCGATGCATGAGTTGGCCTTGCGAAGCGTATGACCGATCCACTGCCATTTTCGTTTTTTAATTACGGTCTAGACGTTTTGCATGCTTGCCTTTCTCCATAACTCTGTGTTAGAGATGCGTTCTGGCCGCCAAATTTTGAAGATGCGTCTCAAGCATTTATTAATGAAAACCTGACTGAATAGATCTTGTATATTTCCATGTTTCGCACAAATACAAAAGTACAGATTTGACGTTCTGTATCCATAATCTGCACAAAAACCAATCTTTCAGAGCTATGAAAAAGTGCTACCTCATATGCAAGAACTTAACTTGCTTGCTTCTTATGGTGACTTTGAATGTGTCTGGCTTTTGACATGTCTTACTGCTTGTCTAAAATTTTGTTAACTTTTTCTAAGCACAAGAACTACATTTAAAGCTGTTTTGCACTTCGTCATGATCTTATGTTTGTTTAGTACTTCAGCTCACTTCAGTTTGAAGTTTTGACTTGGGCACTACTGTGGTGCATATTCAATTAGAGTTACAACTTCAGAAAGTTCAACCTCAATTTGTTAGAGTTTTTAGTAGTGCAAAAGATTTCATTAATATTAAAAGAAAGTTCTTTACATAAAAGCGACAACAAAAAATTTATATATTTTCTTTATTTTTCTACTGTCAGTTCTTCTATGGACACATTGACACAAAACTTGTGAATCCCCCACACGCACAAACAAGTTGCAACAGAATCACACGCACATGCAACCAACTGTGCAATTTGCTGGCAAAACTTGACAATTTGTGTGTGACTCAAAAACATAAAGAGTGCAACTTGTTATACCCTGCCCCTCAAAGCTTAAGGGGTATATTAAGTTGGAGCATAAAAACTTTATGTTGGAGATTTAGAAAGAAAATTGGAAGATTGCAACCCATCATGGAATCGGCGATCCCAAATTGACTGGATACAATATCTTTCAAGCAGGTAAATTTATGTTATAAACTTAACTAAATGTGGAGCGCACGCCACGTGTAGCTGATTCGCATCCATAGTTTGGAGCAGCATATGGAGAGCAGGAGCGGATACTGGATTTGGCCATGGGGAGTTGTGACTTCAGAGTGTATGTACATAACAGAGGTTGCTAAAAACTTTTTTTGTCAACTTTTGGGGGGGGAGGTTCGTATCCGAAAACCCCCTTAAATCCAGCACTGATACTGCTTTAGGTAAGGATCTTTGTCGTGAGTGGTAGTGCTGGAGAAAACATCGATGATCGAAGTTTAAAATCTCTATATATCGATGTTGTCCAACAAAGATGTTTCCCCAGCACTTCTGCACTCATCAAATGGGGTTTTAGTAGTGCTGGAGAAACCCCTCTGTTGGCCAACATCTATATATAGAGATTTTAAACTTCGATCATCGATGTTTTCTCCAGCACAAGTGAGTGGTTCTAAATGTTTGAAAACGGGCGGTTGGAGGTGGAAGACAAAGAACGCAGTGGTAGGCCGAAAATGTACCAAGACACGAAATTGGAAACATTTTTAAAAATGGAACTGCTGCTTGCCAGGAATACAAATGCGGGGATACCCCCAGTACAGATGAAAAATGAACACGAAGAAAATTAAATGGACGACCACCTGCTCATGCTTTTATATCGACAGCCAATCCGAATATTCCTGAAATAATAACTAATGCTGCATTTTCGTGGAATCCACTTGGTGTGTTGCTCAAACCAAAATTATTCTCCTACATGATTATTTTTGATCACATGTTGCTGCGGCAATTAAAACTTATTTAAAAACACTTTATTGGGAAGTGCTGACCCACCTGCTGTATTCACCGGATGTACTGGATAATAAAAAAATTGTTTCGATTTTGATCCTTTCATTGCGTAGTTAGATACTAAGTTGATAGGGCTGATATACCAAGACGTTAGGATAGAACTTACCATATCTTTAAAATCACAAACTGAAATTCAACAAGGACCTTTCTTACGTCT
This sequence comes from Chymomyza costata, assembly GCA_018150985.1. Taxonomy (NCBI): domain Eukaryota; kingdom Metazoa; phylum Arthropoda; class Insecta; order Diptera; family Drosophilidae; genus Chymomyza; species Chymomyza costata. The sequence continues at coordinate 643,611 of JAECWU010000318.1, forward strand.
TAACCCATTTATGAGTAAAATTTAATTTAGGAACTATAGCAAAGTGGTCAAAATTAGGAAGCCGTTCGTCTCAAAGCTTTACTTATTTGTAAGGCTGTTTGGCTAACGTAGCCTTAAAAATACAAAATGGGAGATATCATCCAAGGCACGCAACAGATTTTAGCTGCATTGAGGAGCCTAGGGTAAAGAGTATGTCTTAGTCAGGCTACCCCAACTTAGACGACCCACTTGTTGGAAAACTGTTGCAGCAGTTGGCGGCGCCAGCTCCTGCTGTGAAGTACTGCCAGTTGTTGAAACTTTTGCCCAAGTGATGCAATCCAATTGCACAACTTGCCAGCAATTGGTTGCTCCACTCCGTGGCACTACTTTCACCCACATGTAGTCTTTATGTGGTATGTTTGTGATTGATAGCCAAGTGTGTTTGTTATTTCAGTGCTCTAGGTTTGTCATCGCTGGATTCTCATCAGCCTTTTAAGACACATCTGTAGACCAATTTGTTTAACCATTCTTCAAAAGCTCAACGAAATGATATTGCATAAGGTATTGGTACTACCCGAAGTTTTGGGCATGAGCGAATTTCTTCATCCGATACCGATTCAAAGTTAAACTAAGCTTCATTCCACAAATTTTATGAAGTGAGATTCTGCTGATTTCTAAATCTGATACAGCTAAGCCCGTAGTATAAAACAATGGCTTCGAAGTCCATCCTTGATGGATAACCTCATGCTTTATTTAAAGATTTGCACCAGCCAGAACCTGTTTAGATTCACTCAATTACTTCATCCCAATGTGATGGATGCCTAGAGACTGCCTACTTAAATATTGCACTAACAAAGCTGGCAGAGCTGTTTGAGTGGGTTTGCTGCTGTTGAGCTTTCAGGCCTTATTATTGCTAGCCGGAATCTTAAAATCTAAAACTTAATGGATTTTTCAATGTCCCGCGAAAATTTCTCATTATTCAATTTAATGTTCATTTTGAATATGGCTAAAAAGTCATGAAACACTTGCATAAGTTTGAAAAATCCAAGCGTTGCCAACTCGTTTAAAGTTTAACTTTGCCACAGTTTTAATGCAAGGCGGAGAAGCAGTCAAAGTGGGAGTGAACGTTTTCGTCTACTCAAACTTAATTAAATCAAATGTCCGACTAAACACCCATTCCCAAAGCAGACACACCCCCACCCAACTCCAAAAAGCTTCTTGTCTATGCATTTTAATTTCAATTTTGAGCTGCTGCCTTCGCGTGGTTCCTCTTGAGCGCGCATCATTAGTGCGCCGTTTTGGGGGTTCTGGAATGTGGAGCAGCGGGGTTAAGTGGTATATCGACTGCTGAGTTGGCAACATTGTTGGACCAGAGCATGGGCGCTACTTGTTGACCAGATGCCAGCAGCTTGTTATTTGAACAGATTTGAGTCATTAGTGCAGCGCCAAATGCGCCCACGAACAAGTGCTGCGGCACTAACAATCCAGCCAACAATGGCATTGAAATTAAATCAGGGTCCCAGGAGAGAATGGAGATCGTGACTAGAAAAAAAGTTTAATATTCATTTTGGTCTTAGGGGTTTATTTAAACATAAGACGGGGTTGGGGCAAAAATGATTGCGGTTTTTGGACTTGGGATGCGCACTCAGAGGCTCAAAATCCATATGGGAACTCCTGACACATGTTGGGTCTTCGAGAGGAGATAAGGGCGCGTTGGTGACTTTGGACAGGCTTTAAGCGCACTACTTTTTTCTAAAGAATTCAGGCTTTTTTCAACTCTACGGGCCCTTTAGAAAACTTAGCCCCAGGGGATAAGCCTACTCCCATACGGATAAAAGCTTCAACAGTTAACTTCTTTTGGACAGTCAGGAAACCTATCCAAACATCCACCAGTCCAGATAACATTGTCGTATTATATAGTAAAGAATAGGTAGAATGTAAGACTTGTCGTTGGTATATGTAATTAGAGTATATTCTTGCAAGATCTCTTCCAGATATCCTAAAAAACTAAATCTGACAAAATAAACTTTTGCAGTTTGAAAAAAAACAAGGTTAAATTAGTTGGGAAAAAATGGAATCATTAAAAGTGTTAAGACAAAGGTAAGCCCTGGACTATTGCCATAGTTGTTGCCAAGCTCGAAACTGAGCCGGACAGCAACCAAACAGCACAATGTAATTGTAATGTAAGCGGAAATAAGCACGGCAAATACAGTCGACTTTCGTCATTACGGTCCGTACACCAACCCGGTACCCCTGGGGTGCTCCATTTTCAGCAACACAGCGCGGCTTTTTTGCACTGTGCGCATTTTAATTAAAATTTATAAGCCTTGGTTGGGGGATTTGGCATGGCCGTGTGCCGGCTATCAGCTAGCCCGCTCTCACTGTGTGCCTTCTGTCCTGTACCGGGGTGCGTCGCACTGCCATTTAGAGTTGCCACTGTCGCTTGGCCTTACCGTTGCCATTGGGGTTGCCATTGCCTACGTGGCATTTTAAGCTTTTAAGTTGCGGTGGATTTGCGAAGCTGTGCCATGGATTTTATGTGAAAATCAACTGCGGTGTGCATAAATTAAAAATCAAGCCACATAAACACACTTAAACACTTATACTCCAGCCAATATATATGTATGTATAAAGCATTTTATGGAGCAGATCCTTGTTTGTTTTTTTTGCGGAAAACTGTCTGCTTTATTTGTAATTAATTTGCCGCATTAGCATTTTTTTGTACATTTTTATTATGTACAATCAATATTTTGTATAAATATTTTATTAGCAAGGCAATTTTCGCATTTGTGGCTTTGGGCTGTCAAATTTAATCATATTATTAAACACAAAACAATTTGGCTTATTATATTCAATGGATTTTGATATCAATTATAAATGTTTTAAAACCAACTAAGCATTTATTAAAATTTTAAATGGAAATCTGAAAATAAACCAATTGGAATTTTGTATTTAATTATATACATTTATTTGACCGACAATCTGATACCCTGTACACTATTTTGAAACAAAATATTAAGTCCTCAAAATTCTTCTAAGTGTGGAACGGGCTACGAACATAACTCAACAAGCTTGACCTGGCTGGGATTCCCTTTAAGAACATTCACCTGAAGAAGGGGGTTTTAAATTAAGATCCTAAGCGGTATCACAACGGGCCAATCTAGGCCTATGTGTGCTGGCTTTTCAAGCCAGCTGCCGCCATAACCTAACCTAACCTAAGCTTGACCTAGAGGGACTACGTGCATCTGCTGGAAAATTTTATGCGTCTATAGCTTTTGTGCTCTGTGAATCCTAGGTGTTCATACGGACGCACAGACGGTCCTAAATCAATCTATATGCTCTGTCACGCCTCCTTCCACCCATTTCATGCATTGCACGAACCTCTATGCCCTTGATCGTATTGGCACAGGGTATATGAATCCAATCCCCCTGTAGAATTGCTACCTTGTCGAGGTGAGGGGGTCTCAGTACGTATAGTGATCCTAAGGGCAATGCCGGCATTAGCGTAGCTACCAATAGGGCCTCCCTGGCAGGTACGGCCGAGGGTGAGTACTGTAGCAAAGAGCAATCCACAACTTTATCGTCTGTTTGCCAGGTTAGTGTAGCTAAAAGCGGGCATCTGATCTTATAGCAAGCGATTTGCTATAAAAACTTGTCCTGAAAGGCATGACAGGATGCCTTAATATCCTGTCCGTCTCCTACTGGTTCAGTAGGTTACGTTGGGCCAGTGACCCAGCCGTAAAAACCAACCCACTCAACAAACGAAAACATTTTTCCGCTCTATGCTCCGAATAGGAGCGATTGACGCAGAAAGCTTTGTTTTTCTGAGAACTCACGTCAGAAGAAAATGTTGGATGATCTAAACCTTATTCTTCATTAAGTAACTAATTACCAAGATGCTTCATAAAACATGATTACAATTTTAAAAATTCCTAAAAATTCTCGTTCAGGATTCCCATTATGTACCTGCCCTAAGAATGTGTATTGGGATATCAAACCTAACCTCATTGCATATTGTAGATTTCATTTCACGTTTTCAAATGGAGTGGCTCTTTTAATTAATGAACCCAAGGTTCAACATACGGTGCATCTGCACGACGGGTTTACTTGGCTGTAGGGGCTTTGCGTCATTCTTGATCATGCCACTCACTATATCATGCATTTTGGGTTGCTGAAATGTAATGCTGTAAACCTTCATACTTCACGACTCATCAAAGTCATTTGATCTTCGACCGTTCTTAAAAGTGTATCTATTAAGTCGAGTGGATCTTACCGATCTTACTTATCAGTTTTTACGTTTCTATTTCATTTACTGGATGGGGCTTTTTAAAGGTATTAATTTTCGAGAGCGCACAAAAAAAAAAAAATATATGAATAAAGGCGACTGGAGCCTCGAGAGGGGTTCAGCTAGGGCTGGACACATATGAGGGCCCGGCGCTAGAGGTTTTTTTTAAGCTATTCCTTTACTACTTTAATATTTTTCAAAGGACAGGCCCAATAAAAAAAGCTTACCCTCATCTCGACGGAGCATATTGTTAAAAAGTTCACTCACCGGGCTGAAGACGCGGATTAGTTCATATCTATTTGTTTCCTCTTTCTATAGGGTTTTCCAACAAGAGGTGTTATTTTGAATCACCCGGTATTTCGGTAGCTGTCACTTTTGAAGCTTTTATTCTTTGACATTTGACAAGTAGAAACTACGCCATTACTAAAAATGGAACGATATACGCTTCAACAACGCAATCAAATTATTAAAATTCACTACAAAAATGGTGAAAATCTTCCATCGAAAAATCATCTTGACTGATGAGGCCCATTTCCACCTCGGTGGCAAAATTGTCGCATCTGGGGCTCGGAAAACCCAAGAGTTATTGTCGAGAAGCCTCTCCATCCTCAACGTGTGACTGTTTGGTGCGGTTTATGGTCCGGCGGGGTCATTGGACCTATCGAGGACATAGGGCAGCCACTTTGCGATTTGGTTATGGAAAATTTCATGAAAAGGACATGGTCCTGTAAGCGTGGTCGTGGTGGCCATTTGGCCAGCGGCATTTTCTTGCGCCATACCCTTTATAATTATGCACTTATAATCAACTCTATGAGGGTCCCTTAACCAGGCAATGTCCACGCTTGATGTCGGATGAACTCTATTCTAAGGTGGGCCTGAACTCCTCTTTAGAGATAATTAACAACGGTCGGTAGTTAAATCAACTTTCTCCGGGGCACCTCGTGAAGAGTGTTTGCCACCTTAGTTATGGTAAAGATGGTGATCGCAGCTGTTACTTAAAAAAAAATTTATATGAGGCATCCCACTTTCGGGAATTAGACACCATCAAATTTTACCAAGTTCTACGCAGATGAGCTGCTCAGCTGACTCCACTTAGAGTGAAGACCAATCGGAACACTTAGCTGAGTAACTTACGTAGTGAAAACAGGTCTAAAATTTTTAGCAAGACAACATTTAACATCATGTCATCACCTTTTCAACACTTTTACTAAACCACAACTACTCGACCAACCCTCGCTTCATCCTTTGCCATTAGCTATTAGCTGCTTGTTACCAGCTGCATTCCAACTTTGGCAATTTCTAAGCAGCCGCAATGCAAGTGTCACAAATCTGCATACATGCCATGTGCAGAGCTTCCAAACAATCCCTAAACAATTCGCCAATTTGAAGCATGTTGGAAGGGAAGATGATGAAGGAGGGAGCTCTCTCTGGTCATGGTACATGCGTCAACGTAGCATTAATTTGCGCACGTTCCATTTGCCGGCGGCTCATTGCAGTTGTTGTCATCAATGTTGCTGCTGCTGTTGCTGCTACTGTTGTTGTTGGTGTCAGTGTCGTCCTTCAGGTCCCACGCTTTGTTCCCTTGCTCGGGGGCGCTTTGCAACACTTTGGCCACAAACACCAACACGAAATGCAGCCAGTAAATGGAATTAGCAACAATTTAACCATTAAACACATCATGTGCACTGGCATGTTGCACTTGGCCCTAACTATGTTCTCTCCCTTACAATTTGTTTCACACTCTCTGCGTCTCTGTTTGGCAGGGGCATAGACGGGAGGGACTAGGAGTCTCACCCATTTGCATAAATTCATACAATTAACGATACGACAAATTTTTTTCCTAGACAAACCAATCCTATTAAGCAACAAATACAATATTCAAAAAAAAATTATTATTATTGTTGGCTCCCAGATCCCCCAAAACCAAAGGCTATCTACGTCACTGCAGCTTGGCATTGTTTGCCATGCATGTCCCGTTTTGCTTGGCTAGTTACAAGTGTTGGCAGTTGCCCACTGTGCAGCTCCTGCCTGTCTCCTCTACCTAGATCTGTGTCCCGCTGTCGCGCTGTCTCTTGGTCCTTCCATCGTTTCAACTGCGGCGAATTGGATGCTTCAATAGCCACTTCGACGTGCTGTTTATTGCCATTAAATGTTACGTTGCGTTAGCATTTTGGCTTTGAAAGCTTAATAGACTTTTGGGTTTTATTGCCGTGGGCGACTGCACTGCCAATGGCCAAATTCGATTGCCGCCGGTCCACTACTGTCAGCAGTTGCAGTGATTCCACATTGTGATAATTAAATGGAAATTGCTGGGCTGCACTGGATACAGTGCAGCATGGAGTGCCATTAGCCAGACCAAAGCTGACTAAATTTATAGAATTTCTATATAAAGTGCACAATAAGCTTTATGCCATTTTCAGTTCACTTAACATTAGACGATGACATGACAAAACAAAAATAAAAAGACTAAAAAAATATCGAAGACCGGGCGAAGGTTGTTTGGATCTTTTGGTGCCGTCATCTGTATACTCTACTTTATTTAGGTCAATTAAGTTTAAACACTGTCACCAAAAAAAAGGCTCACACTTTTGAAAAGGTGCTAAAATGAATTGGTTATTAAACAAAAATTTTACTTTAAATTGCTTTTAAAAAAAAGAAAAGTATCTATCTTCTTATTTTGAGAAACTCTTTTTTTTTAAATCTAATATTTTAGTCATTAATTTCATGAAATAAGAAAAAATTACATATACTTTCTTCCTGGCTCGGATTGACCATAGAGGCAAAAAGTTAACTGCCAATGGACCTTAATTCTTTAGGGGCCCTGCACTATCTAGGGTTCCAAAATGCTGATGAAAAAACATTTATTTTTATCACCGAAAAATTTGTGCCTATGCACTATGGGCCAAAACCCACATTTAAAAGTCGTTAAAATTACCGCCATACATCAGAATAACATAAATCTGTAATGTTAGGCAATCACAATTTTAGCAGATCTCGCCGCTGTTAAGTTATCAGCTGTTTAGCTGTTAAATACTGCTGTTAATAACTTGAAAACGCAAAAGAGGAATAATTAAGCAATATAAGTGAAATAGGTATGAACTGGATAATATTCACTGCATTGACGAGATTCATCATATCGCAAAAAGAAAATTATGGAAATTCTGAAGATTCGTTCTTAAGGCAAGCATATCCCAAAAAGCAAAAAATTCAGCAAATATTATTTTGAAGATATTGATCCTGTTCTCAAATAGGAAATGGTGCACTTCAATAAGTTCGTTGCACCCACTTCAATAAGTGGGTTTTTCGAAATACCTCGAAATCCCTTCCATGAACAAATTTTTGAACATCATTTTCGGATTTACCGTGCCATTTTACTACGGCAACGAGCAAAACATGTTGAAGTTACATTTTGCTGTAAGCTAGTGTAATCAATGGCAAAAAAAAGAAAATTTATATACTTATTTTTCTTACTTTGAAAATTTGAAACTTTTTGTAATTATAATTTTTTGAAAATTATTTAATTTTTTTTTAATTTGTTTAAATTAATTTTTAGTCGATGGCATCAGTATAACTTTGCGTATGGGCTTCTATATGGCTTAATCCGACACTGCTTCCTTCATGAAGTAAAACATCTATGATTTATATCAAGATTCCATAACTTTCTACGCTCAAGGTCCCGGAACTTGTAAAAGAGCTGGTGCAGGAGTACAATATTTTGATTTCAAAAAGAAACCCAGTATAATATTATTTTTCGTAACCCCTAACTTATCTTATCAAAAAAATTAGGGTTTAACTATGGTTAAATATTTTTAGGAAAAATTATAATGGTCTTTTATTGATCAAATTTATATTCAGGGCATCTCCCAGATGGAAGTATAAAAATTCGGAGATGTCTGAGATTCCAAAAATTCTATCTTTCACTTTCATTAATTTTGTGTTCCAATTTATGTAGCCCAAGAAAACATGAGTGACTATGCTGATTGCTTGGATGTGTTCCAAAACTGGTTATAAAGCGTTTTATACCTTTCTCTGGTAAAGCACCTTAATTTTGGAAAACTTTTTTTCTAACGATTTGTAGAGTAAATTGGTGCAGGGTATCCACTGTCAGGCAATGTTCCGGCTGTTTCAATATTTTATTTTCTTACTTATTGGACTGCTTTAATGGTTTAATTACTTAGAAATTCTCCATATTACAAATTCTTTTAATTTAACGCATTTTTCTGTTTCTATTTTTGACAAACAAATTTCCTCAATGAAGATGATATGAAAATTTGTAGCGAAAATTCATGGCATTTAAAAATAAATCGACTTAGAAAGAGCCGAATTTGATACCAAAATCTTCGATGACTTTCTAGCTTGTTACAAACTTTGTACAAAATTCGTACAAGTCAAGTTCCCTAAAGAGCATTAAAAACCAAGCCAAAGCTTAAGCTAAATCCTAAGCCAAGTACTTTTCCCTCGTCTTTATGGCAGGTAATACAAGTTGCTTGACTTGATGGAGGGAGGCTAAGGTCTGGGTAAGCACGGGAATTTTGCTGACCAGGCGCAACTTGTTGACCATAACACAAAGTCAAGTGTAATCTTTAGACAAACACACTCACGCACACAATAATGGTAAAGACCATACGAGTTTTGGCTGCAAATGTTGCCAGTTGACTTGTTGGCCTTGTTGCTTCTGGCTGCTTACTGGGTATAGTTTTGGCCAGGTAATTTGTTCAGAAAAATGGCATCATTAGCTTAACAAATTGCCATTTGGTTTCTGGTTTGGTTTGTAGCTATTGTTCTTGCATGGCCATAAATCGTCAATTAAATAAACTGTGGAAATGGCCAACAGTCGTCCATACTTTTGTGAGATAGACAAGCAAAAGCTTATAATAAACATTTAATTGAAAACATTAAATCAAAATAATTAAAATTAATTCTTTCGGGTTTTATGGAAGATTATGCTCTTCGACCAAAAGAGCTTGCAAATAATAATTAATTATTTGGAATATAATTTACTTATTTTGGCAAGCTTTATATATAGAATACAACATAATTACTTAATACTAAGCAATAGTGCTGGAGAAAACATCGATGTTATATCGATGCATCGATGTATCGAAGCTTAAAATATCTATATATCGATGTTGGCCAACAAAGAAGTTTCTCCAGCACTACTAAACATCCATTTCATGCGTGCAGAAGTGCTGGAGAAACATCTCTGTTGGCCAACATCGATTTATAGATATTTAAAACTTCGATACATCGATGTTTTCTCCTGCACTATAAAGCAACACCTAATTCTACTAAAAAAAAAATTATTCCCTAGAAAATAAAACTTGAAATATTTTTTGTTTTTTCGCACACATATGTGACCCTAACAAACGAAACCAAATCGATGCGATTTCTACATCATATCACAATCGATTTTTTTTTTAATTATACCCTTTACCAGGGGGTACATTAAGTTTGTGCAAATGTTTGTAACATAGAGAAGAAGACGCCCGTGACCCACCACAAAGTAACCTTCAATATGATCAGGAGGACAAAGGAAATTAATCTAGACATATCCGTCCGTCTGTATGAACGCCTGGATCTTGAAGGCTACAAGAGCTAGGATAACTAATCTTGACATTTGGACTGCTTGTGTGCCGAACTAGATCAAGTTTATTTTTCTTCTGCCACAACCCTCTTCTAGCTCCAAGTAATTATAATTTAATATATTGAAAATTTAGCTTAAAATTTTTTAAAAAATAACAACAAAGTAAGAAAGTTAAGTAACTAGTCTTAAAAATGTTATCCCAAAATATGTGTATTTTATCATTGGAAAACGTGAAGAGCGAAATTAACGAGTTTTAGGGATGCTCTTGCTGCCGTCCTCGTAATTTTTATAGCTTTTAAATTTGTGTAATGGTTAAGTTTGTTAAAGATTCAAGATTAAAAAAATATAAAAAATAGAATCTCTCGATTGATACCAAATATGGATTTAATCGGTTGGAGCAGCCAGAATTCTTTTTGGCTCAACGGAAAAGTCGCATATAAGTAACTGAGTTGGTAGAATGTTGGCTTGAAAACTTAAAGTCGTCTGAAGTCCCATAATCTAGTTAAGGCTAAGACAAATATTTTTAATTATTCTTATATTTTAAGTTTTTTTTTTATATGCGTATTTTGGGGTATCCAATTTTTCTAAAGGGTTCTTTAATTTGATGTGTAGAAGTCCGATATCAGAGCTCGGCTTCAGACCATTTGTCTAACTTTGTGGGGTGTTCAGACCCGAACCCTGGATCCTTGAGGTTACACACTTATGGCCCGTACATAAATATGCGATAAAAGTTTCTTAGTACTGTATCTCATAGGTTATGAACCGAAGGGTGCAAATAATTTTTGGTGAGTTGATGGCCAAGTTACACTCTATTTACATCATGCCTTAGTTTACACTCTTTATAGTACTTCCTTTTAATTTTAGAATTTGGTTTAGGAATTGAACTTTTTATTTTTTTTAATTTAATCAAAAGAAACCCAAGTTTTTTACCCTGTACCTATAGGTACAAAGCGTTAACTGGATTTGTCAATATACCCTAACGGACGTCATTAGGCATTTCAGCCCAGGTCCTTTATACCAAAATGCTCGGGTAGCGATTGAGCCATGTCCGTCTGTCCGTCTATATGAACACCTAGATTTCGGAGACTATAAGAGCTAGGATACGAAACTTTACAGCTGTTGCGCATATTTCCTAGAAGTGAGTTTGTTGAATCCGAGGTCCATATCTTGCGCGTTCACGTCAGTAGATTTTCAGAGTTTTTAGACAAAAAACTTAATTTTTTGGGTATTTAAGCCTCAAATATCTTAAAGAGCCATGCGTTGTGGTGGCCATGAATCTGTGTGCCAAAAATAAACAAATCGGACAAATAGAATAAAAGTTATAGCCAAAAATGTACAAGTTTCACCTCCCCTTGCCAATAAACTGCGTCAATATTTGACTCTACGTAATTATGGTAATAAGTGACCTAGAATCACAATTTTTTGTAAGTTGATTCATGTGGCTCTAATTAACTAATCCACATCCAAATGGTATCGATGCGGATAACGCATAACCTTAAAATGATTTCTTTGATGAAAGTTTTGATTCTCATCAAAATCGGTACAAATTTGCGGTATAAATATCGTTTGGCACAAAAAGTTTCAATTGGAAAGTTCTTAGAAGGACTATGCAAAACTTTTTTTAAAATGTAGTTTAATCAAAGCAAAACCCGATGTTATTTTTTGTATATATAGTTATTATAAAGTTGCCTCATAAAGTAATGCTAAAAGGTATTTCAAAGTCGGCTACAGCCGACTTTAACGTTTGTCAATTTATTTTTTTACCCACACTCCAACAAAAATTCGAAATGTTTGAAAATTGTATATACCAAATATTTTTGAGTCCTCTTCTTTGCGTAATTTTTGACTCCATATTGTGCTATTTATAAAAATAGTCGGGGTCCCCAAACCACAGAAAACTTAATTACCAATAATTTCGGTTACAATTTAACCAAAAATGTGGCTCAAAAGCGTATATAATATTTTTTTATATTAAAATTTTAGTCCATTTCCAAGCGCACCAGAACATGAGTTAAAAGTTATGTTAAAATTTTGGGCTCCACGAAATAAAATGCCAATATGACAGCATTGCCATGTAGCGCAATCAGTGTCGCCATCAACTGTCAAAGCTCGAACAAATATATTGCAAGCTTTACCTTTAACCTTTTCAAGTCCTTGACTTTAATTTTGCTTCAAAATGTTAACTTATATGTTGCGGCTTCAGCTTGGGCAAGTGGGATTCAATTTCACTTTAACTTAAACAACATTTTCATTAGTATCGTCTCTACAAAACCATCCAATAGCCACATACTCATCCACGCACACAGCGTGCACTTATGAACTCATCAGCTACATACGGCCGGAATCTTCATCCTTGTCTTAGCCTTAGCCGTAAAGTTTCATGGCAAAATCCATATACTACAAGCCGCTCTATTTGTTGATTGCGAAACAAATATTGACAAGGCTCTGGTTAACTGGCCTGGCAATGGCCAAAGTTGTACTACTCGTCCTTGCTTGGACTGCTGCTGCTGCTGCCTGTGCCCCAATCTACTGCTGTTGCACAGTCCATAGAGACATTTCTGCCATATCATGTTCCATGTTGACGCACTAGCACAAAAGCTGAAATTATATTTAAAAGTTCTGTGTGTAATTTTTTTCTTTATATTTGTATACACTGTAAACGTAGGGATATAGGTTATGTATAGATTTATGTAACGTATGTAACAGGCAGTAGAAGGTGCGTTATACTGGTTAGTCTGTACGTATGAATACGCATATCTGGAAAGCCATATGAGCTAGGAATACCAAATTTCGCCAAAGAATTGCGCCTTGTTGGCACGAACCTTTTGAAAATCAAGGTCCCGCACCCTATATAAGATATACCTTATCAGACCCTCTTCCAGATTAACTGCAAGAAATCAAATTTTCTGTAAATATTATAATGCCCTACATATGCTAAGGCCTCCCTATTCGGTATTCAGACACATGTGAGCCTAATAAATACAAAATGTTGACTTTTTTAAAACAACAACCGCTTCACTGCGCCTTTAAAGCCCCAAAATTTTGCTCAAATTTATTTTTTTTTTTTAAATTGCATTTAGGGTATGCCACTATCGGGCACCCAGACAGCTTTGGACAAATCCAAATTTTTTGTATTTTTTTTTTCATTCTTTTTTTCTCTGTTCTGCTCCAGCTTTTGCTCTGCTATGCGGCACGTTATTTACTTTTGTGGTCATTGTGCGCTGGCGGCCCCAAAAGCCCCAAAGTTATAATTCTTAAAGTTTTTATCTGAGAAACACACACACACTCACACACACATACATACACATACTGATAAAGACGCTGGGCAGGCTGACCGCTCTGCTCAACTGTCTGGCTCGATGACTGCTCAAGTGGGCGTATACGTAATATTTAAGTTGTATTTAATAGGGGCGCCATCATATTTTGCATATTAATGATTTATGAACGGTACGGCCTGTCATGAAAATTTTACAACAACAATGATAATAACAGCGGCAACAAAGTTCCTGTCTATTTTCATTTAGATTTCGCTTAATTTTCATTTGCGTCTGACTTCAAACCTAATGAAAATGTTAATGCGCCCAAAAGTAGGTTACGTTGGGTGTTAATATGCTCTGCGTGCTTTAAATTTAAACATCAATGGTTCTTTAATGGCTTTTTTTTCTCAACGGAAACGGATGCCAGAACCCTTTTTGGACTGTGCTTTTTAACCAGTTAAAGTAATTTTTTTTATAATTTTAACAAAAAGCTGTTTGGCTTTTTCGATGGATAAATTTTAATCTAAAAAGAAAAATTTTTTTTTTAATGTCTACGAGTATGTGCAAACTTTGACAATTGATAACTATATAAAAATGCACTTTTGATCTACTGCACGACAAAGTGTACAATCCAATTTTTTAATTTTGCAAAAATCAACATTTTATTAAGTTTTTATAAAAATGCATGCTTGTTCTTAAAGCTTTTATTTACGTGAATTATTTCTGAACTCGAGAAGGTCGCTTTAGGTTTATCACCAAACTCATCCCACATTTGTAACTTTTGAGTAACGTCACGCCATGTAAATAAATAAATGATTTTCGATAAAATGACTTGCAAAATTAACTAACATTCGGTCGTGCTCCGGAAAACGAATCCGAACACTTTATTAGAATTCATTTCGAAACCGAATGTTTGGTGCTCCCAATTTCACCAAAACGTACTTTTCATGTGGTATCAAATCGAATGTTTTGTTACAAGAGGAATTGAAATGAATCGGCAAAAAAGGTTGACCAAAGTGCGAAATAATTTTTTATTTATACTTTGATATTCTTAGGAAAGTGACACAGGCCATGCTGCACTTATAAGTTCTCTTCCTGGCCTATCGATCTGCTCAAGATCAGATTATATGACTGCGGAACTTCTCGATAATAGTAAATTTAGATCTCTCATTCCAAATCGCGAGACTTGGACTGAAAGCAACCTCTGTGGTAACCTCCGGTGCCAGCAAATGTTTACGGATGGTTCCAAGACGGAACAGGGTGTAGGTGCTGGAGTTGTCGGACCCAACACCAGAATCTCTATTGCAATGGGTATCTGGCCCAGTGTCTGTCAAGCAGAGATTCCCGCCTAAGAGATCTGCGGCATTAGCTGGTCAACAATGAAAACTATGGTCAGCAAATTGACCTTAAGTGAACATAGGAGATAGCAAGCAAAAGTGCTTGTCTCACCCTCGGATGCAAACCGAACTATAGGTCTTGGTAGAGCGGACCTAAGGTTCCTGTTAGCCTACTTATCTGGGCACCATACTGTAAGTTATCACTTGCAAAAAATGGCTCTATCGGATTCCTCAGAGTGCAGGCTTTGTTTTGAAGACGACGAGACGACCAAACACATCTTGTGTGACTGTCCAGCAATAGTATGGGACAGAGTCACACATTTGGGAGCTGAACGAATCACCCCATTCCAGCTACGCCGAGTCCCAACAAAAGACTTACTGCTCTTCATAAGGAAGGCAGATGGTCTTTTGTCCTAAAAGAATAGGTAAGGTACAATAGATCTTCAGTTCGCAGTGCCCACTCACTTTTGTGAGAGAACCTAGGTAGGTAGGTAGGTTAGGGCGGCAGTTGGGACTTAGCGTCCCAACTCACTTAGGCCAAGAATAGGCCCATTGTGATACCGATAATGGGAGTAAGTGATAAGGATATAGAATAGACAGGAAAAATTAGGGGAATAGGAAAAGTGGATAGTGCAGGACCATGGCTTTACGTGGGATTGGAACCCACAACCTCTGGGATAATAGTCTAGAGTGCACTGCCGCTAGGCTATCGAGGCCGCCGTGAGAGAACCTAACAATATAAAAAAAAAGATATTCTTAGATTATACTTATGACAACTTTAAGGTTCATACATAGATATTCATTGACAATTGTTTTTAATTATGTTTTTTCTGACTCAACCCAAAAATTAGCATGCGTTGTGCAAAACGAATTATTTTTTGTGTTCATGTACATATGTGCACATATTATACACGAACACATGACGATACGTGCCACGGGTCTCTCTCGTTAAAATTTAATATCAAGAACTAATATATATAAAGAACTAAAATAATTTTGCGCCAGCACAACATGAGAATTTAGCGAAAAGATAGGGGAAATATATGAATTTATCGAAAATAGGGAAGTTATCGACAAAATAATTCGTTTTCTGGAACACGCAAGAACGAATCCGAATAAAATTTTGCGGCTCGGTTTTATCGTGTTCCGCAGCACGGCTGATTGATTGAAATCATGCAAATAAAAAGTTTCCGTTCAAATTTCTTGCCCGAATCGCCGAAATTCAAAATCCACTTCTATTCTTTGTAACGTAACGCCATGCCTAGACCGATTGTTGACATTTTTTTACTAAATATAGTGCTACTTAAATGGTAAGTACGTCAATATAAAAACAAAATGTTTTAAAAATTTACCTTTTTCATTTTTTGTTTTTGTCCTATTTTGTCGTCCAACCATAACGTCACGCCAAAAATAAAAATACCCATATTAAATATACTATATATATAATTCAAACTTCACACACAAAACACTTGTAATTGAAATTTTAAAGCGTCCAGACCTGCATAATGAAATATATTCTGTAAAAATACTCTTGTTATTTCTCCTTTATGAATAAAATATTTTATTTGAGTTTGCTGATTTTTTCAGGCATATTTTTTACCCTTTTTACGCCTTGTAGCCCAATGTCGTTACAATGTCGTTAAAAGTTTGCAATTTAAAATAATTTTTTGTTTTTAGTTATTTAAATATTCTAAATTAAACATGTTATGATTATTTTAAAATTCAGGTGTAATATGTTACTTTATAAAAAAAAAACTTCACATATCACTGAAAAGAAATTCACTGAGCTTACAATTTAAAGCAAAATTTAAGTATCCTTTGAAGTCAATGCTTTTAAAGAATTTCAATCAACATCTGACTTTGTGCTGGTGCCCGTGCAATATGAAAGCATCCCTGTCTGTTTGTCGCTAATAACATTGATGGTAACTGTCAACGTTTGTCAGAAAGAGCACTCCGACTCACACACACATGCACACACATAAGTGCCATGTGTGTTTGTGTCCGTCAATGTCAACCAACACACACGCACGGAGACTCAGACACAGGGGCACAAGCCGCTTTACTTCTTAACTTTTATCAGCTACGCTTTTTCATTTCAGAGCTCGTGAAATTCATGAGATATTTTTTTTTTTTTATTTCAATTCTTAAAAATTTTATAACTTGGTCACATTGCAGTGCGCTATATGGCTATTACGACTAAAGGTCTAAAGGAATCTGTAGGCTTTATAGTAGGGTTTGCAATCCCGTGTTATATTTTCAATCCCGGGTTTTCGGGATTACATTATCCAAATCCCGGGATCCCGGGATTGATCCCGGGATTGAATTATTTATGAAAAATACTATACATTATCATAGTTACAATTACATACTAAAACTCAAAACATAAATAAAAAATTGGTTTAATATTATTATTTATCGAAACAAAACAAAAATTGGTTCTTCGTAAAAAACAAATAAAAAATAGTATATTATATATATATATATTTATATATTCTTGTGTTTCTGTAAATAAGCTTTCATAAAACACAGTTCGTCCAGCGTTTCATCGTTCAAACGGCTTCTTGTTTTTGTTATAAATTGTCCTGCCGAAGAAAATGCTCGTTCAGACTCTACACTAGTGGGCTTTATGGTCATTAAATAGAAGTATGTTCTTTCCTGGTAGTCACCACGTCCCTCATTTTCAAAAAGAGACATTTATTTTTGAATTTTTGATGACAGTATCTCAATCTAATTGGCTGCATTGCTGCATATCCCACTTTGATAACTTTATCTAGTATTTGTGTACAATTTGATTCAGTTATTGAATCTGAATCAATTTCAAGTGTTACCTCATTTGTAATATAAGATCCAGTTGAATGAGCTGTTAGTAATGCAGTGGGATTAGAAGCGTCTAGTCTTTAAAGCAAGTCCGTTATTAATTTACGGCATTTAATTGAAGAAGGAACTGTAATAAAATCTATTCCTGAGACGTTGCTTATACCATTATGCAAGTATTGCAGTGAACCACTTAGATCTGTGCGGCGTTCTTCCATACGAAGAATGGAGCTGCATGTAATTTTTACTTATAACACTGTTTGCATCTTCAAGTTTCTTTAACATAAATTAATGGCTATGTCTGCTGTAAATAGGTTGATATCTCGACGGCAGAGTGCTTCACAGTTGTTTTTACTGGTAGAAGAGCAGTAATTGTTAAAAAGCAGATTACATTTTTAAAGTTTAATGAAATTAAAAAAAATTATCAATATAAATTTCAATTAATTTTACCACGTCCCTTTCAACAAATTATCTAAATCTATGTCAACTTCAGTTATAGACAATAATATTAAAGTTCAAAATGCACATTGCTCATCTATTTCTTTGCTTGTCAAATGCAAACTAATTTGCTTCTAATTATTCGAAGTGTTTCTCAATTCGCAGCTTCAAACTATTTATTAACAAAATCATACATAAAACAACAATAAAATCTGAATTAAATAGAATTGTCGTGAATGTCTACCAACAAAGCATATGAAAGAAAGTGTTGTTGCTTAGCACTTTGGTATAGGCAAAAAAGAAATAAAAAAAACGCAAAAGACAAAATTGTTTATACTGTTTGTTTCAGTATTTAAAAATTGCAAAATATAATTCAGACAAAAGTAAATCCCGGGCTTAGTTATTTCAATCCCGGGATTTCGGGATTCGGAAAAGCAACAGGATCCCGGGATTTCGGGATCCCGGGGCTGCAAACCCTACTTTATAGGTAAAAGATCTGGCAATCAACTGTCCAAAGAATTAATTTATACAAGTTAAAAAGTTCTTTGTTTTTTCGTGCTCTTTAATAATTGGTAGCTTTCATTAAACTTTCAGGCAAAAAAAAAAATTTGTTCTCAATACCAAAGTATGGGGTCGGCCATCTGTTGGTTTGTTTGTGAAATGCATTTTATTCGTATATATTTTGAAACAAAATTGGGCCAGTGCACAATGGGCCTGCGTGGCCAGTTTTTGGCCAAAAGCCCTCCTGATGAAAGTCAAAATTTGGACAAAATTATATTTCAATATGATGTTACACATATTCAGGTATTCTGTGCAAAAAAAAAATTGTTAAATTATAATTAGTGGTTTCTAAGTTATTGGCAATCAAAGTTGACATTTTATATTTTATGAGCTTTCTCGAACATTTTCAGAAAAAAAAAACCTGCATTTACCATGATACATGTAGCTACGAAATCTTCATTCACTTTATTATTTATAAGTATAACTTTAGAAAAAAATTTAACTGAGCTTAAAAACTTTTCGGTTTTAAATATATTCGAGTAGTTATAAAAGATTTGTGTTGGTTTTTTTATCATTTGGCTGCTTTGCTTTAAGGGTACCTCCGACTACTACTCAATATTTGATCGAAAAAATTTTTATAAATTTCTTCACATGTTTTACAACAAAATGCAATTCGTCCCGATTTTCGGAAATTGCAATTCGTCCCGATTTTCGAAAATTGCATTTTGTATCTAAAAGTTGAATTTTAAAAATTGACACTCAGGAAATTTTACTATTGTTTGAATTTCTAAGCTGCCTAAAAGTATGCTTCAATAACGATTTTTTTCAAATGTTGTATGTACTAAAGTGTACAAAAAATGTACAATTGGAAAATTTTATAGCATACTTACAAAGATACAAATCAAAAAATGTAAAAATTATAAATTTTGACGAAAAAATGTTAAAATTAAATATGGATTTTTGAAAATTTTTTTCGGAAATTAAAAAAGCATGCAAAAAAAATTACAACAGTTAAAAACCAGATGGATTGTTGATGTCGTCTTTTTGCAATTTGCTTGGAAAGCTGAAACTATTTGGGGCTATAACTCCAAAACCATTCAAAATTTTGGATATAGGCTATTTTTTCAATGTATGAGAAGCTCATATCTACCTCTGTATCAAATATGCTCCAATTCCAATTAACCGTTTTTTTTTTAATTAAGTTAACAAAATTGTTTGGTTTTTTTAAATTTTTTCCAATTTTGGTCTGAATATTCTATATCTCAAAAAAATCGAAGGAGGCTCAAACTTCCCAGAAAAATAGTTCAATCCTTTACGGACACGTGTGTAAAATTTCATTACTCTAAAAGAATTATTATGGAAATGACAGAGTTTTGGCCAAAATATGAAAATCTGGGTCCACAGTGCAATGTATGTAATTTACTATGACTTTTTTTTTGACAAAAACTCATCCGGCTGCCATCCATTAAACGATCAATAAGTAGTTTTAAACTTAACATACATACGTCAATGAGCCTTCTCTTTGAACGGGTATGTTCCGAATTTAAAAACAAAAGCAACAGATAGCCCACTCTAAACATTGTGCATTAAAAATACAAAATACAATTTTTTTATAATCACTTCATTTTAAGGGCTTCTCAATTTTAACATTTAATTAAACTCATAAACTTAAGAACCAAAAGAATAAAATATGCAAATAAAAATATGTAAATTAATTCTCCAAAATTGAAAAAATCAAAACCTTTCATTTTTACTAAGTTTCCTAAATCCAACAAAATTTAGACGAATATTATTTGTAACGAACTGTCGGCCACACATGCCTAATGGTTAAATGGTAAAATGTTTGACAACAAATTAACACTAAAAAAAAGAATGTGTATTTATGCCCAACACAGACCCTTGTGTACGAAAAGTAAAGTATTTATACCCAAAAGAGTGTCAATATATACGAAGGTTTTAGGCATTTTATTTATCTGGTTTTTGGTATTATTTAGAGTCTTTAGCATGCCAAACACCTACTTAAACCTAACGCCAATATTTTTACTTAAATAAATTGTAGCTGTTATTTCTTCGCAGTTGAAGTTCCTACTACTGTCCACATCCAAAACTTTATTCATTTATATTATCAGAATTTATATAATTCTTGCAAACAGCTAATTCTTTTTCTCTCATCATTAATCCAGCAATTTTTGCTTTATGCCTTATTGTTAGGGCTATTATTCACTTCATTACTCGGGTATTCTTGCCTTTATCCATTGATGCACCAAAAATTTAAAATTGGATATCAAATCAAATAACCCTGATTAGTAACTCAACTATTCATTAGTAACTTAGCTACCACAACACTAGATCATATCTGTGCTAAATCAGCAAAAAAAAATGGCGGTCGGGTTTGCCCCACCATTTTTGAAAACGACAAAATTTGACTTTTTTGAAAAATGGTCATATCTCACAAATTAAAAATTGTCAGCAGAAAACGTAAGCTTTAATTTGGTATATTGGTCGAGCTGATACGATGTCAAATAAACATTTTATAGCCAAAAGCAATTACTAGGTCGGATTTGCCCCATCATACCCTAAATATAAAATTCCGCCCATGGCAATAAACAATTTAATAGCGTTTAAAAATGTCTTTATAAAGCGAACTCAGTTGTCTTTATAGTCTGCCAACCAACAAATTAAGGCACTTGGTTTTTGAAGCGCTAAAAATTTTTTTTTTTAACTGCCTGGATTTTTTGTTCAAAGGTTCTCTCGTACCCCACTCTCGTTATTCTCTATAGACTTTGAGCATATTAGAGTTCACTTTTTTTGTATAGCTTGTAGCCGTTGTTAATTTTCGTACTTTTTTTAGTTTTCAAAAACCAAGAAAGATTTGGCATTGAAAAACATTTTTTTGGAAAGCTCCACCAAAAATTTTAATATAATATTGTCGGTTTTTAAAATCATGCAATCTTTATAAAATTTTCAAGTATTAAAGTACTTACATCCAAAACTAATTAACTTTCTTGCACTACGATGTTTAGAGTTGCTGTCAGCGCTGCCATGACGAGACTTCAAAGTTCGAGTCGATTATACTGAGCTTTTATTGCTTATATGTCGACTTTGGTCAGAAACCAAATATATTTCAACCATTTCATTTTATTTTTGTATCTAAAAGTTAGTGCAAATAAACTTTTACGTCCCCTACCAATCTCACGTAACTTTATCACTCAAAAAATGTTTTTTTCGGGTTCGTGTTTTGTGACTCTCTCCACAAAAAGCAGGCCCCCACACACCTCTATATACACAAAAGCTCATATACCAAGAAATTGACGTACGTTGGTATTTATTTCACATTTCGAAATTTTTATTTTCTTCATATCGAAAATGAATGTGACTACCATAGCGAACTGTTCCTTTGGCCGACAAACTTTTGTCAGTTTTATTTATGCCATGGCAGACGTTGACGATGACGCCAAATTTAATGCGCAATGAAGTCTGCTCGCAGTCCGGACTATGACTCGGTACAAAAAATAAATAAAAGTAGGTAAAATGTAATAAATTTTCATGCCCACTGTCAACTGAGTGGGCAGTTCGTTTACTTTTTACTACTGAAATGACGAGCATGATGATGACAGTGGGTTAAAACCATGCCACTTCCTGCTCGGCTTCTTCCTGCTGTTATGCAGCATATTATTTTTTCATTTATTTAAGAGACGCTGCTTTTGTATATTTCGACTGGGGTTTACTACTATCACATGAATATTAAAATTATGTACGAATTTTTGCAGTTAAATTGTATGCAACAACGTTGTTGTGGCAAAGGGAAGTGGCATGCAGCGGGCGGAAGCTGCCGCAGCTGTTTGTTTTCTTTTACTTGAAATTAAGCTAAGGTGGCTTTGTGGTCTTGGCCAGCACTGTGCTCCATACATCACCTTGGTGTGTCGCTTTTAATCAAATCCAAAGTAACAGTGTGTGTGAAAGACAGTGCGGTTGTGTATCTCTGTGTGTGTGTGCGTGTGTGTATCTGTGTGTGCTGACCAACAGCGTTGACTGACGACTGGGCGACTAGATGACTGCAACCTCAAGATGGCAGCGTGTATGTGTCTAACGTCGTCTCTCATTTTCTCATCTGGCATTTGAAATTTACACCCACTACACTGAGAGAAAAATGTTATTATCTTTTTATTATGTATGTAGCTATAAAATAAGCAGTGCGGTAGTATTCAAGAAAAATGGTTTGCTGTGTTATGTGTACTGGTTTCCCTTTTAGAAATAGTCAACTACTTTCGTTTACTAGGCTCACATAATGCTGTATGGTCAATTTGAAAGCTTATTTGATCATTATCAATTTAATAGACTATGCCTTGTTTAGACTGTTTAACTTTTGACTGGATACTAAAATATTTACGCAAAAGGAAAAACGTCAGACTTTCATGTTTCGAAAACTTGACCAAGTTGTCCCAGCTTTTACGCTGTACAAACAAACAGAAAGAATGACGGAAAAAAGGGCGGACCGTCGGACAAACGGACATGGATCAATCTACACCAGAGTTTTTTCTGATCATTTTGGTATCAAAATCTTATGGTCTGCCAAAAATTTGTTTCCAGTATGTAGAAACTTAGGACTATAGAGACATTGCGCCAACAAATGGGAACCTCAGAATTCCGTCCGCGCCCCCATCTGTCAGAGAAATTGGCAATGCAATAAAGAAGCTAAAATGCAACAGGCCAGCTGGTGAAGACGGCATACCAGCCGAACTTCTCCAAGTTGACACCCAGCTGATGCGGAAATATTGCACACACACTTTGCTTGCATATGGGAGAACGAGCGTGTTCCAGATTCCTGGAAAAGCGGAATCGTTGTGAAGCTAGCCAAGAAAGGACAACTTAGTGACTGCAATAATTGGGGAGGAATAACATTGCTCAACACGAGCTACAAAATGCTAGCCACACTATTGAACGAACGCCTTCAGGAAAAAATTGAGCCAACAATTCGAGATGGCGAGCTCCGCTGTACCTTCTTTTCGTCGATTTCAAGAAGGCTTTTGACTCAGTAGACAGAGCGGCAATATGGCGAGCACTTGCAAGGAAAGGAGTATCACTCAACATCATAACAATAATAAAGCGATGTATGATGGTGCCGACATGACGGTACTACACAATGGAAGAACAAGTGTACCTTTCCAAACGAACACCGGCGCTAAGCAAGGCTGTCCTCTATCGCCTCTACTCTTCAACATCTTGGTCGATGAGTTCATGAGAGATATATGCAAGTCCAAGCGTGGCATTACGTGGAGCTTCACCAGACACCTTGAAGACTTGGACTACGTGGACGACATCTGTCTGACCTCTCATAGACTATGTGACATCCAGACCAAAGTAGATGACACCGTGAAACTAGCCAGCAGAGTCGGGCTCAAGATTAACGCAGCAAAAACAAAACAATGCGCTTCAATCACACCAGCCAAGGAAACATCACCATAGAAGGGAACCCCATCGAGTTCGTCGACAGCTTCCCATACCTTGGCACCATTATCTCCAGTAATGGTGGTATCAATGAAGACATTTCAAGCCGACTCGCCGAAGCTCAATCTGCATTTGGGTGACTATACCGCATATGGAGAAACGGTCAGTTAAGCCGACGCACGAAACTGCGAATCTACAATGCATGTGTTATGTCCATCCATACGTCAGCGAGACGTGGTTGACCACAGGAAGAATTGTGCAACAGCTGCAGGGTTTCAGCAACAAGTGCCTGCGAATTATATGCGGGATATTCTGGCCAAACAGAATATCAAATGCAGAACCGTGGCGCAACGCTTGTGAGTCCCCTATACACCTCCAAATCAGGAAACTTTCGGACTGATTTTTTTTTTTAAGTGTAACTCTGCTTAGTTCTTGGTTGCCATTGCAGCTCCTAGTCGGCTGCTGGGTGCAGCTGATATGGCTCACTTCTGTCATTTATCTTCTTTTACGGCATGAAAGGCAGGCTTTCAATTTCAGAGGTGCAGGCTGCTCGGCAATGTAAAAGGCACGCATATATACACATACGCATATACTAACACAGATACACTCACACACAGATGCACACAATTGCACAGACTCCACATGGTCTTGCATATTTGAGAAATTGTGTTTGAACTTTGGCTTTGGTTTGACTCAGTTTGCTGGCGTGCGAACTGTGACGAGATGACTCCAAACGGATCTCGGATGTTGCAGACAACAAACACATGGCTCTCTGCTTCTAATACCACTTTGTAATAGCTTTCGTTGTTGTTGTTGTTGTTAGGGCACTTGACAGGCATAAAACCAGCTACGATTTGCTGACAAATGCACGCACACTTGAGCCAGGAGCGCATCTAGAGGCAGAACTCTAAAGTGCGGCAGACTCACAAAATTTGTAAACAAAGTTTCTTTGCAGTGTGTTGTGAAAAACCTTCAGTTTTTGCATCCGCCCCTGACTTGCCCACACACGCATTATATACATGCAATCGACTAAGCTTAATCTCACACATTGATTGAAAAATTTGCACAAATTTTAGACGCCTGTATTTTCGTCACTCCTTTCTAGTCCTTACAGAAAAAAATGTTGGTTGAGGGTTCAAACAAACGAATGAACATATTGACATATTGTTGGTATGAGTTTGAACCATAATAAATTTAAGCCCCAACCCTCAATTTGTGTGCCTCTGAGCGCTTTTGAACATTTTCATGCAAAATTTGCAGCAACTTGTACTTGCATAAAAAAGTTTTGCAACAAAACTAGCATAGTTTAAAAAAATTTGAAAAATGATTTCATTATGACAACTTTTGGTCAAAAGGTACAGCGTTTAATTTTACTTTAAAAGTATCCCAATAAATTCAATATAAAACAGGGGTCGGCAATCGACCCATTTGATAATTTTTAATAACCTCCTTCAGCTTCGAAAAAAAGTAGAATATTTAAAAAATAAAAAGAGATTTTAGAAGCCATAGCAGACTACTATTGCATATTTGTAATATACATTTGCACGTCTGAGTATATTGTTACAAATATATAAATATATGGGTATATACTACATGCACTTACGTGGGCAGGCTGAAAAGTAATCAAAATATCGATTGCAAACATTTAAGCTGAACGGTGTCAATGTTTATAAGAAAGTTGATCGAGAACTACTTAGAAGAAAACTGTGTACCATGTGAGTGTAAACCTTGATTGCGCAGGGTCCAACGTATTTCGCCATTTTTTAACTGTGTTTATAATATGGATCACACCAGAGATCAAGGAACATACGAAGCAGTGGATTATTTCTCAGGAGTCAACATCGAAGATGGTCACGACGGCCACACAGTGAAAGCAACCATTTGGAGCATAATATACAGATCAGTGCGTGAACTTAAAAATCTTATTCTTAGTTGTTGGATAAATATGAAGTAAAATGTGAGGTCATGGAAAAATAGTGGTTTTTCATTTACCCAGAAAAGAAATGCAACAAAAAAATATGGAGTAAGCTTCTTTTTTTTTTTGATATATATTTTTAATGGCAATCAACCGTACAGATTAGGCTATGATCCAATATTGATGAAAAAAAAAAAAAATTAATCGCTACACAGAAATATAATTAAGTGTGTGATAGGGCTTAAATTACTAAGTACATATTTACACAATATTTACAAAAACAAAATTTACAAATAGATTCGACTCAATCTACCCTGCAGTTCGGTCGTTCAGGCCTGAAAAATTCAGTCCTGAATTCAGGCATGATAAGGAAGCGAATGCTCATGGCTTTGTAGGAGAAACAAGTACAAATATAAAATTTCTCTTTCTATCTCTTTCTTTTGACAGACAATTGACAATTAAAGCAAAAAAGAATAGGCAAAGAGAAATAAGAGAAGTCAATTGTATTTTGTTACTTGACTTGTATGCGTAGCCATTTCTGACATTTTCTTTATTACGCAAAGAAATTTTGCTGTGGAAATTTTAATTTCTAGGTAAGTATTTATTAAATATTATTATTTAAAGTATTATTTTTTCTTTATAAAATTATTTTAAAGGTATTGCCAATGTGGAGCAAAAGACAACTGCGTAAGTTTGGGCTAAGTGGAAAAATAGACCTGACTTTTAAAAACGAATCAGCACTGAATGCATGCCTAAGTCTTTCATCTGTGATTTCAGGCATGACATTATAAAGTCAATAAGCACTGAATTCATAGCTGATTGTTACGGCTAAGGTTCAGGCCTGAACGCCTAGGACATGCATGTGTTAATTTCAGTGACAAATGAATGCGTTGATTCATGGCTGGTATTGAAAATTCAGGCATGATTTCATGACTAATTCAGGCCTGAACCGAACTGAAGGGTACTTAATATTCATATGCCTTTAATCTGAGGGAGCCCATGACATCGAGATTCTTTTATAGCGTTTTAGATTATATGACGACTTCTGAGGTCACATGGGTGGAGACGTTTCAGGCGTCTTCGCAGTCTATGACCGGCCAGGGCGCAAGGAAGAGAATTCGGGTGGGATCGTAAGCGATCCGCGTATCGGTCGCTTAGTTAATTTAACAAGTCACCCACAAATGGAATGCCTAGATCCTTGTGAAGGTTGCGATTACGAATATACCATGGGGCATCAGCAATTTTGCGCAAGGCTTGGACTTAGCTGCGGTTCCCCAAACTTGGATGCCATAATACCAAGCTGGCATTATTATGCTCTTATACAGGATGCTTTTATTTTCTATGGGCAGCTTGCTGGCTCTGCCAAGTAGCCACGAGTAAGCTAATAAAATTAAATTATTTAATGTCCAAGTGTTCTCAGAACAATAACTTTGTAGCCTGCCCTCGTACATACATAGTGTTGCTGCAATAGCTGTCAATGTTAGTTTGATATTTTCTCCTTTTTTTTTTAATTGTGATAAAAATTGACGCAGTTATTGCTGTCAACTTCGTTAAAATTTCAATTGTCAAAATTTCGTTATGTAAATTTATTTGCAATTACAATTAGTTGGCACATAATAATAATAGAACGCAAAATGGCGCATAAAATATCAATAAACAACAAAATTGTTACGAAAAATTTTACCCCAAGATGCATTGCATTTAATGACTAAAAGTATAAAAATAATTTTGATTGAAAAAATTGTTACATAAGTCATCTAAAAAAAAATTTTAATGTATCAGGCAGGAGCAGCATGATGCTATGCACCCATTTTCCCCCAGAAGAGGAAAAATTTTGAAACCTCCTATTGAACGTAAAGAACAAAAGTTGTTGTTAAAAGACATGGTAAAACAAAATCGTTTTATTTATTGAGTTTACATGAGTGTATAGGGTGGGCCATCGGCTGGTTTGGTTGTTAAACACTCATTATTCGGAACATGCTCGTCCAAAGTGGATGCTCTTCGATATGTCAAGTACAAAACTACTCAATTTTAGTTATGGATCGTTTAACGACCGAACAACGTATTAAAGTGGTACACCTTGCTAGAACAACTTTGCGTCGCATTTGCATGCAGATCTGCATTTAAAGGCTTGCAAGATTCAAATGGTGCAACAATTGAAGTCCACGAACCATTATCAGCGGCGCTTATTTTTTCAATGGATGTTCCAAGACAGGCAACCACTTTAACCTAGCCTTACCTAGGCTCACATGAGTGTACATATTAAATTTCGTTGCTCTAGCATAAAAAGGTAATAATATATATATTAACAAAAAGGTAAATCTGGGAAAACGTGGTTAGGTAGTACCAAAGTGCAAAAGTACCAAACAAGTTGTACCTGCCACTACGATTTGATCTCCTATTATATAAATGTGGCAAGTTACCAAAGGGTAAGGGCTATATAAAGCTAGAGTCCAAAAATCGTTATATAACTCCTAAAATAAAACACCTATCCTATCAGGATATTGAAAAAGTTTGGTATAGTGCTTACGATATCTGCTCTAGCTCTTATCGAATCTGAGATCTAGAAGCTTATACGAAGAAAGAGACAGACAGAGCCAGCACGCTCATTCCTTTACGAATCCATCATAGTTAGAAAACTTTTTTTATATAATGTGGATCATTTTTCGATACTCGGGGGTTTCTTACTAGTACTGTACTTCCTAGAACTTGTTCTAAATTGTAAAGCAGCCCTGCTATATCGTGCTGTTGTGGGATCTGGTCACACTGTACACCTCCTGAAGCCACCCTCGACTAGCTCTGTCAACTTATTTCTAAACTATTAACTTTTAGCATGTACGGCAGTCATTTAATACATATGCATAGTATATAGCGTCGCCTGCTGTTTATGTTGGCCCACTCCGTGCTCCCGCTTTATTCAGTTAAGACGCCCTAACGCCGTTGTTGCCACTTTTCTATTTATTTGGCCATTAACGCTCATTTGTGGTTATCAGGTAAATTGGATAAAAGCCAACGTACCATGAAGATGTGCGCCGTTGCTGCCGTTTCCGCTGCCTCTGCCACTGCCTGCGGCATGTCCTTTGCCAGCTGCCGCTGCCAGCTCTTAAGTCTGCTACACTCTGCGTGGCTGACTGTCTGCGGGTGGGGCATCTGTTGGCTCTTGGCTGCTTATCTTCAAGTGTTGTTGCAACAACAAATGAAAGGTTTTGCTACTGGAAGTAGATTTTTCCTATATGTATTTATTTTCATGCACATTTTTCGTGCGCGTTAACTGTGCCACAGTCATTAACTTTTTTACGGTTGCGGCTTTTCCGGAAACCATTGGGCGTAAAGTTGGGCGCAGTTTTGCCGTGTAATAGTTGCTCTCGTTTACATTTTAACAAATCTACAGCAAATATATCAAAAAAAATTTAATTTATATATGTTGCTGCATGTGTGGGTGTGCTTTTTATTTATATTGAAATTGAAAGCAAATATTTGCGAGTTTTTATGCCAACTCGTCAAAGCACGCTATGAAATTTTATTTAAGCCACAATTTGTTTAGGCTAATAAATAAAATGCCAGTCATAAAATTTCATTTTCAGTCAACTATTTTTTAACTCAGCCATGAAACATGATGCATTTCGGCGTTGCTATGTATATGTATTGCTCAAGGGCGGAACTTGAAAAAATTTCATTGGGGGCTTCAAATTTGAGTACACTCAGTGCGATGTCTGACTTACTTGTAGTAATCTCTTATACTTCGTTAGGGTTTCGTACATCCCAGTAGCCCACTGTAGACGCCCCTGGGTTTCTATATGTGTGCGTAAATTTTTATTAAAAAAAAAATTAAAATGCGCCATATTGCAAGCTCAAATGAAATTTTGTGGCTTGCTGCAAAACAAAAACGAACAAAAAGTAAATACAAATAATAAAAAGCTGCCCAAAACTATACAAACACACGCGCACACACTCACACATGCACAACAAGTAAAAGGCAATAATCTCGAGTAAATACGACTTTGCGATACCCTTAAAATCTTCAGATTTAAGTCTAGTTTCTTGAAAATGTGCTTTCAATATTAAATGATTATATATCCGGCTTTGAACCGTTCCATCCTGACATAGCTAAAGAAATCACATCCTTAAAATAAAAGAAATTAGAAATCTAGCGACAGCTCTGATGATTCTGTGCCTCTTTTTGTAGAACACCATAAAAGAGGCTATAAAAAATTATATTCTATATATACTCCGGAAAACAAAAAGCGAAAACGAATAAATTTTGTCCGTTTTTGTTTTTGCGTGCTTCCAATCCTATCTACTCATGCATCAAATCGGCAAACATATAATCTAAGAAAATCAAAGAATATCAAAGAATACAAATTTTTCACTTAAAAATGCAAACACTTATGAACTTATGAAAGAAGTAGGTTAGGTTGAAGCAGCTGCTGGCTTAGACCAGCATACTTAGGCCTAGACTGGCCCGTTGTGTTACCTCACGGATCTCTGTAACTTTTACCCTTTTTCCCTTATGAAAACTTAGAAGGAGCCTCAGCCTGTTGCCACGATGTAGCCTGCAATCATCCTCGGGCAAATAGTTTCTAGCTCTGCTAGATTGTGGAGGAAATAGTTTTCCAAATACTTTTTCCTGCGTCTGCTCAGAGCTTCGCAGGAACAGAAGAAGTGCTCTACCGATTCTACCTCTTCCTCATCTTTGCAGCTTCTGCAAAAGACATTGTTCGGAACATTTAGTCTGGCTGCATGTGCCCCGACAAGCCAGTGCCCGGTGATCGCTCTGACAACCGCCGAACACTGTGATTGATTTAGTCCGCACAGCTTAGAGGAGCGTTTTGCGTCTATTTTTGTTCATATTTGGCGACTGAGTCCACAATGAGGTGTATTGTTCCACATTCTTTGGGCATGGGAACTGTATTTTCCCTTATTTGTAGCTTAAAAGAGGCCAACGGCATACGGATATCCTTCTTATCCGGTAGAAGGGTAGTGGTCGTGCCGTGTCTGGCCAACTCGTTTGCTATTTCGTTTCCTGTAGTATTTTGGTGTCCTGGCACCCAAATGAGGCTAATAAAAAACTGTTTTGCCATCTCTTGAATAGATCTGCGGCAGTTGTTGACTGTTGATGAGTTGGAGGATAGCGCTTGAAGTGATTTTATGGCTGCTTGGCTATCTGAGTATATATTTATTGCACCGTTTTCTGAGCCGGTGTTGCGTAAGCAGGTTAGAGCCTCATTTATGGCAATGATCTCTGCTTGAAAAACACTGCAGTGGTCCGGAAGTCGGAAGGACCGCCGAATATTTAGATGGTTCGAGAAAACCCCGCCACCAACATGACTGTTGAGCTTGGAGCCATCCGTAAAGAAGCTAATGCAGTCCCTTTGACCTGGTTGACTTTCCATCCACGATTCCCTAGAAGGGATAGTGGTAGTGAAAAGCGTTAAGGTATACTCTATAGGTGTACAATAATCAGTAATAGACACACTTGTGTCCTCTTTTAGAATGGACGAGTGTCCATATCCCAAGACCGCCCAGCATTTGGCATCCTTTAGGCGTCTCGCAGTTAAAGTGGCAATTTCTTTTGCCATTAAAAAGGTGCCATTCTTTGCACCTTATTTAGGGCTTTAAGTTTTGATTTAGTTATAAGAGCTGGCCACCAGATGGATACGCCATACAAAAGTATGGGTCTTACTATAGTGGTATACAGCCATCGGACCACCAAATGGGACATACCCCATTTGAGTTCTATTGTTCTCTACATGAAAAGAGAGCTGTGTAAGCTTTTTGAACTCTGTCAGCAATATTTGGATTCCAGCTCAGTTTCTTATCTAGTATAAGCCCCAAGTATCTTGCACTATCACTGAAAGACAGGATGGAATCTTGGGATCTTATACCTTCTCGAAAAGAGGATAAGCTCCGTTTTTAAAGAAGTAAGACATAAACAAAATTTTGATCTCACAAATTTAAATCCTTTCAGACTGTTACAATTCTCACCTAGCAGTACCACTCAGAATATAAATCATTCCTCCTCCAGTTTGGCGTTTGTTCTAGCAATGGAGATGTAGCCTTAGCGGCCATTTACAGGCAATCTTACAGAATGGGTCTGGTGGTACGAGTGGGTATAGCGTAGTCGTATATCAAATATGTCGCATGATCTCAGTGGCTAATTGAAGGCTAGAGACAAGTTGCGCTGGACTAAGTCAATCCTACCCATGTTGCTGTATGATCCACCTTGATGCAAATTAGCTTGGGGCTTTAAGGGAAAATACTCTGGTGCCGAATATCAAATGCAATAGAACGATGATATTAGTTAGTGTCCTATATTAGGTTCCTAGTTGGAGCAAAGGGCCTCTACAAACTTTCTCCAGTTTTCTCTGCTTTTCGCAATCGCTTTTATTTCTCGCCATCTTTTTTCAGAAGCATTAACTTCCAGTCCAGCGCTTCTTTTGGGAATTCGCCTGCTGGTTTACGTAAGGTGTGACCAATCCATTTCCGTTTGTGACGCCGAATTTGGATCAGCACCGGCTCCTCCACGCATCTGCTCAAAAGCTCTGAATTCGAGATAGTCCTAATATAACGATTATATTGATATGGTTAAAATGTTGCTCCGCGAGCTTGGTATCGTTGGATATCGTTGAAGAAGCTGCTTTGAGAAAAGTGCTAAACGAGGCTGTTGTAGGAACCCGACGATGGAGTAGATTCTGCTTTCGTTTAAAGCCCCACGTAGTGCTTTTACTAGCTACTTTTGGGATCACTGAACGCTCTAACCGATGTTGCCTCATGTTGCGTCAGACTGTATTCTCGACGAGTTGTTATTACTTCAATTTGCATTTATGGGTTTACAATCAATTAATAATAATAAGCTACTAGCAAACTGTGATCATCCGTTCCAGTGACTTTATTACATAGCTTTTTTCTTTTTATTAGCATACATACTCCTAAATCTTCCACACATTTTTCAGCAGTTACTTGATATATCCATTTAAAAGATAGTGTACAAATTATAACAATGGGATTGTGGCACTGCGTCCAATGCATGCAGTCGCTCAATATGAAAATATATAAAGCCAACCAGCCAGTCAGTCCATGCATATTTACCCACTGCTTGCTGGGAAGGAGAGATGAAGTGAGGACAGAAAATGGGTTTCACGAAGGATGAAGGGCTAGGCGCGCAATGGTGCGGTGTCGCCTTGGTGTCAGTTGTTCTGCGGTTGGTTTGCGCTAAATTAAATTTTGCTGCGGTTGGCCCCAAATGTCCACACACACACACATACAGAGATAGTCAAACACTCACATAGATACGGGCACACACACAAACCCATTGGCCCTACAAATGCTTTGTGTAAATATGAGAAAAACTATGGGAGATGGGAGAACCGATTTACAAACAAGCAGATTTCTCTTCACATTTAAGCAACAATATTCGAACTGGACTTAAACTTAAACCACTTTGGTGTACTTTAAATTAATATCTCCGACCAGATATTTTCCAAAGATAGTCTCACTGCTGTAGGACAACTTAGGACTTTCTACTTGATACTGCGATATAATGCGAGCAACGGCCATTTTGACATTTAAAAGACCCAGACGCATGCCTAGAGGAAAAGTGGAAAATTTTTTAGCGATTTTTGTACACACCTAGCTTTACTCTGCACCTACCCAAGCAGATGCGCGGTCCATCACCAAAGGGCAGAAAGTAACCATTTTTGGTAAACTCAATATGCGCATTATTTTCAAAACGTTCCGGCTTGAACTCTTCAGGGTCGGGATAGTAAGTCTCATCATGATGATAATGATAAGCGGGCAACATGATATTTGTGCCTGCTTCCAGCTGCAGCTGCTTGCCATCATTCATGTCTATAGTGGTGTCCTTGGTGCAAACCTTCGATAATGTGCCTATAAGGCTAGACAAACGCAGAGATTCTAAAAATTGTTCAGAGTGATTATTTGTTGAGCTTATCTCAAGTTGCACAGCAACAACAACTCACCATTTACGCACTGATCCAAATAGGGCAATGCTAACAGTTCCTCATAGCTGATGTTTTGATTGGCATCAAAAGCCTCCAAGAGTTCAGCACGCAATTTTTGCTGCGCCGCGGGATAATGACCCAGCTGTAGGGAACAAAGAAATAATTAACTCGCTTCAACTCTCTTATAAAAGTCTCTTGGTCTCTTACCATATAGAGCATATGGTAGAGCATGCCCATAGAGGTCTCATAGCCATCCATTAACAAAGTCAAGGCATGTCCCACCAAATCATCTAATGTGGCACCCTTCTGTTCCATAAGCTGCAACATATGTGCCAAATAATCCTGTTGTTCTGCATTGCCAGAGCTCATGCGCAGCTTGACTGCATCTTGGGTCAAACGACGATAAAACTCATCCATTTCCGGGCTAAAAAAGCGCACTTGTAGCAGCTTTGGCAACCAGGGTGCTATTAGAAATTTGGTGAATTTGGTAAACTTGGAAAAAGCAGCGGCTGCCCATGCGGTGGATACTTGTTGCAGTTGACTTGGAGGCGCGTTAGGATCATCAGTTAAGGAGCCCGCATCAATGCCCCAGATAAAGTCGCCCGCCACAGCAGCTCCATAACGGTAACAGAGCTGCAAGAGTATTCAGTCAAGCCCACAACTAAAGAGCGCAACAATACATACATCTCTGGTTTCTAGCACATTTCCTCGCTGCTGTATAATTCCATCCATATACTTGAGCAACTTGCGTCCATTCTGCTCCCAGATAGCATAGGCTTGTTTCAGTTTGGTTTGCGTCAAGCCGCCGCCACCATCGGTGCGTCGTTTCTTCCAAGCATCGCCCTTAGAGAAGAAGGGATTACGCATAACATACTGATCCGCCTTTACATGTCCTACAAAGTTGCTGCTGATGGTATCACGAAAGTCACCAAAGTTGGTCACTAGCACCTGATGAGCCAGCTGCGGATCGAGTACCAGCAGTTGAGGCACTCTGGTAATAAAAGCGCCCACGGCTCGATGCTTGCGCTTGTACTTGCTGTAAAACACAGATATTTAAGTTACTATCTTCCAGCACAGTGCTCCAACTTACTCATATATACGCTGCACATCGTCTATGAAATTTCTGTTGCCGGAAGTTAAGAACAAACCCGGATAGCTACCAAGCAGCGTTATTGGTTTAGCTGTTACAACTCCACGCTGCTTCCAGTAATCATGATACCAGGTCAAATATAAATAGACACCTCCAAAGAGGCAGAGCAGCAGCGCGAGTATACATAAAAACATGTTCGTAGAACAGTGCTGGACAGAGTTCGTAGCTCGACTATTGATGCCGTGCTTTGAAGAGCAAATAATTGATTGAGCGTGCAACTTGCGTTAGGCTGATAACTATGCAGTGCTCGGAGGGAGACGTTTGCTGATAATGATACTATTAAAAGCTTGACATAAACAAGTAATCACGCAATACGGCAGAATACTCGACTTTGAGATCTCCTGCAATTATATTGATAAACCTCAATATAGTTTGTTGAAGATAAGTAATGAAATGTTTTTAAAGATTATTTGTAATAAGATATTATTAGGTTATTATTATTAGGTTTACCTTACCATTTGTATATTTTTCAATACTACGAATTAGAAGTTGGAGAAAAGTTGGAACTTACAAAATTTTTATAGAAAAAAAGGAATCAGAAAATCTGGGCCCGGTGAAGACTATTGTCAGCCGCTAAGCGTACACACTTTTCCCTAAAGCTTTAAATGTTAGTTTTTTTTAGATCAACGGTCCCCTTTAGGAAGTTTCGGTCCCGAAGGGAATCACCCCCTTACCAACCCCCGTCGTCAGACCTAGGTAGAAGCGTAAAGGCAGGGCCGTTGCAAGAAAAACAGGGCCCGGGGAGAAATGTACCGGCCCCTCCATGACACCTTAAGCTGGAATCATTTTTTTACGACAGTAATTACACCGGGCCTCTGAGAAACCTACGGGCCCGGGGAGAATCCTCCCTCCTTTTCCCCTCCCTTTTATCGGGCCTGCGTAAAGTAATACAAGTTGGAAAGAGGTTACAAGCTGTGTAACCCTAAAAAACACTGGTCTTTAAATGAGTACACTCATTCTTGAAACTCAAAATCTTAAAAGCAAAAACAGAGCCTCTATTGTATCATATTAGATGAGGCACTGAAAAAACAAAAAAAATTCTTGACGTAGATAAATGGTTTGCTTATCGGTCGGTTTTTCCAAGAAGACAATGACCAGGGAAACTGTTTGCTTTGTATCCAAATATAATTTCTTAAATTGGGCTCAAGCGGCACTAGAATTTAACTTTGATGGGTAGATTTAAGAATATAATCGAAATCGGAATCAATATATATAAAAACAAATATCTCATTCTTTTACACCCTGTACCTTAAGGTAAACAGTAAGTGAAGTTTGTGTAGATCAGCTGTGGGCACTAAGAAGGCACGCGTGAAAAAGCTTTCACATGTACGAAATGAAAGCTTTATATCGTAAAAGCTCAACACGTACGTACACGTACGCGGGAGCAAGCTGAAAATAAAAATGGGACCCAGTTAAAGTTGAAAGAAGGAAAATTGATTCTTCTTCTTAGTCAAGTACAAGAAAAAATTGTTTGAAATTTACGTTTTATTAATGAAATAATAGAAGAATTTTTTTTGCACCGATTTGCACAAAGAAACAATAAAATTGCAAATATTTTGGAAAAATAAAAATTCCGAAAAATATCCAAAACTAAAATGAAATTAAGAGGCTATTTACAATGCTTGCATCCAAAATGAAATAAAATAAATTTCAGCTACGCCACTAAAAACAAAATTTGTCCCATTGTACTTTTTTCATTTTTGTTGTTTTAGTAGCTTTGCCTACCGTAGATGGTGTAGATTAGTGCTGGAGAAAACATCGATGTTATATCGATGCATCGATGTATCGAAGTTTAAAATATCTATACATATATCGATGTTGGCCAACAGAGATGTTTCTCCAGTACTTCTGCACTCATCAAATGGGTGTTTAGTAGTGCTGGAGAAACATCTCTGTTGGTCAACATCGATATATAGATATTCTATATTCGATACATCGATGCATCGATATAACATCGATGTTTTCTCCAGCACTACTATATATCGATGTTGGCAACACTCATCAAATGGGTGTTTAGTAGTGCTGGAGAAACATCTCTGTTGGCCAACATCGATATATTGAAATTTTAAACTTCGATACATCGATGTTTTCACCAACACTAGTGTAGATGTATTCAACACAGAGAAATGCCGATGACCCCGCAAAAGTCATTTGTTATATAGTCAGTAGAACAAAAGAAATCGATTCTTGACATGTCCTACCGTCCGTCTGTCGGTATGAACGCCTGGTTTTTGGAGACGATAAAAGCTTGGGCAATCAAACATGACTCCTTATAGGACCAACCAGATTATACATTTCTATTTTTTCCTCGGCTAAGCGTTAGAATAAACAAAATCCTTTGATTGATTATTATCGGACCCTAAATATTGGAGCCAATTGAAATACACTATTCTAGAGGCGAGAGTCTAAGCGACAAAGGCATTTCTAAGGTATCTGAGTGGCAGAGTGATTTAAAAAAAACTTAGAAAGATGCTCCCAAAGTTTGAAAACCTAGACCAGTGCTGGTTGAAATTAAATTCTAAAAACTTCACGCAACCGTAAAAGCCTTTGTCCGCTTTGTAGAAACCATAAAGCCACAACTTTCGGTTTACTGCCCTACCTACATATATAAGTGGTCCTGAAGTACTTAGCGTTTCAAAGCTAGTAATTGATTTCTATAATGCATTCAATTTCAGCAACACTTTGTAAAATTATTATCTAGCGTGCTTAATTTACATAAGTAGAACTCTCATTACAATTACCCTGAACTCGACACTGATAGTTTTCAACCAATTTGATGCAATCCAAAAGCGTTTTCGAGTTTATTACTCCATCATATACTACAATAATATCATAATTTGATAAGATTAAAAATTTTCATAAAAAATTTTACAACTCTTTTCAAAACGTCGATACTCCAAATAAACATTACCCTGCAGCGTAATGCCAAAGCCCGCATCTCCAGCAATAACTGCTGTATTTTTACCTCTAACAATCTGGTAATCACTGAGTATATGCGCCAGAGCGGATTTGAGTGTCAACAAAGCAAGCTGCATGCCTAGTTGGATTAGAACAGCTATTAGTAAGCGGCGCTCTTAATAAGAAGACCCCCAGCTGGGTACCTACCCATGCAAATACGTGGTCCATCGCTAAATGGTAAAAGATAGCCCTGCTTGATAAGCTCATGATGTGCTCCATTATCAAAACGCTCGGGCTTGAATGTTTCTGGCTCTGGAAAATATTGCTTGTCGTGGTGAAACTGATAGATCGGTGCCATTATAGTCATGCCCTGCTCGACCTGCAGTGTTTGATGCTCGCTAATCTGTAGGCTTGTCGCAGTTGTGCAAATTCTGGTGAATTGTGGTATAAGACTACTCAAGCGTAGAGATTCTGAAAACGAAACCGGTTAAAATTGGTTGCAAAGGTCTCACGCGAGGTTGCTAACCATACACACACTGTTCCAGATAGGGCAAAGCACACAATTGCTCATAGTCCAGACTTTTATCAGCGTTCTGGCTGTTGAGTATTTCACGTCGCAGTTTTTGTTGCACAGCTGGGTATTCGGATAGCTATAAGGAACAGTGAGTGGGTTGAGTGGATTTTAATGAATGCAGCCACCAAAGCTACCTACATAGTAGAGCACGTGCAGCAGTGCTGCGCCTGTGGTATCATAACCATCCAGCATGACAGTCAATGCATGACCTACCAGATCATCTAAGCTGCACTGCTTGGTTTCGCGCAGCTGCAGCAGATGTGCTAGATAATCGTTGCGACTGCTGGCATCTCCTGCGGCCAGACGCAACTCTATAGACTTTTGTGTCAAATTGCAAAAGAAATCGTCCGTTTCTTTGGGATAGAAGCGCATGCGCAGCAGCCTACGTAAAATAGGCGCTACCATGGAGGCCATAAAAATGGAGAGCATATAGAAGGCATTGCTGGTCCATTTGCCGGCCATTTGCTGCACCTTATTAGGCTGCTCGGGGCATACAAGCGCGCCAGCATCTATGCCCCAGATAAAGTCCGCCATAACATCCGCCGTATAGCGAAAACAGAGCTAAACAAACAAACTTGGTATAATGCATACGGCGGTTTGGAATACTCAAAAGCGGCAGACTTACATTACGTGTCTCTAGGTTATTGTGATGCAGTGCAACCTGCTGCGCCATATAGCTGGTCAGCTTCTTGCCAGTTTCCTGCCAAATGCTGTAGGCCTGCTTTAAGCGATATACGGCTACGCCGCCTTGACCCTCCGAGCGCAAGTTGCGCCAATTTTGTCCAGCAGCAAAGAAAGGATTACGACGCGCATATTTATCCCACTTGGAGTGTCGTATATAGGCGCTGGTTATGGAATCACGATAGCTGCGAAAATTGCCCACCAGCAACTGCTGCACCAGTTTGGGATCTAGCACCAGGATCTGCGGTTGGCGTGTAACAAACACGCCCACAGCGCGATGTTTGCCCTTGTACTTGCTGCAAAGCATGGTATTGAAACAAAAGTCCAAGCAGTCTTCAAGTAGTTGCTACTTACTCATAGACGCGCTGCACATCCTGCACTAGATTACACGAGCGTGTCAAAACGCCTGGATAGGTGCCGAGTAGCGTTACTGGACGTGCTGTGACCAAACCGCGCTTCTTCCAATATTTGTGATGCCAAGTGAGATAGAAATAAATTGGCAATGCAACCAGATGCAATGCAATTATTATTACGGCTAACAGCATATACATATCACCGTGATTATTGCTGCATCCCCAGCCACCGCGGCTAACAAACTGAGACCGTCGTGGCGACATGATCAACAACGAACGCGCCTCTCCTGATGCGCCAAGCCAATGTTCCTTGATAAGACCTATTAAAAATATGCAAATGTCTATTTGATTGATAATAAATAAAATGTGAAATGTCAGTTTTACGTTTTGAGTTATATTTTTAGATTTATATACATATGTATACAGAAATACAATGTACATATATACTATATATGTATGTATGTACATAAGTGCAATATTCGAACATTCAGTAAATTGCAGTGCAGTGGTGTAGTTCAGGGGCTTGTTGGAAGCACTTGTTTTAAATACTATATCCACAATTAAATATTTTTGCGAATAAATTTTAAAGTAACTAAGTTTTCATGGTATACATATATTTTTTAACAGCAATTTTTGCATATGGCCGTCCAACGGTAAATTGTCTATCGGTCACTGTTGAGCAACGATAAGTGACAATCGATATCAGTCGATATAGTGCAAAATACATACAAGTACACACTTCCGCACAAAAACGCATGAACGGTGGTCCTTATGCCTCAATAGGAGTGGATGGTGGTCTTAATAGTTATTTAGTTTATAATCGATTTTTTGGTTATTATAATAGCCAATGCACATCTAACATCTAACATCTTTTGTCGAAGATGTTACGTATGAATTTGCCGTTCTGCAAATTTCTACATCATTCCAACATCTTGTGGCAGCATGTTAGATGTTAGATGTTGTCAGTGCGAACACCAATTTCACATCTTCAAAAATCCCATGCGTTCCGCTAAGATGTGCTCAGTGTGAATAGGCTTTAATAAATATTAAATAATGTATAACAAATATATTTATTTTTTATTATTTTAATTTTAAAATGCATTATATAAAAAGTAAAAAATAGGATTGAGGATTTTAGGTGAATTCAAAGTAAAAGTTAACACTTCCGCCCAGCCACCGCAGCAAAGCATGGTGGTCCGAATGTCGGACAGGATGATGGACTTTATAGGAATGTTGGTGAATGTTGCATCATTTCTAAATGCAATATATATGCTGATTTTTTTCAATTTAAAATTGCATTTAAAAAAATGCACTAAAATATAAAAGGGTTTAGGGTATCATTTTTATTATAGTTTTCTTACTGATTTAATCAGCTGCTTAATAAATATTATAAAAAATATGACATTTCTGGGTCTGCGTAAATAATATGAAGCATATAAAAATAATTTTTGAATTGATGGCCCTATGCTCCACTAGAAGTAAGAGGACAAAAGAATTATAAAAAAAACTTTTGATCCTCAACAAGAATGCATTCACAGCGTGTTTTTTTAGAGGTTCACAACTTTGAGTTGGCAGCACTGCTTTATCTGGTAATCCATTTAACAGCTGATAGTTGATTTTTGTTGAGTTTGGTTTGACATTTCACCAGAGCAACGCTTGCAAATTGTTGAAATTTTTTATCAAAATAATGGTACCGTTCGTCAAACTATTCAAAATTTGTATTCTCCGATGAAGCCCATTTTTTGTTGAATGGGTACGTAAATGCAAATTGATTTGAGAGAAGAAAAAAAAAAAAAAAAAAAAAAAAAAAAAAAAAAAAAAAAAAAAAAAAATATTTTTTTTAAAAAAAAAAAAAAAAAAAAAAAAAAAAAAAAAAAAAAAAAAAAAAAAAAAAAAATTAATTAAAAAATAAAGATAAAAAATTTTTTGAAAATTTAAAATTTTTTTTTTTAAATTTTATGGACATGGTCGAAATTATATTTTATCATTTGGGGAGGATCATCTAAAAGCTACGTGACGCTCCAGGGGTTGGGGGTCTGGCGAACGTCACGATCATATGGAATGGTCTATTTGGGCATCTATTTTCACGAAAATTACTGTCACGTTGTTTATGGACGATCCCTTAGCAGATTCTAAAGTATTTTCCCATTGAGACAGGATTAAGAACTTACGTTAAAGAAAATCCACATTCGCAAAAGAAGTCATCTGACGAAGTTTGGCCTTATTTTTTTCTAAATGAAACTTCGCGTTTTTTGATTATGTTTATTTAACTTTAGAATTAATTGCTGTTCAGATTGGAGACGACCTCGGACAAATGGGCGCCAGCCAAGTGGTTGCCACATGGCTCGAAATCATGCATTTTCATCACTTCGGGGAGAGTTTCGGACGATCCATTCTCGCATTCGTGTCGGCTATTTTCCTTGAGCGCTCCAAGGGCTCAGGCGGGTTGATGTAAAAGGACTTCACAAACTCATAAAAAAATCCGGAATCGTCTA
This sequence comes from Chymomyza costata, assembly GCA_018150985.1. Classification (NCBI taxonomy): domain Eukaryota; kingdom Metazoa; phylum Arthropoda; class Insecta; order Diptera; family Drosophilidae; genus Chymomyza; species Chymomyza costata. Next base: position 685,281 of record JAECWU010000318.1, read on the forward strand.
TTTGGGGGAATCTTTTTTGCGCCAAAACGCAAAATTCAGCGACCCGGAAAAAAAAAAAAAAAAAAATATCCCTCACTTGTAGTTTATGGATCTGATCCCTTAGTCCACAAATGTCAAAACAGTATTTGATCATTGGCACACGCCATTTACAAAAATGAGAGCATCTTCCAATAGGGTGATTTCTTTTGCGCCACCTTGTAAAAGAAGTGACCTCCAACTTTTTATAATCTTAAATTCATTGAACAACAAATCACAAAATTTGGCATTTGTAGGCCATGGAATGAAGAGACAAAAAATTAATATATTAGAAAAAATAATGATAATAATAATCTTTTATAAATCTTTTTTTTTTCTCAGGGACAATGCACTACAATGGCAACACCCTCTGCAGCAGATATGCGCCTGAAAAGCCAGAACTCTTGTCAACAAGCTGCCGTGGGTAACCTTCATTGGAAGATCAAGAATACGAACCACAAATTGTTGCTTTGTGTGTGGATTTTAATCGACTTACCAAAGAGCCTAAAACCAATTATGCATTTCTTCATCAGCTTGTCTTTGAATGTAAGATAACATTATTGAATGTTATTTGCAGATGCTTTGGCTTCGAAAGAATGCAAACAATTACAGAATCTTGACTTCTGGTCGTGGTCGTGGAAAAATGCCGGCAAGAGGGAATGCTCGCCGTAAAGCTCAATTGGTAAGAGTAGAGATAAATACTTATCTATATATACAAAAGAGTGTTATGTTACTTACACCATTTATAGCTCAAGAATGGCTGGGCCGATTTTGATGATCTATGGTTTGTTGGATTCGTCTCCGCACTGGTTAGCAGAGCAACTCACAAAACATCGGGAAAAAAATCACAAAAAAAGAAGTAAACCGCGAAATTCTCTTACGGACCCCCAGATATCGACATAAATCTATTCTATATCACTATTATGCACATCTTTCATTTCAGCTCCATAGCTCTTATAGTCTCTGAGATCCATTTACTCATACGGACAGACGGACAGACAGACATGGCTATATCGACTCGGCTGTTGATAGTGATCAAGCATATGTATTAGTACGTAGGTATATAATAATCTGGATGATCTGAATTGAATAAAGCAGATCGTACGGGGGTTGGCGTGCAAAGCACGCAGGGGGCAGAGCCCCCTAGTATAGTATAATAATGATCTTTAACGAATTCCTTTGCTTAGGGGCAAAGTATTCTTCTACTTAAATGGCGCCTTCGCCAGTTGGTCCTGCCAACGCAGCCGTGGTCTATCCCTTCCGTCTTAAGAGCTGAGGTTTCCGCATCCATACGAACTACATGACCCAGCCAGCGAAGTCACTGAATCGCCGTATAGCACGATAATTATTGCTAACGTAAACGGAACCGAAGATCTTGATTGTGCTAAAATACGCCAACAAATCCAAGTACGTACTGTACATAGTTTCTCTTAACATTCATCATTAGGTGCAAAATTTTACCTGAACATAGATATTAAGAAGCTCACATGCGTAAAACGTCCTGTGCCCACACAGGTAGTGACTTCAAACAAAATAGCTCCACATAAAGGACGAAATGCTTGCACCCACCCTAGCTATTGCCACTAAAGTTGTCATACAACCTAATACTAAGTTAGGCGGAGTGCCCTGGAAGGTTGCCATAGCATTCGAGGGATTAAGGGTCACTGGCTACGACTTCCATGCTTCGCAAAAAAATATAAATACTTTTTGTTTGTCCATGAGCTGTCGAAAGATGAAAAGTTGCCCGATAAAATGAAGCCTAAAAGGGCTACAACGTCAGCTGGATCAGTTTTACAAGACTGCAGGACGTGGCCGCATGTCCTTCATTCTTTTAACTAAGAGAACCAACACGCGTCTAATGTTCAAAGATACCTCCAGAAACTGTTGTCGATGACGTGATCACTTGGCACCTTTTTAGTGCCACAGAGTATTACACAAGGAACTATTTCGCCAACTTGCCATCATATAGCAACCTGAGCATAACAGCTGATAGCTTTCAGAGTCAGTTTTACAAAATGTGTCACCTTCTTTCCAATTGGTCTGTTTCAGTGCATGTTCCGGCAGTGTGCCAATATGCACACAAGTTGGCTTTCTTGGTATCGGAGAGCATTAAAGAAATTCCAGCAGGTGGTTTTTACCCCATCTTTACTTTCTATATTAAAAGACAATAACAATTTAGCTACTTTTTATTATATAAACATTGACGTTTGTTGAAAAGGATTGGAAATTGTACTTTGATAAAAAATGTTAGCAAGAGAAAATTGAAGAAAAATAAAAATCAAATTTGTAATTGAATATTTTTTTTTTTGCGTAGAGGGATCTCCTTAATGGAAATGCGTCTTAATAAACATTTTTGTAAGCCTAGCATATGGAGCATATTAAGGGTTAAGTTAAGCATTGTTTGCACTTTTCCTTACTTAGTAGTGTCTATAGATCGAGCTGCACTCCACGATGCGGTATACATATTGACCACTACAGCTGATGTAGGCACAGCCCTTTACATTTGACTCTCTTTAGATTTGCTGCGCCTTCCTTAAGGCGTTTTTCTTTTCTGTACAAACAGGTTGATGGCTATAATTTTAACAAAAATAATAGCAACGTCAACCGAGAAGATTTGATTTGTTTCCTTATCAACACTCAATGTCCCCACAAATCATTCGCCTTGACGAAACGTCTAAGTCAGGGTTGTGCAAGAAGAGAGCGGCCAAAATATAAATGTATTGGTATAGTTGTAGTGACTACAGCTATTCTGTCAGTGCACGCTAGCATTTTTTCGTTTTGGCTTTTTACTTCGGCAAGTGCTCGGCTCGTGTCTGTGTGAATACTCATTTTCATTCGGCCCCCACGGGCTATGGATGCACATCACTGGTCTAAGTTTCCATTCCGAATGAATGCAATTGGTTCCGCCGATACTAATTTTATTTTAGCAAGTGATGGCATGGTATTCCACCTTCGTCCAACGCCTCGAGCATTTCAAAATGGGGCTACGCATTTTCGCTCCTCCGTCCAAACCAAATAAGCTGCACTGTTGAGTCGGCAAATATAAATGAAAATCCAAAAACGTGAGACTATTTTTTTTTTCACATTTCTCAAATTTAAACACAATAGTAGGTTTCAGTGGAAACTTTCTTTTATACTTTTATTTTATTAATTATAAGTTAGTAAATTTAATTACCTATTGTCTGAAGACAGATTGTAAATAAAATATGAAAAAAGAAATCTTAAACTCTGCGGCGTACAACATACCGTTCGAAATGATTCCGTTTCTCTTGGTTCAGTACTATACCAGCCAAAAGTTCCTGAAGTGAACTTTTAAACTCGATAACAAATAAAAAGTACCATCTCTATATTGTGTGCCTTCTTTAAATTTAGTATATATCCGGCTCTTGGCAGCATTTGTCTTTCTTTTTCGCTTTGGCAGTGTGAAGTACGTGTCGTCCTCAGTTAAGCTACGTAAAGAAAAAAAAAAATGATGAATTATTTAAGTGAACATATTCGTGGTCGTGGTCGTGGTAAAATGCCGGAACAGAAGGCTCGTCATGTATTGGTAAGAGTAGAAAAAACGCATAAAAATCAATTAATGCAAACGCATGTGTTAATTTTTGACGTCGCACAGCTTTTACTTTCTGCCGAAAATTTTCTTTAAAAAAATTTTTATGATTTTAATAATTGGTGTATTTTAATTTTACTAAAATCATTTAAATAATGATGATTTCAAAAGTAAGCCGCATGAAGTTTTTTTTTTTTTGTGCATTAAGTTACATATTTTGTCAAACAAATTTTTCGGACGCCATCTTACAGCCACGTGTGCCGCATGTTTGAGCAAATATTACAACCTAACAAAATAACTTCAAGAATTTAAATATCAATGTTTAGAGCCAATCCAATAAGTTTTCTAAAAATATTTAAACATATTAAGAATCCAAAATTAAGCCATGTTTTGTTTTTTGTGCATCAACCAAATTTTTCGGACGCCATCTTGGCGCTTACGTACGCAGCGTGTGCCGTATTTCATCTTTGAGAAAATATTACTACCTGAGCCAATATTACAAAATGAGGGTGCCAATCCAACAAGTTTACTAAAACTATTCAAACAACTTGAGATTCCAAAAATAAGTATTTTTTTTTTATGCGCATTAAGCTATTTGGTCAATCATATTTTTCGGACGCCATCTTGGCATTTGCGCAACCAAATGTGCAAGTCGCATTTTATCTATAATAAAATCTTTTCATATGCAGTGTTCGCCAACTTTGAAGTTAAATTAATTAATACAAATCAAAAGATGAGATCTCTAAGTTTCTGCAACGTTTATTTAAATCCGTGGTCGGCAAAAAATACAAATGCTTTTTTTTTGCGTTTGTATTGAAATTTTGTCTGTCGCAGCGACACGAAAGTTGATGTCGTATGACTTCGGCTCATGTCGCAACGAAAACGAAAATTATGAGCAGGAGCAACCTCGGCAAAGAAGGTAGCGCATGTTGAGAGGGCGCTCTCGCAGTTGACTTGCTTAATGCAGTTCAGTATGAAAGTTGACTTAGTACAGTAAAAATAGACCAAAAAAGGGGTTGACCTTGAAAAAATTGCACACTTGCTAAATGAATTAAGGATCATCCAAAAAGTCGAAAACCAAAAGGGTGACCTCCCCCCCGTAGTGTTTACCTTGACATTTGTGTCGGCCCATTTATCTCGAATTCTTAAAATCGTACAAAACAACTTTCAAGGCAGAAAATTATCAAAATTTAATTTCGAGTTTTATTTGTATTGGAAGGTATATCCAGAAATTCATATTTTAGGCGGTAGAGGGCGCCAAAGTTACAACCCATTTGGGATTTTTTTTTAAATACTTTTGTCATTCCGCGCGAAATTTTTTTGCATTCTGCGTATAGGTCTTAACAGCAAAACAATAAACAAACGCATAATATACATAGCAACAGGCCTGACGAGAGGGGAGTGCGAAGGGGGGATTCCCCCCGGGCCCGGTGTAATTACTGTCGTACTGACTTGATTTAAGCTAAAGGCCTGTACGCAGCATGAAAAATTTACGATCTTAAACTCTTGTTCATTATTTTTTGCGTAATAACCAGTGTGTGCAAATTAAGGAAAAGAGGTATTTTTTATCGAGTTCTGGTCTTTTTTGTGGTATTCATCGATATTTATTTTCGATATGTTGGTTTGAAACAGTCACACTGCGATCAGCTGTTTTTGATTTACAAAAAATAAGCGCGCACAATTTGCAATGGATTTCTATGAACAAATATTGTTGACATTTCTTTATATAAATAATGCTAATATGACTGCCTTCCTAATTGCAAAAAGGCTGGCTGCAAAAAAAAAACAACAAGAAGGGGGCGGCGCAGGAAAAGGAGTATCTGGGTAAACCCTTATTTAACAGGCAGAGCCGAAACTGGAAGATTTTTTAATGATGTATGTATTTTTTATTGGACTAATATTACAACACAATTGTGTACATTTCGTGTTCAATTAAAAGTTTGAGGCCATGGTGCGTAATCCATTGGTCAGTGCGCTGCCACCCGCGCTGCCGCTTTTAGCGCGTTTGGCTGCCGGCGACTTCATGAAATAGCGGTGACTGTCCCGCAAAGATCGCCACGCCATTTTGCATTCGTCCACTGAAATATATGTAAATGTTTTTTTTTAAATTTTCTTAGCTGAAACATGTATCCAAATCTCACTTACCCTCTTTATTGAGAGTTCCTGCAATTTCATCCCACGCGTTTTTTGTCATTAGCACATTAAAATGCATTTTTTCGGTCAGGTCCCACAACACTGGGCGCCATTCCACTGCCTTAATCAGTGCAATTTTGTCCTCCTTTGAAAAACTTTCGCACCTTTTACTACGACCTTCCATTATAACGGATGTTTCTTTTTTTTTAATTTTATTTGGCACACTTTGCACTAATGAATATTTTAATGCGAGCGAAATAATATGCTTGCACATTAAAACCAAATTGGGCCGCCAAAAACAAAACAGCTGTTGTGAGTGTTACCACACCTAGTGAAGTAGTGGCGCCATCTAACGTTAAGCATTTTTAAAATTAAAAGACAACACTGTTTTGTTTTGCTATCTGCGTCCACTTGTAAAAAATTTTGGATCGTAATTTTTCGACACTGTTTTTTTTATATGAAGTTTTTCATTCCGTTCGTAAATTTTTCATGCTGCGTACAGGCCTTAAGGGTGTAATAGAGCGGCCGGTACATTTTTCCCCCGGCCCCGGATTTTTTCTCTACGGCCCTGCATAGCAACAATAAACAAATACATTTTCATAAGTTTTGCCTGCCCTCATGCTATATCACTCTTTCTCACTACTAACAACATAAAATGTTTTTTCTCGCTCACACTCACGTGCTACCACCTTATTCTTCATTCCCTTTTGACATGCATACATCGGAGCATGACGCTCTATACACAGATGGGTTTGTGTTTTGTTTGCTATATTTCTTAAGATCTTTTATAATGGTATTGTTTGGAAGGATCCAGAAGGGTTTAATACTCGGAATGATAGGTTTATAAGGAATTTCGAAATACTTTTATATTATTATATTATTCTTTACAAACCGAAGGTCCGTGGTTCGATTCCCCGCAGTAGCACTGGTACATTTGCCTAGCACTGGCATCGCTAGCTCAAAGACGCTATTTGCCCAAGAAAATCTCTATTAATTCCAGACACCGCCGTTCGGATTCGGCGATAAACTGTAGGTCCCTGTTCTCTTTGAACAGTTATTAATAGAGATCCCCATGCCCCGCCCAGGGGCGACTGACACAATTGTCAGTCAGGAAAAAAAAATAAAAAATATTGGATTATATTATTTAAAACGCTTGTTTTTTTGAAAACCCGTTTTTTTTTTTTGGAGCTAGAGGGCTTTTTAAGGTTGACGGTCCCGCTCTATTTTAAATTGCATCTGAAATTATAAAAGTTCAACTTAAGCGCTGAAAATATTTGTTGAGAACTTTAATAAGCTTGCCGATTATTGCTTCATAGACTTATACACTGCTTTCGTTTCCTTGCAAGCCGCGCAAACTTGACGGCCGGTCCAAAAGAAAATAAAAAAAATTTCAGAACATTCGGGAATTGTCATACATTTGTTTGTGTAAATTTTAGTCGCGACGAATAGGCACAAAAAGAATAGCGAAAAATTCGCGAATTGCTTTTTTTTTTTTCTTTATTCGCTTTGCGTTTGTTGTTTGTCATATTTTGTTCGTCAATCGTTTACCTAGCGCATTACCAGGGGTTTGCAAAGTAGGTAGCTACCTGTGGCAAATGATGTAAGTACTTACTGGAGGACAATAGCCACCAGCCATACTAGAGGGAATGTGTACATTGCGAAATTATAGAAAATCGATACAAAAAACACTATCGATAAGCGCAATGTCGATAAGTCTGGGTTTCAATAAAATTTCGCTTTAAATAAGCTTTTAAAGAAATGCATGTACATGCAATATGAGACATAATAAATATCAATAATTAGCAAATGGTAATAATGATCTTTAATGAATTCTTCCTTTTCTTAGGAGCAATCCTTGGAAATAACCACCCCATCCTTAGCCATCGAGGAGCAATCCTTGGAAATAGCCACCCCATCCTTAGCCATCGAGGAGCAGCTGAAAACGCAAAATACAAAACAAGAATTGGCGGTGTATAAGAACTCTTTAGAAGACCAGAAGAAGCCGGAGAAGGAAACTTTGTATGTTGACTTAGCTATGGCTTCCAAAGAGCTACCTGTGGCAAATGCTGTAAGTACTTACTAGAGGACAATAGCCACCAGCCGTAGTAGAGGGAATGTGTACATTGAGAAATTATAGACAGTCCGATACAAAAGCACTATCGATAAGCGCAATGTCGATAAGTCTGTGTTTCAATAAAATTTCGCTTTAAATAAGCTTTTAAAGAAATGCATGTACTAGAAATATGAGATATAATAAATATAAATAATTAGCAAACGGTAATGATAATAATAATGATCTTTAATGACTTCTTCTTTTTCTTAGGAGCAATCCCTGGAAATAGCCACCCCATCCTTAGCCATCGAGGAGCAGCTTAAAACGCAAAATACACAACAAGAATTGGCGGTGTATAAGAACTCTTTAGAAGACCAGAAGAAGCCGGAGGAGGAAACTTTGTGTGTTGACTTAGCTATGGCTTCCCAAAAGTCCTCAAATGTGTAGTACTTCTGAGGAAAACCAGCCGTAGTAGAGGGAATGTGTACATTGAGAAATTATAGACAATCGATACAAAAGACACTATCGATAAGCGCAATGTCGATAAGTCTGTGTTCAATAAAATTTGGCTTTATAAGCTTTTTAAGAAATGATGTGCTATAAATATGATATATGTATAATAAATATAAATAATTAGCAAACGGTAATGACAATAATGATCTTTAATGAATTCTTCCTTTTCTTAGGAGCAATCCTTGGAAATAGCCACCCCATCCTTTGCCATCGAGGAGCAATCCTTGGAAATAGCCACCCCATCCTTAGCCATTGAGGAGCAGCTTAAAACGCAAAATACACAACAAGAATTGGCGGTGTATAAGAACTCTTTAGAAGACCAGAAAAAGCCGGAGGAGGTCACTTTGTGTGCTGACATAGCTAGGGCTTCCAAAGAGCTCCAGGCTGATGAAGGTAGTAGTTGTGCATATCTGCAACAGTTTAACTATAAATGTCTGAAAACCTTGTGGCTTGTTTGTTTACAGATTTAATTTCGAAAGAAATGGTTGGTGTTCACGGTCATGTGCGTGGGCGTGGCCGTGGAATAATTCAGGAACGTTGTGCTAAATTGGTAAGCGTAGAAAATTATATATAATAAATTTATAACAAACTTCAAATTGAAGTGTTTCGAAATCGATATAAAGAAACGAAAAACGTGTTGATAAATTAGTATCGATAACTTTTTAAAAAATATTTTAAATATAAAATGTGTGCATTGCGACTGTTAAGAATGATATTTAATGCATTTTTTTCTTAGGGGCAATCCTCGGATATAGCCAACTCGCGAGAAGCCATCGAGCAAGAGCTGAAGGCACATTGGCAAGTAATAAGGATAAACGATGGACAGCAGGCTGCAGACGGCGCTATTTTAAAAGAAAGCAGCCCCACACGTGAAATTGGCAGTTTGAAGCCTGAATTGGCTAAAAGCAAGGCCAATAGCGGTAGGTTTTGTGATTTTTGGCTAAAATTGTATAATATATTTGTTTTTTGTTTATTATATATGCAGGCGCTGTAGCTACGCGTCCTTTAGCTAGCGCATCGAAACATGGAACTCTGGGTCGACGCATTCGTGTGCATAGCAACTACTATCGCATACTAAAGCGTCCTGATTGGACCATTTACCAATATCACGTGGATTTCGAACCAGATATTGATAATACACGCCTGCGCCGTAACTATCTAAATAAACTACGTGAAAAAATAGGTGCTTACATTTTCGATGGACAAATACTATATTGTGCCAGGCACTTGAGTGGAACTGAGTTGCAGTTTGAAGCTTTAGACCACAACAATGAGAAAATAAACATTAAGCTAAAACACACCAACAATGTGGAAATTATTGATGGTCAACAAAATCAGTTTCTTAATCTGTTACTACGACGAGCTATGGAGGGATTGAATCTGCAGCTTATCTCGCGTAACTATTTTGATCCACTGGCAAAGGTAAATGTTTATTGTTGGATTGTTTATAGCAATTGCTAAAAGTTGCTTTGTTTTTAGATAAATATAGAAAAGTTGCACTTTGAACTATGGCCAGGTTATATAACCTCAGTGCATCAGCATGAAAAAGAAACGCTGCTCTGTGTAGGCATCATACATAAGGTTATGCGTACAGAAACGTTGCTGGACATCTATCTCAAGTGCAGAAAAAATCAGGACGATTTCAAAAGTGAAGTCAAAGGTGGGTTATACATAAGCATGGCTTATTAAAACACATGTATGTACTACAGCTGCTTCTATGCTTATTAGGCACAGTGGTCTTAACCGACTATAACAATAAAACCTATCGCATTGATGATGTGGATTTTGTGTCAACGCCACGATCCACATTTGAAACAAAGGATGGCGACATTTCGTATATTGACTATTATGATAAAGTAAGCAAGCTAGTATTTATTTTTAACAATATTTATTTGGCAACATTTTAATGCTACTGCAGCGTTACGGCATAAAGATTCGGGTTAACGAACAACCACTGCTGCTGACCAAAGTGAAAGATAAACGCAACAATGCTCACATGACGGTTATGTTAATACCAGAGCTATGTCGTGCTACCGGAATAACTGCTGCCATGCGTGCTAATAAACGGTTGAGTGCAAATCTTCAAATCTTATTGCTTAATTTTTATTAATTATTTGAAATTTTTGCAACTTAAGGCTTATGAAAGAGATGGACGAGCATACACGCATGCTTCCCAAGCGGCGCATACATTGTCTGCAAAGTTTTAATAAACGACTTTTGAGCACCAAGCAAAGTGCAGACTTGCTTGAAACATGGGGCATAGATTTGGACACGGAACTACTTGAGATACCGGCACGCCTACTGCCAAGTCAAAAAATTTATTTTAAGAATCGCAGCTACACTTGCGATGCCCAAGTTGATTGGACACGTCAATTGAATAGTGGCATGCATAGCAGTGTCAGCATGAAAAATTGGTGCGTTGTTCACCATCTAAGGAACAGAAGTGAGGCACAACAGTTTATTGATATATGCATTGATGTAGCTGCACAAATGGGCATGACTATTGCCAAACCTACTTGGTATGTATTTCAAAATTGAATGCTTTTTATTGGATTTTTGTGTTAACACTTGTTGCCTCTTGTTTAAAGTTACGAAATTAGCGATGATAGCGAACGCACTATTGGTAGCAACATAAGGAAGGCAGTGATGATGGATCCTCAAATCATAATGTTTATACTACAGCAAGCGCATGAAGCAAAGTATGTGCTATACACAAATTTGTCTTAAAAATATTATTTTTATATATCTACACCATTTTTACTTAAACATAGATACTCGCACATTAAGAAGCTTACCTGCGTAGAGCATCCTGTGCCAACACAGGTTGTGACAATGCCTAAAATAATGCCACGTAAGAAATCGGGACCTACAGCCCGCACCATTGCTGGCAAAGTTGTCATCCAAATGAATGCCAAACTTGGCGGTGTACCTTGGCTTATTAAAATACCCTTACAGGGTTTAATGACTATTGGCTTTGATGTCTGTCACTCGCCAAAAAGTATGGATAGTTCATATGGCGCTTTTGTGGCCAGCTTAGAGACGGAAAACTCTTCGAAATTTTTTTCGATTGTACACAAGCTCTCCAAAGGTCAAGAGTTGTCCGATAAGATGTCCCTAAGCATTGGTCGTGCGCTGGAGGCGTACAAAAATCACAATGGCGCACTTCCTGAAAAAATTATCTTTTATCGCGATGGCGTAGGCGATGGCCAGGAAGATCAAGTTCTACAAACAGAACTAAAAAGTTTTACCAACGGATTGAATCAAATTTACAAGTCGGCAGGACTTGACGCAGCGTGCCCGACATCATTAATTGTGGTTACTAAAAGAATAAATACGCGCATGATGTACCGCCACTCCAATCCACTTGCAGGCACTGTTGTCGATGAAGTGATTACCTTACCCGAAAACCACGATTTCTTCTTAGTAGCACAGAATGTTAATCAGGGTACTGTTTCGCCAACGTGCTATCACGTGCTCTATAACAAGATGGGTCTATCGCCCGATCAGTTGCAACTACTTACTTACAAGATGTGCCACAATTACTTCAACTGGTCGGGAACAGTTCGTGTACCGTCAGTATGCCAATATGCGCACAAGCTGGCATTTTTGGTTTCAGAGAGTATCCAAAAGATTCCATCTACTGGAATAAACAGGCATTTGTATTTTCTCTAAAAGTTTGAATTATAAGAAATACAATTGAATTGATAAGACTAGTTTACAAACGAGTGAACCTTTGTATAAAAGTGTTTTTTAGTGTATTTTTGGGTCGAGAAACACAAAAATTGGCAACCTGTTTTTTCTTAAAGGCCTATACGCAGTTCGAAAAATCTCGCGCGGAACGTCAAAAACTCATGTAAAAAAAAAGTCCCAAATGGGATATCCCAAATGGGATTTTTTTTTTTATATGAAGTTTTGTTATTCCGCGCGAAATTTTTCGAACTGCGTAGACCCCTTCATTACCGTTTTCGAGATTTTTTCGAAAAACATGTTTTTGGGCGCTTTTTTCAGTTATTCCTCAATATCTCGTAAACAAAATTTTGTAGCGACATGAAAGACAATTAGCTCGAAAGCCTGTAACTTCGATCATTTTTACTATAATATATAATCTGTACATATTATATATCACTGGAAAGAGTACATCAATACCTTTCGATCTGATCGTCTTTCATGTCCCTACAAAATTTTGTTCACGTGATATTGAGGAATAACTAAAAAAAAATAGTCCAAAAACATGCTTTTCGAAAATATCTCGAAAACGGTGCTTAAGAAAAAAAAAAAAGGATGCCATTTTCGTGTTTCTCGACCGCAAATTACCCTAAAAAACAGGAAGGTTCTTTTTTCGTCTGAACTAGTGTTATCAGTTTAAGAGTGTGTGTGTAACGATGAGAATGTGTGTACTTTAAAATTTATAAAAATGAAGTTGTTTAAATAAAAAAAAGCTATGCTACCCAATGTAATTCACTTGGTTTTTGCGTTTTACTTACATATAAGGTAGGCGGCCTCGATAACACTAGACTATCATCCCAGAGCTTGTAAAGCCATGGTCTTGCACTTTCCACTTTTCCTATTCCCCTCATTTTTCCTGTCTTTTCTATATCATTAACACTTACTCCCATTATCGGTATCACAATGTTCCTATTCTGGGCCTAAGTGAGTTGGCACGCTAAGCCCCAACTGCCGCCCTAACCTACCTACCTACATAAAGGGTATATTAAGTTTTTGCAAGCCGAAAATGTATGTAACATACGAAAGGAGACATCGGAGACCCTCCGAAATTACCTAAAGTATGATCAGCGTGACTAGATAAGTCGCTATACCCAAGTCCGTCTGTCTGTCCGTATGAACTCCTATATATCTAGAGATGGTAAAAGCTACATAGAGCAACCAAACTTTCAGATAAATCCCTTATAGTACAGTAAACAATAGGTTTTGACCAGGAAAAAATTGATTGCTGGGCTTTCTCTTGCTTATTATATTAAGGACCATCCAAAAAGTCTAAAACCAAAATGGTGACCTCCTGCCCCAGTGGGGTTTTCCGTTATTTTGACAATTGTGTCGGCCCATTTATCTCGAATTCTATAAGTCATACATAAAAACTTCCAAAGCAAAAAATGTTTAAAATTGAAATTAAGTTTTTATTTGTAATAGAAGGTATGCCCAAAAGTTCATATTTTTGGCGGCAGAGGGCGCCAAAGTTAATACATCGCAGTTGTTCGTAATTTTCACCACCCCCCTGCCCTTTTTGTTTTTGGTGTGTATCAAAAAATTATAGATCTCAAAAAGGAACAAAAAAGGTTTTTAAAAAAAAAAAAAAATCATAAGAATTAAAAAAAAAAAAAAAAAAAAACCCCCCCCCCAAAAAAAAAAAAAAAATTTTTTAAAAAAAAAACCAAACCCCAAAACATACAAAAAAAAAAAAAAAAAAAAAAAAAAAAAAAAAAAAAAAAAAAAAAAAAAAAAAAAAAAAAAAAAAAAAAAAAAAAAAAAAAAAAAAAAAAAAATTAAAAATTTTAAAAAAAAAAAAAAAAAAAAAAAAAAAAAAAAAAAAAAAAAAAAAAAAAAAAAAAAAAAAAAAAAAAAAAAAAAAAAAAAAAAAAAAAAAAAAAAATTTCCCTTGTAATAGGAATAGCCCTGGATAATTTTCTAAAGCTGTCTAACATAGCAAGGAAAATGTGAGGGCATGCAAAAATTTTGGCAGCACCGAATCCGAATAAAATTAGAAATGTCAAAACTTCAAAAAAAAATTTCCCTTTTTTGGGATATTTTTTTTTATATAAAGTTTTGACATTTAGTGCGGAATTTTTGCATTCTGCGTATGGGACTTTAGATATCTTTAGATATTTTAAATATCCCAAAAAAGGGATTTTTTTTTTATATGATGTTTTGACATTTCGTGCGGAATTTTTGCATGCTGCGTATGGGCCTTTACAATGAAAACAAAGTAATTTAAGTCTAGAATATTTTCCATGAAGATGAATGAACTCCACTTTGAGATATCTCCAAAAAAAGCTTTTTCGAATGCAGAAAATCGCTGAACTTATTTTGGATGTGTGGACACATATGGAAATCATTGGGCGCTAAATCGGGGATCAGGCCCGTATGGAGGGGAAGGGGGAAGGGGGATTCCCCCGGGTCCGGTGTTTTCTCGGGCGCCCGGTGTTATTACCGTCGTACTATCGTGAGTCAAGCAAAAGGTGTAATAGAGGGGTCGGTACATTTTCCCCCTGGGCCCGGATATTCTGTCTACGGCCCTGTCGGGGATGCTTCATCTGTTCGAAGTTTGCAGCGCTCAAAAACTCTCATGCTGGAGTCGATATGTGATAGCTCGTACTATCGTGTTAAAAAATGATTAATCTTTGCCGCTTCGTTTTCCTTATTTCCTTGAACAGTTCTGGAAGACTCTCTGGTTGTATACCATTCAGAAGTAAATGTGGAACAGTGGCGACATGTCCGGACATTCCGCAGCAACACGCGAGCATCAGATCTGAAGTGCAAATAACTTTTGTTGGATTTGGTTCGTCTTGGCAGACCCACGATCTTATAAAGGCCTCCAGAAGCTTCTGATTGTTTGCCAATCAACACGAGCCATCTTTGTAATATTGAATCTACGCTGTTGGAAACTAATGCCTAGGGTTGCCTCAATCTTTCTTTCTTTTTTGTCATCCATGTTTTCTGCGATTATGGACATATTGGACGACCTTTTCGAAATTCGTGATTATTCTTTTTCTTCTCCCAAACCCTTGTTTACCTCTTTTCGGACTCGCTTATGCTCCTACTGAGGTGTGGGTATGTGATCTCAGCATTCGTCTGCAGGCATTCCGATCCTAGATCATGTCATCGCTGAGACCCATTCGTTGCTGATGTTTTTGCATTTGAAAAAGGTGAGGTTTTTGATTCCGGAAACCATATTGCGGGTTGTGATCGCCAAAAATCAAATAAAGTTGTTCGTTGCACTCCTATCAGAGTCCATTATTTTTTGGCTGAGACAACATTTTTAAACCTACTTTCAAATTGCATCTGGCGCCATAAGTACTGCCAAGGTACAAAATATAAATAGTAACCCTCGTTAAAACAATCAGAAACTACCCAAGCCAAAAAAAGAGCCACATTATCGACTGGGGCGTGGGGCTTATCAACAGCACGTCTCACATTAAAGGTATGGTCTCGAGATAGAGCATGCGAAATAAAGCCTATAATTACTAGACACAATAAAGGGTCTCGCATATTTCTACGTTCCATATATTTTTTAGTAGACAGGGTTGAGTGGTATATATACCACTAAATGGACCCAGCATGAGTTGCTTTTTTTCGTTTTATCAGTGGTCTGGTTTACATAAAAGCTTTGATTTATTACAAGCTTTTACAAAAATATCGTAAAAATAGTTTGAAACATGTGCGTCGGTGTGACATCTGTTGATTTTGTTTGTTATCAGCCATTTGAGGTTAATCCATGTTGCTTATCAGTCGTTTTGTGGTGGCCATAACCGACATAAAAATGAAAACAAACAAGGAAAAAAAAGAGCGTGTAAAATGAGACTCAGATGAATAGAACAAAGGGGGGACCTTAGAGGATCACAATTATTTTATAACACAAATTCATTCTAGTGCCCATATAATTATATCCTATGCTGAATTGAAAACCAGTTCTTGTTAAAAATTTTCAAATGAAATTTGACACTGAATTTAACCCCCCCAACTACGCCCATGTAGCGTACAATGGCTCTTTGATAAACAAAACAATTTGTGGTTCACATTTTCTGGGTTACTTTTTCACTTTTAATCATTAAAATCGTTTTTTATATAGTAAAATAATATATGCGTGTATATAGTATAAATCCATATGTTTAGTTAGTGTTTTTTTTTGTATGTTATTTGTTTTGTTATTGTTGTTGTTCTAATTGCAGTCATATAGTTAAACGCATTTCACATAATTGACATTTATGAATGCAGCTGTTTAAATAAGGGACGACGGATCACTATAGAAGCGGTTTGAATTACTAGACAATGGAATTGTTGCAGCAACAAGAGACGCACAAATCATAAGGGACAAGCTGCCTAGAGTTACTAATGCTACTACTACATACATAGTCAACATTAAATACAAAAACACACTTTTTACAAAGTACATAGCACAATAAATATATAACTAAGAATCTCATTTCCGCTTAATTTGGTTGTTTGTTGGTACATAAGTACATAGATATACATATGGTATTGTAGCCAATAAAACAATAACAATAATTTCAAAACTAAAGCCACGCCCGGTTCGCAGTCCAGGTACAGATGCTCTGCCACGTAAATGTAGTACGCTTTATAACAATAGTTGGGCTCCCTTTTAGCAGCGACTAGCTGTGCTCGTACTTGCATATCACGGCAAACATATCGCCGCCCAAATACTTGGCTAGCCAGCGATTTTTAATCACGGCCAGCTTCAAAGTCTCACAGTTAAATTGGGCATTGAAATTGGTATGCAGCGCACGTCCCATGCCCTCTATGACAAGCAAATCAGTCTCATTGGTAGCTATAGCCTGGCACAGTTCACGCGGCAGCGTGCGCATATCCAGACAGGGTCCACGTTGGCCATTGGCATAGACTAGCAGTTGGTTTGTATGCCAGGCGCTGGACAACACCTTGCACTGACAGGCGCATTCGTCTAGTAGGTTTTTGAGTTCCATGCTAGTTACATCGTTTAGCGAGGGTTCGCTGTTAGCACACAGCAGCACTTTGGTGCCGCGTTTAAGTAGCTCCCGTACAAAAGGCAGCATGCCTAGCACCACATCCACGCCGCTGTTGTCTACAAATATGGCCGCACATTTATGTTTGCGCTGCTGTTGCAGTCGCTTTAACCAGTCGTCTAGATTATCCACTAGCCAAGGGCGTTGCTCTATGCGTTCGAGCGCTGCATGCAGTCCAAAAGTGCCGTCTTGCTCCATAATGCTGGCAGAGGCTTGGGCGCCCCAATCAAACATATTGCCAGCCAAAACGCCACGTACCAGCTCTGTCCAACGCAGCTCTAAGCTCTCAATAGCATCTATTTCCTGCAGGCGCTGCTTAAGCGCAGCCTGTGCAGCCGTATTTTCCTGTTGCTTTTGCTGCAGCCATGGATCCATAAAACCAAAACGACGCAGTTGTGTTTCATTTAGGTTAAGTAGCTCGCTGGTACCAAGTATAAGCTTGCCACCGTTGTTAGGTATGCTGTTTTGATATGCCTCCAACTGCTGCAGATAGGCCGCCTTGAACTGTGAGGCGCGCTCTAGTGCCGTAGGATCGTCCTTTTGACTGTTGGCTGCATGGTTGGCATTTTTGATGATTATATCACGAAAGCAGGGAAACCAATAGGCCGCTGCCTTTGCGTCTGTATTGAGATCCAGTGTGTCTGGTTGATAGCTTGCTGCATCCTTTAGAAGTGTGCAACAGGACACTTCTGTTGCGTCCGGTGCTTTTCGCTGCATCTGTAGCGGCGTCGGCGTCGACGGTACTTTGTATATGCTATGATTCCGATTTTTACAGCAACTTGAATATATTTTCAACCACTGTGTGCGCAATGTTGTTGTTGTTGTTATTGCGTGTAACATTCGTAGCACTGTATGTTAATGCGCGCTGTAAAGAAGTTTCGCTTGTTTTTCAACCAACTAATGAGTAACAGCTGATTAGGCTTAGCTTTTGTGAGTTAGGCAACTCTGCCGAGTTGTTAAAAGAACATCGATAGTTTGTTGAACAAAATTAAAGCGTAGTTAACTTGAATTAATAAAAAAAAAAAAAAATTTAAAATTGTAATGTTTCTAATTAGGTTTACGAATATTTTTTTATGCGTGACGTAAAAAAAATATGTGCGCAGCTGTTTTGTTGAGTTTTGCTTACAGCAAGCAGCTTTCTATCGTGTCACAAACCAGCGCCAGCAGCTATTGCACAAATACAAAATATTTGTTTGTGCTATATTAACTTTTGCTTAAAATAAAATTAAGTTGTAACATAATGTGATTTTAAGTTCTTTTTAGTTATCTTTAGCGCACGCATGCTACATGCATTTAGTAAATATGTATGTGCACAGCTGTTTTTAGTTGGCTTTATAGCAAGTAGCTTGCTGTCTGCCTCATGAGCAGCGCAACCAACTTCAAGTCTTGGCGTTGACAACGCGTCTCTTTCCTGTTGAAATTTTTGACAAATCAACAACTTAAAAATGGTACGAATTATAAAAAATCTCAAAATATAACAGTGATCCGCCTTTAAAACGCCAAAAAAGTGTGCTTAAAATCTAAAGCCTATAGTTTTAAAACTAGTTTAGCAAGTGATTTTGTGCCTAAATAAAGTGCAAGTGCATAAAAACTAGCAAAAACAATAGAGCTTTGCTTACTTCTACAGTGCATACATATATTTCTGACTAATTGTTTGTTTTAACACTTAACAGGCCAAGCGTACCAAGAAGGTTGGAATCGTAGGTAAATATGGTACCCGTTATGGTGCCTCCCTGCGTAAGATGGTCAAGAAGATGGAAATCACCCAGCACAGCAAATATACCTGCTCGTTCTGCGGCAAGGTGAGTCTTCAAAACTATTCACCAAACTGGAGTGCAAACTTATGCTCTGCTTTATTCTACAGGATTCCATGAAGCGCGCCGTTGTCGGCATCTGGTCCTGCAAACGCTGCAAGCGCACTGTTGCTGGCGGTGCCTGGGTTTACTCCACAACAGCCGCTGCCTCTGTCCGCTCCGCTGTGCGTCGTCTGCGTGAAACCAAGGAACAGTAAACGATACATTGTCTATTGTTAGTTTACTTAAGTCCCAATAGTTCCAACATGTTTTTATTCTGTGGTCTACGCTGCGCCGGTCAAAAGAGCTGTGCTTTATATGTAAAGCAAAAGTGAAAAATAAAAAAGTTTTTACTATAAATAGTAAGAGATGAAAGTGCTATGGGCAGGCCTGTTCCGGATTTCGTATGCTCGAAGTGACTACTGTATTGTTAAATGGAACAATCGAAAGCCGGAACAGGCTTGTGTGTTGTATTTGTTAGCTGTTACGGATTGGAACGTACCTGTTACGGGTTGAACGATTGTGATGCTATACAAGATTCCTTATGCCCAAGTCCCAGAAATGTGTTTATGACTGGCCATAATGCCCCGTTTTTGGATTACGCTCTAGTATAGAGCTAGAGCGTTTCTCCGCCTCTGCCTCATGTGCACCTACATCACTCCATGAAACAAAAGGTAGCTAGTGCGCATACTAATCGGCCCTTCAAACAGGAGCGCAGCCTACCACTTCGCTGAGTTCCTGCAACAGCAGCAAAGAACATCATGCTTGGCTTTTACATCCATACGCACAGAATGACCAAACCAGCAAAGCCCTGGATTTGTTAGCGCGTTAAGAGATACAAAGATCGTACGGAGTACTTCTTTATCAATCGCTTAAAAAGTAAAAGCTTCATCTTGGGCTCAATGCTTTAAACTTTAAGTTTAAAGTGTAATGTAAACATTGTGCGGCAATAATGGTCACTATTATTTTGCTCTAATATTACTATTGTTAATTGTTCCTCATGTCAGTGCTATCAGGGTAAACAAAGTCAAGAATATGGTTTTCATTATTCTGACCACCATTCGGAACGGAAAAGGGCATTTCCAAAAGTGCTTGCCATACGAAAATCTCAAAATATACCAAGCATCTAAAACCCTAATATAATTATAAGGCGAAAAATTTTGCATTGCGACCCTTGGGATATATTGTGATCCCTACTAGCTCTAGAGCTCCCTAGCTAGTCCATTAACGGAGGTAAATTTAATTATCTGAGATGGTTCTAATCTAGTGACGTCGTGCATTAAGATTGTGTGATCGTCGAAGAGGGATGTCCTTCTGGCAAGAGCTTCTCGCTCCGTAAGTATGTGTAGGGAGGATTTTTCCCTAATTTCGCAGAACCTACAGGTCTATGACGCCCATCATGCTCAGGTGGTTCCTGTGCCTACAGTGTCCGGAAAAAACCGAGTAAGTATCCTAAGGGAATTCTTGCCCAAGTGGGAGATTTTCTTGAACCTATTTAATTCATAGCAGCCGAGGAGCTGCTTGGACTGTCGTAAACCAGTCGTACTAATCTTGTGCAAGTTTCGTCTGGATCTCTTCTCATAATTTTTAATAATTCCCTCACTGACAATTTTTGTTAGTCGCCCCTGGGCGGGGCATGGGGATCTCTATTAATAACTGTTCAAAGAGAACAGGGACCTACAGTTTATAGCCGAATCCGAATTGCGATGTCTTGAATCAATAGAGATTTTCTTTCGAAAATAGCGTCTTTGAGCTAACGATGCCAGTGCTAGGCAAATGTACCAGTGCTACTGCGGGGATTCGAACCACCGACCTTCGGTTTGTAAAACGAGTATGCTACCGACGGCCTCTTCTCTTAGTAGTTGTTTATTGGTGTGCCTGCCTATAATAAAAAAAAAACCCCCTATGATGGTTATAGTGTGGTTTTTACAATTTATAATAAAATTTATAAAGCTTCACTTTCATTGAACTCCATCTTGAAAACAATCAAGCAAGTCACGATGCTGACCATTTTCCACAGACCAGATCCTGATAAAGTTGTCTGCTTAGCTAAGCATTACTGCTTCCTCTGTCCCATGGCTAAAACTGATAACAACAAGCCCGTCATTTAACTATTGTGTCATTGTTGTTTTTCTTTGGGATTATCGGAACTCGAATTAATCCCAACGTAGACGTTCTTATCATGGAGTATGGTCAATGTGTCCAGTGCCTTCTGCATCCATAAAGTCTGCAACCAACGTTGCTAGCCACCTCAATGGCGTTTAGCGAGTAATCTTCCACATTCAATTAAGCAAAGAATCCGAGTCCTATGTGAAACATTTAAATCTTCAGGACACAGTCTCTTTTACGCTCCGTCTTATTTAATATGTAAAACTACTTGTCCACCCCATTAATGTTAGCTTGCATTAAAATTATAGAACATCTCACAATGCCAAGCCTAGTCTAAAATATTTTACCTTCGTTGTAGATAACAACAAATCAAGGAATCTTTGTCTGCACCAAGCAAATAGTGGCTCAACAAAATTTTAATTTTTATCAAGAGGACACACCAAATGGTTCAACCGAAAGAGGTTGGCAATTGCTTTTCATATCGTCCGGCTTTGGACTTCAGAGATTACTTACTCTGCTTAGAAGAAATTCTAGGCTCACGCAATTGAAAAAATCGAATGAGAATATAAGGAATCTTTTCGCCTCCCATAGGTTGAGTTGATTAGGCTGCTCAATCAATAATTGAGATCACCCAGAGTCCATGAGGTCCATTGTGTTGCCTAATTGTGGAAAGAAAGAAAGAAGTATAAAGAAGAGTGAAAGGGAGTAGAGGAGGTTATTTCGAGGGACAAAAACTGATGGGCATTCCTAGTCAACTAAGTCCCCGTCCTCGCAGAACCATTTTGAGGATTCGATAAAAGTGCCAGGTCCGCTATAGTCACATTTGCCAGACTGCCCAGGTCTTCAAAGTACGGTTTACCCAGAAACTGGGCTCGTCTTCCAAGAAGCATCAGGTAATCAAATATCAAGTGTTGAATGCTTTCTGTCTCCTCCTGCTCATCTCTGTAGCTGTGGCAGAAGTCGTGATGCTGAACGAGCAACCTCCCAGCTATTAGGCCTATAGTGCAGTGCCCCGTTGCAACTTCTACCATCATCCTAGTCCTGTTTTTGTAAAAACTCAGAAGTTCAGATGTGCGCTTTGGATTGTACCGTAGAGTGCTTGGGAGATGTCTCCCATAATTATAAACAGCTTATCTTACAAATTTTCAACGTCTCCAATAATTTCAGTCAGAACTTTGTGTCAATGATATTTCAAGATCAGAAACTTAATTTCATTAAATTGAGAATTAATGCCCAGTGCTGTCTTTGGTTAGAGCTCCAAAAGCAAGAAATTTTACCAAAGTTCTTATGGCTTGACCGATTGGTTGCTGTTTTGCTTTATTCGGATTTCTTCTCAGTTCCTAAAGACAAAAATTAAAGAAACCTCTTGGCCTTTGCTTGCACTTACATAGATAGCCATTAAACATAGTAACTTGACAACATTTAATTTCCATTTGTTTATTTATAAAAAATTTAAAAAGTTTCTAAACAAAAAATAAATATAACACAAATTCATAAAAATTCTTGCCTTTGTGTTATTGTTGTGGTGTTTTTGTTTTTGTTATTTGTTGGAAATTTTACATTTAAATTTGAAAATTATATTTAGCTAAACATAGTATTTATGTATTTATTATTTAACAATGTTAAACATATAGGCGGTTTATTGTTGTATACAATAGAGAATATATGTATGTATATACTATAATATAGGAGATTTTGGATGCCGGCTTGCCTTGTTGTCTCTTGGTTTACTTTCCGTTTATTAAAAAGTGATTGATTTTTTTTTAAATTCAGTTTATTATATGCACTAAAATTAAAATTGCACCGTCACCATTTAAAAATAGTTACTATTTTTTCTTTTAATTAGTTATGTATATGTATATAATTATATTTATGGGTTTTTAAAAAAATTAATTTAGCTAAAAAGTTTTACTTGGCTGTCGCTATGTTTTTGAAATATGGATTTTTATTTTTGTCTGTGAAGTTTTAAATTTATTTTTCAATTTTAGTCAGGTTGCTTTTGATTGATTAGAGTACATAATTGCTTTGATATTTACACAACAACGGAAAGATTCAAGTTTTTGTTTGAGCAAATATTTCTTGTATTTTTGCTATGGTATATAGTACATATGTACTTTTATTTATGCTTAAGTCGCGCCTTAGTACTGTGAATTATGTTTTTTTTTTTTACTTAACTTTTAGTTGACGCAAAACCTGTACTAAAACTAGTATTTAGCTTGCTTTTATTATTATTATTATATAGTAATTTTATGTAAAATTTTAACTTACTATTAAATAGGCTTAATACTAGGCGCAATTTATAGTACAGTTTGCTTGCTTTGCATATACATACAATATGTATAAATATTTAATTTAAATGTATATTTTTAATAGCTACTTTAAATTATTTACAACATATTTTCCGTTTATCTATAAACTTTCAATTTTATACGTTTTTACACTGTATTAATGATATGCGTGCATTTAAAAATTTTTTTCCTTTTGTATAATGATTATGGTTCAGAAGCGTTTATGATATGGAACGCATTTTGGCCTACAAGAAGTACATACATACATGTACTATATATATATGTATAGTTAGTACTAGCCATATATAAGCTGTGCCTTAAATTTTACAACCTGTTTTATGTGGTTTATGCAAATAATATCAACTAACTAACTAAAAAACAAAAGAAATGCCAAGCGCAACCTATTGGGATTAACATTGAGTTTTATATAATGCTGTTTTTATATATATATACATATATATATACGTTAGCTAGGAATGTTTTGGATGCGTGCTCTTATATGGACAGTGTTTGGCAACTAAAGTCCGAACTTGTGCACATTGGCGCCATCTAACGTGAGTAATTACATAGTATATAAAAACCAGTGCCTTAAAATTGCTTTAAAATTTGGATGTGGGCTTAGTTTTGCTTATGTATGACACATATGATATATGCTTTAAATACATATATAAGTTTAGTTATTGCTGTTGCGCACTTGTCATTTTTAAATGCCAATTTATTGGTACTTGGTCGGATCTATGTAAATACTTTACAATTCGAAAACAAATACAGCCTGACTTAGCAAGCTAGTATAACTAATAGAAAATAAATCGCAATATTGTTTGGGAAGACATTTTGCTGCACACAAAAAAAAAACATTATTAACTTAGAGTCTATATATTACTTAGTTTATAAAGTAAACGACGACATTAAACGATATATGATTGAAAACATTTGCAAGAAACTTCGGTGCTAACTTAGATAACAGTAACAGCATAGGACCATAAACACAAAATCTGGAAGTTCTCAGTTGGTATACATAGCGTGGAGTTGTTTGTCGCATGGCAGCTACTAGTGCGCCTGCCACTTAAACTTGGACTCCATAAGCCATTGCTGACCTTTGGAGTAATCACAGGGACGCAGCAGCGGCGTGCTGGCATCATCGCGTGTGGCACGCTGTAAGCACTGGCCAGTGTTCGTGTGACGTATCCATTTTTCCTAAAATGTAAAAGTTGTATTTGAATGACATTTTAAATAATGCACAAGTACGAGTACGAGCTACTTACCTCTGCATCATAGACCCACTCCTGATTGCCGCCCATATTATGACAGCGCACCATATTTACTGGCCCATTAGAGCTGGCCGCATCCAGGCACAAATCATCAGACATGATTTGTTGGCGTTTGGTATAGGCAAACACTTGATTGCCGCCCAGACCATGGCAATAGCTAATGCCCACCTTTTCGTTATATTTGCGGCCCATTGTGTCCAGGCAGGTTTCAGTCTCCGAGTTGCGTATCTGAAGAGAAAGTTATAGCTTCAGTTAGTAACTTTGAATTGGTTAAGACGAAAACGATAAGTATATATGTAAGTATACCATATAATGCATAGTAACTATAATAGCTTTTATTATATTTTATTTATTATATCTATTGCAAATGTCTCGGTTAATGCATGATGTGGGGTTTTGCTTTCGATCACCCAAACGCATATATGAAAGTACCCTATAAATTTTGAAAACTACGTACAGGTGGCAAACTCTATATATAATCGCTATATACTTTAACTCATTCGGCTCAGCGGATCTGAACAATAAGCAAAAATAATAAAAAAAATATAGTTTTGTGGTAAATGTGTGTCGGTTCGTGTTTCTGCGAAGTCTATAATTGGGCCGTATTTTGTTGAGGATGTGCGGTCAAAGCCAATTACCGTCAATGGAGAGCGTTATCGGATGTGATTATCGATTTTTTGATGCTGATTGAGCCTAGTCGAATTTCTGGTTCTAACAAGACTTTGAGCCATGCCATTCTTCAGCTTATACGATCAATTTATTATAATCATTCTAACATTCTAAAATATCCCAAAAAAGGGAATTTTTTTTTTTATATGAAGTTTTGACATTTCGTACGGAATTTTTGCATGCTGCGTATGGGCCTTAATCCATAAATGGTACTTTTTGACTGGCCACCACGCTCTTCCGAATGAATACATTTTATCTACTGGTAAGCCACGGTCCTTGACTCAACTTAAGACGGCTATATCAAGAACAACGCTGAAAAAAGTAGCAATTGAAAATTACGAAAAGGGAGTCTATTATTTTATAAAAGTAAAAAAAAGGAGAACACTGGAACTATGTATATCGTGTTTTAATAGAAAAGGACTTTTCCGAACCATTCAATACCAAGCGAGGTTTCAGGCAGGGTCATACACTATCATGCGACTTTTTCAATCTTTTGTTGGAAGCCATCCAGCGGCGGACTGATGTCAACACTATCTTTTATAAAAGTATCATGCTACAAGCGAATGCGGATGATATTGAGCGGAGCATTCTCGAAAATGGAAAAAGAGTCGAAAAACATGGGCTTGGCGGACAAAATGGACAAGACGAAATGCTTAATATCTACAAGTAAGGGCACGACATCATTTGGCTTAGTTACAACTTCGAAGTTGTTAAGGATTTCGTCTACTTGGGAACAAACATCAATGTTACAAAAAACCACCTCAGGAAGGATATACGTCGCCAAATAACTCTTGCAAACCGCTGTAACATTGGGCTCAGTAAGGAGTTAGAGCCCTTTCTCGACATACAAAAATAGCCCTGTGCTTCTTTATGGCGCTGAAGTATGGACATTGTCAACATCCGATAAGGCAACCTTGGGGCTTTCGAGAGAAAAATCATTCGACGAATCCTCGGACCGACAAATGTGGATGGTGATTTCCGTATTCGCATGAACCACGAGCTGTATAAGCTTTATGGTGACACTGACCCAGTCAGACGCACACAATTACAACGTCTGCGCTGGCTTGGGCACGTCATTCGCAAGAATGAGAATGCTCCAGCTAAAAAGGTATTCGAGCGAAAGTCACTGGAAGGACGTCGGCAATGGAGGATCTTCGTAGCCTTGGGATCAACAATCGGCGCCGGCAGACACAAGATAGGAACCGCTGACAAGGGGTAATTTCCGCGGCCAAGCCAGACAAACGTTTATAATGGCCAAATAAATAGATGAGGCTATCGAAGCGCACATTAACAAGGCAAAAGCTGCGTTTGGCATGCTCAGACCCATCTGGAGATCTCGGCATATATCGAGAAATACAAAACTACGCATATATAATTCTAACGTCAAATCTATCCTATTTTACGGTTGCGAAACTTGGAGACGCACAAATGCAATCCACGCACGCCCACAAGCCTTTATAAACAAATGCCTCCAACAAATTATGAACATATGGTGGCCAAATCGCATAAGCAACATCCATCTCTGGAACGCTAGAGGTGTTCAAACGAAAATGGCAATGGATTGGCCAAGTACTCCGTAGGCCAAACGATAACATTGCTTGGCAAGCACTGCGGTGGAGTCCGCAAGGCAGAGAACGACGTGTTGGTGCACCTGCTAGAACGTGGAGAAGGTCGATTTACGCGGAACTGCAGGCAGAAAATTACTCTTGGAACGACATCAGCCAAGCATCTCGCAATAGAGTTCGGTATAAGAGGGTGGTCGAGGCCCTATGCTCCACTGGGAGTCAACAATAGCAGAAGAAGGAGAAATAAATAGATTGATAGAATATTTATATCCTTGGAACAAGGAAAATTTCTGTGCAAATAAAAAATCGAATTGATTTCTTAAATTGTTATTCCAAAGATGGGCCACACATAGACGTGCAGACAGTGTTAAAAGTGGCACACCAGCTAATCCTTCTAAGGCTCATTACTTCAAAAATTTATCGCCAATGACACTAGGCCAAAGATGCACGATGTTCATACGGACTTTCGTTAGACTGAACTTGAAGTTTTCCGGTCGTTTTTTGGAGTAACAACCCTATAGCGCGAAGAGCTAGTTACTCAAGTCTTTAGATCTGAAGCAATTTTCTCATTATGCAAAGGACTGATGTAATAGATCAAAGATATGCGATGCATTACTAATAAATATACCTTTTCTTTTGAGATTATGGTTCTATGACCAGTTGTGAGAAGAATTAGTTCATCTAATATTTGTGTGTAAGTAAAGGGGTATACGCAGTTCGAAAAATTTCGCGCGGAATGACAAAACTTTATATAAAAAAAATCCCTTTTGGGATATCGCATTTGGGACTTTTTTTATATGAAGTTTTGTCATTCCACGCGAAATTTTTCGAACTGCGTATAGGTCTTAAAGCGATATCAAACATCAAGGGATGGCTCGTTAAGGACGGTTTTTTTTAAATAAATTTTTAGTAATATCTAGCTAGACTAGTTCTTTAGGGAAAATAACTTTTTCTTAGCCCGATATTTTAAGGAAATGAACAGATTGCTCACACAAAGGATACTGTTTGGATCTTTCCAAATCTAAGGATAGATAGGAACTAGTTTCTGATCTACTTATTACAGGCAACTTCACTCTTAGTTCTAGTAGTCCCCCCCTTTAGCGTAAATATATATTTTAAGTAAATGATCAGATTGCTCTACACACAGAACAAGGCTAGGATCTTTCGTCATCTAAAGGGACAGGAACTAGTTCCTCATCTAGTTATTTTAGGGATAGGAACTAGTTCCTTATCTAGTTATTTCAGGCAATTTCGCTCTTAGTTCTAGTAGTCCCCCATAGCGAAAATATAGGAGGAAGGATACTGTTTGGATCTTTCATAATATAATGATAGATAGGAACTAGTTCCTCATCTACTTATTTAAGGCAACTTCAATCTTAGTTTCTAGTAGTCCCCTTAAGCGAAAATATATATTTTAAGTAAATGATCAGATTGCTCTACACAAAGAACAACGTTAGGATCTTTCGTTATCTAAAGGGATAGGAACTAGTTCCTCATCTAGTTATTTTAGGAAATTCCACTCTTAGTTCTAGTAGTCCCCCAATAGCGAAAATATATATTTTAAGGAAATGATCAGATTGCTCTACACAAAAGCTACTGTTTGAATCTTTTATAATTTAAGGATAGATAGGAACTAGTTCGTCATCTTGTTTTTTCAGGCAATTTGACTCTTAGGTCTAGTAGTCCCCTATTGCGAAAATATTTTTTTTTTTTCAACTTAGCCTGCATTAACCTAAATTTGCTGTAACTGATTCACTCAGAATTAGTGAGTGAACTAGTTCAACCGAATTTAGCTAGAAGTCTTTTCAGCTCACTTACCTCGCCCAGATAGTAGTAGTCCAGAGGCATTAAACTTTCTGGATAGATATTTTCCAAATACCAGCGGAAGCTTTTGCATTTCAGACGATCTCGCAAATTCTTACGATCGCTGACATCTCCAGCCGAAGCTTTTCGAGCGCCTAAAGTTGGTAAACACAATGGTAAATAATAGAAAAAGAAAAAAATTATGTATTTAATAAAAGTTCTCAAAAAATAAACTAAAACATTTATGTATGCGTGAGTGTGTCTGTGTAAGTATGAAAGTGTATGTGTCCATAGAAAGCCATTTACAAGTTTGCGGTGTTTTTCGTGCTTTTTTATAGAAGTATATACCCAATGCAAGTTTGTCAAGCAGTTTATCCCATACCACATAAGTTATACATAGTTTAAAACATGCATTTTAAACTCAAATACCTAAAAAAAAAAAAATACAAAACTACAAGCTCAAAAATTGCTTAAAATATAGTTATAGTTAGTTTTAGAGAAATAGTAATAGAAGTAGACGGAGTACAATACTTTTGCATATGGGGACGAAAACAAAGAGAACGAACAGGCGCCAAAATGCTTGCTTGGATGGATGGCAGAACGAACATATAAACGGGGAGTGCTAAAGAGTGGAGCTTTTTGGGCGGACTTAACGAAAACAAAATAAATAAAGACAAGGTAAAAAAAGACAGTAACAAAAAAGTAACTCAACTTGTTCACAGAACGGAACGGAACAGAAAACAAAACTGAAAGCAATTTGCAAACCAAATATACGAGTACAAAAATTATAAATTACAAGGTGAAGGTTGGTGGATTGTGGTTTTTTGAGGGTGTCACACGGCCATGCCATAAATCATATATCATATGCAACAATATATAGTGGTTTGTTTATATATGTAAGTATAGTTAAAAAGACAGACAGCTGCAAAATGCAGGACGTGCGGTTTGCTCGATAGATATTCGAAACAGAAAACTATATAATATTGCTATGCATATAGAGAGGAAATAGAGAGTGAAGCATTCGATAAAATTTGTTTTATTTTTTGTTTTGTTTTTGTATGTTTTTGTTGTTAACCTGGATAAAAGCTGTAGTAGAATTCTTTCCAATCGTCCAGCCAAACCTCAACCAGACGCGCATTATTATGATTAACAATCTCCGTGGTGCCGCCGGGGAAGGTATAGGGCGTTGACTTACGAAAGACATGACCCACACGGGAGCAGGGCGCAATTTCAAGCACACCGCCACACATCCAAACCTGTCAATTAGCAAGTGTCGGAGTGGACGGTTTTGCATATGACAAGTATGTACGAATAAGCGTGTAGTGGAAGGGCGTTAAATATAGAGAACAAGAGGGAGAGAAAGAAAGTGGTATGCTATACTTAATTGATTGACTAAAAAAAAATTGTTTTAAAAAATTGAAATAGCCAAGCGCAAGTGATGTACTCGTTGTACAATAATTTAGCGAGTAACGAGTGGCGAGTGCCAATGAGCTGTCTTCTTGGGGGGACGGGCTGTAAAAACAAAAGCAAAACACTAACGATAGCGGCCCCAAAAGCTTATGTAAAGAGTAGTCACTAGTTACGTTTTGAGTTGGGCTTGCAAGCACTTTTTACACGTTACTTTGGCAACAGCGAGTGGGGAGTGTTAGCATAATGCAGATAGGTAGCTCAGAAAAGCGAAATTAAGTACAACGAGTTAAGCTGCTTCGCTATATGCTGTGCGCACATAAACAAACGAGTTGCTTTGTTTTTTTGAAGTTCAACGAGTAGCTCAATACATCGAGTAAATGTAAAAAAAATTTAAATATTCTAGACAAAAGTAGTTTCGATCTGACAGCTACTTAGCAATTATACAAGTTCCTCAATAAGAAAAACTTAAAACATTTGGAGAATTTTCATTCAAGAAATTAAAGTTTTTACAATTACTTCAGCGAGTTGATCAATGCAGCAATTGTTTTTTATGAAAGAGTTAAAGAATTTTCGATTTTTATTTCAAAATCACTAAAACCTATTTAGCTTAGATACAAGCAATGTAGCTCTTTTTGAATTACTGTCCTCAAACAACGCGTCAATCAATAGAAAGAAAGAATTTGTAACTCAAAAATTGAGAATAAATGTATGGAATAAAAAATATTTCAAAAAGTCATAAAACACTTCAAACTTTTTTGAAAATCACATAATGAGATCGAAATATTGCCACATAAATAACTTAGAACTTAGTTCAGGCATTTTAACTCGCTGCATTGAAAGATTCAAATTCAGACAGCTGCCAACGAGTAACGAGTAAGTGCTTGGCAAACCGTCTAG
This sequence comes from Chymomyza costata, assembly GCA_018150985.1. Taxonomy (NCBI): domain Eukaryota; kingdom Metazoa; phylum Arthropoda; class Insecta; order Diptera; family Drosophilidae; genus Chymomyza; species Chymomyza costata. The sequence continues at coordinate 716,085 of JAECWU010000318.1, forward strand.
TCTCTAAACCAAAACTAAATAAATGTAGTTAAATTAAAATATTAGTTACAACTAAAATAATAAATTAAAAGAAACTTAAATTACATAATTACCAATTAGCACTTTTGGTACTTAAATTAAATTAAATAAAATTAGGAAGCATTAAGTATTTTAAATTAGTAGTAAAAGTATGGTATATACTTTATGTATAGCTTAAATGAATTGCTTCATATTATATGTAAGCTCAAATTGGTAATACAATCGGCATTATATAATAATTAGTGTGTTAAGATGTCAGATGTGTTAGAGTTATAGTTGTATTTGTTAGTCAAAAACTAACCGACGACGAGCAAGAGCACAACATATTCAAGAGCACAATTAGAGAAAAATTTTAAAATTTGAAAAGAAATTTAAATAAAACAAAAAGTATTGCCAATGTGCTAAAAGTACAAAAATTGTTGTAAATTAAATTTAAATTAAGCAAACTTTTATGACAACAGACGGACACAAAGTATTTGCATTGTAAGTCCTTGTATATAACAGGCTTTTACTATACAAATTTACAATATATATATATATAAAAGATAAATTTATGCATATAAAAAGTTGTAGCTTAAAAAATAAATCAAAAATTTTAGATGTACTTTTTGCTCTGTTGTGGTCTGTATGTTGTTACTGGTTAGTTTTATTTAGTACTAGCGCCTATGTAAAACCTTTTAGGTAGTTAAATACATACATACATACATTCATACATACAAGTAGTAAACAGTAGCTGGTAGTTGTTATTTAAGTTTTAGTCAAAATCATTTACATATATAAGTTAATGTATATACTTAAGAGTTAGATGTACGATATAGTAGTATGTATGCATTTTATTGTTTGTAGTTTGTTGGTAGTAGTTTTTAGTTGTTGCTGTTTTTGTTGTTGTTGCTTGTTGTTTGTATATAGTTTTTTGCGAACCTGTGCTCATTGCATAATAGAAATCACGCCACTCATCCAGCCAAACCTCGGCCACACGTGCCGCATTGTGCAGCACTATTTTGGCCACACCGCCCGGGAAGGTATACGGCGATTTATCTCGGAACACATGGCCCACATGAGAGCATGGTATTATTTCTAAAATGCCGCCACATTGCCATATCTATAGCGTAGTTGTTGTAGTTGTGTTGTTGGGTGAAATTTTGTTGCATGTCATTAGAAAATTTCGATATTTGCAATTTTCACAATTGATAATAAAATTAAAATTTCAAATTAATACAAATTAAATAATTATAAATTAAGTTATGTTAAAGAGAAAACTAAATAACATTTTTTTGCGTCTTGGCTAGCTGTAAAACAGAAGCAAATGTGCAAATTATAATAGCTAATATTTGTCTTACTCTAAAGGACATTTCCAGATTTTCGCCACCCCATATATCCATGCCCTCATCATAGGAGCCAATTTCATAGAAATAATCCTTATCTATGGAGAACAGACCGCCAGCCATAGTGGGCGTGCGCAGCGGCGCTGTGCGATCATTATTTCGGCGCGCCATTTCGCGCTGTGGAACTCGGTACCTGTATGATGAAAGAAAGGACTGTATTAGAGATTTGCTTTGTGCAGCTTATTAAAATAACTCACCATCTAAAGTTAAGTTTCCAGTTAAAGCCACCCCATGTGGAATCTGAGGCTGTAATATACTCAAAGGTCTCATCTGATATGACATCTATTATTGGACAGACTACTGTGCGACGATTCTGCACTATGCGCGCCAACAATGGCTCCAGCCAACCCTCAGTACATTCACAATGTGCATCCAGGAAAGTGATTACCTCGCCCTGAAAATATATTAAACAAGAACTTTAAATAATAGAAGACTAGTGGTGCCGGTTCATTTTATTCGTCAGTCTTTACATGCATGTTCCTAAAAATAAAGCTCTAACTAAATCATCTTTGCCCCTTCTTCTTATCCTAGACTTAACCAACTTTCAATATGGTGATTGATGATGAGCTATATTTTTACATCTTGTTTTAAATAAGTACAACTTCTTAGCTTCAGGTGATTGCTGGCTAAATCTGCAGAACGGATTTGATTTGAAACATAGACCTTTTAGAAATAGCTTTAGAGTGCGATTTTTAAGCGCTATTTAAAGATTTCGCTTTCTTTTGCATACAAGCTGGTATAGTGCGCCAGCAACCAATCAGCACTAGAAGTTGCTGTTAACAATATGAAGAGTAGCCAAAGCTGTACGAGAATGAGTAGCTGCATGCGGCTATGACATTCCCAAGCACTCTGGTCTAGGTAGAATCCAAAGCAAACATGTCAGGCCCTGAGGTTCCACAAGAACTGTATCTAGTGTTGCTTCGTGCTTGATAAGAGCATAACCAAGAACATGCTTTTACCAAAATCTTAATTAAATTTATATACAATTTGAAGTAGCTTTAGTTTCTACAGTTCAGATGGCCTATCAACGCATTTGGTGGTATCAATTAGAAAATTTTATACAATATTTTATAGTATTTAAGAGTAGAATTTCCCCAAATCTTCATTGGTTCGACGTTATTAACGTATATCAAAAGAAGCTTTAAAAACTGGATTGGACACACACTCTGCTTCTACATTACTCAATTTAAATACTATTCTCCCTATCTACATAGAAAAACTTTTGAATACTTATGCTACCACCCTACGACCACTTCATAGCCCTCTAGTTGGTAAGTTAATGAAATTCCCTAGATTAAAGTTGTGCTGCCGCTTAAGACTCTGACGACTTCTTACAGTAACATGCTCTGCACCCAGCAGACGCGCGCGTATCAAGCCGGAACGCTTTTCCGTACGCAGCACAAAAGTTCGCACAGGCAGCGTAGCTACATAGTCTTCCAATTTCTTGCCCAGAAAGTCTAAAAAAACAAAAGAGTCATTAATAGATATTACCAGTTTATAAATTGATATACTTACCCCGCTCACTGGCATCATCTACCAGTATAATCTCCTTGAGCAGTGAACGCGGTGAGCGATTTATAACGCTCCATACTGTGCGCAACAGCGTCGTCCAGGCCTCATTATGGAATACTATCACAATTGAGGTGGTGGGCAGCTTAGAGGGATATGACTTGCGGCGACAGCTATGAAAATGCATTAGAAATTTAGTTATTGTTAGATATTTATATTTAACACGTGTTTACAAACGTACTTATCATGCCGCACATCTGTTAGCGAACGATTCAATGAGATCATATCACTGGCCAACAGATTGAATTGATTCTCTTTGAACTTTTCTTTCATAAGTTCTTTCATATCCGCTGGTATTTTAACGGGTTTACCCATCTCACCAGGTTTGCCCTTGGCCTCACGCACAGTAGGCGCCTGGAACCATTTTTTGAGCACTAAGCTGCGATAAGTCATGGAAATGCCACCGGCTGCAAAACCTGCACCTATCACACCGCCGCCAGTATCACCATCTAGTGATTTCTCTGTGTTGATTTCGTTGTCATCCACCAGCTGATTGTCATCAATCAGGCGTTCCGCATTGGGCAGCTGCAAAAAAATAATCAAACTAAATGCCATAACCTTCAAAATGTTGTACGTTTTAACAACTTACCTCCACATCGTATTCGCCCGCACGCTTACAGCGCCAGCCATCTTTGCCTATACAATCAGAATAGTGTGCTATGAGCACAAAGTCAAATATGAGCCAGACCAGAGAGGTGAGCAAAATGATGCGGCAGGTATTGGAGCGCATGCGTCCACGCCATTTGCGTGTGAAGGTAAGCAGCGTCATTTGTAAGCTGCGCTTGTAGTCTGTCTATGATTAACCTGTGCTTGGCTCTTGAGTACACTCTGCTGTCTGTATTTTGTTTATTATTTTCAAACTATCGTCAAGTAGCAACTTATATGTTTATTGTGATGTTTTGTATGTAAATTCTTGTTAAGAGCTTATGGCGCATGTTAAGCAACGTTTACGGGATGCTCTGTTTTAGGATATGTTGTATGCTTGGTTCTGGTTCTCTGCTTGTTGGGATTGCATTTGCTGCTGCCCTGTTGCCTTAGTTTATGGTATATTGTATAATGTATATATTTTTTTTGTTATCAGACTTATCGTTTAAGACGCGCGCTTACTCAGCTCAGCTCAGCTGCTTCCTCAAGCGTAAATTTTTGAATTTTGTTTTTTGTTAATTTTGTTGTTGTCTCGTCTGTTATTGATGTATGTATATATGTTGCTTTTTTTTTTTTGTTGTATATAGTTGGCACATATGGGGGGAGCTTCTGTTAAAAGGGCGCTCTCTCTCCTTTTCTCTCTCTCTCGCACTGTATTTATTGCTTTTGCCTTCACATGCTATGCGGCAGGCAAACAACACACAGCAACACACACAGCATACACTCAATGGGTTTTAACTTGGCTTTATTTCTGCATCCTCTTAAATGTGACTGATCCATTGGGTCCAGTTGCCTCCACTGCTTATGTTCCTAAGGGGCACATTCCATTAACTGGCAACATGTCGGAGCCAGCTCATGCTTCACAATGTACGTGGTATTTGTTGTTGTATTATGTGTGTGTGTGCTCCAGTCAGTCAGTCAATTTGCCAGCCAGCAGCCAAAAGACCTTGAGATTTATTCAACTGCAAAGAAACACAAAAAAAAAACATTCCATATGAGCACAAAAATCATTTCGCATAAAAAAGTTTGCTCGTAAAAAATGAAAGTTATCGCTTGTATGAACATTTATATTTAAGGGCTACTATGGGAAACTGAGCCGAGCTGACTTTTGCCACTATCTATTTTGATTACTGATAATTATGTTTTTTGCAGCCAATAAAATTGACATAATGTCTCCCAAAAAAAAAAAAAAAAAAAACCTGTTGATTTATGACAACGTCACCTTTTTATTACAACAAAAGAGTTTGCGTTTTTTGTCGTCGATTTTTTTTTTTGGTGACATTTTTATGCACATTCATAATGTGGCATTTGCCATTAAAAAAGTATAATAAAATTTATCATAAGTTTCCATTAACATTTCTCTTATACTATTTTCAATGTCAAGATAATAATAAACGCAAAACGGACATTCTAAGGGGTACTGCGGAATTCTACAAATTTCAGTTGGGCTAAGTGTTGCTGCATAAACACATAAATTTAAATTAAATTTTTTAAATAAAGAGCCAATTTAGTTAAAGAGTATATTCTTCAAGCTTTGTTTTTGGTTTTACATATAAATAAAAGTTACTTCCTCAGCTATTTATAAATCGGTTTTCAACGTACTAAATAATATGTGACTCATACATGTATGGTATTTTATTTCACAAAAGCGTACCTCAAGAATTGTTTATTGTATAAATATGTTTGGAATTCTTTTTTTAGCTTGCCAACAAAAATGTACAATCGCAATATGGTAATTAAATTAATAAACTTTTAAAGTATATGTCATTATTCACTTATCAGTTAAAACCAAATCCGTGATAATCAAAGTAAACATCGCTCACGAAATAAGAGATTAAGACAAGTACGAGACTGAAAGATACCCTCGAGAAGCATCTTTCTTTAAAAGCCAACAATCTGCCGGAAACCATATATCGGAACGCAGAGAAACATCTCTGTTGGATGATGATAATGAATGATATATAGATATTTTAAACTTCGATACATCGATGCACGATATAACATCGATGTTTTCTCCAGCACTACTGGACATGATAGCTACATTAATTTTAAAGACTTTAACCCAAAGAACACATTGCTTCTCCTTAACTTCCATATACTGAAAATCAAAATCGGTAGCTAAACCGAAGAATGCATTAGTTTTCCTTCACTTCCATTTACTGAAAATCAAAATCTGTAGCTAATTTTCGCAAATTCTGACAAGAGATGTCTTCACAGCTGTTATCGATCTTATAAGGAAGTAAACTGCTTAGCCGATAATCTTGTTTCCATTCTTCTTACGAAAGAGAAAGCAAAAAGACTTAAGTCTAAGTGCATGTTCCAAGTTATGGAAATCTTCTTAATAATGAACACGAGCGGATAACATCAGAACATGACCACAATATCTCTGGAGCAATTTTGTATTATTATTAAAAAGATCACTTTTCTAGAAAAGTACTTTAATACGACACCTAATCTACCGGAACTGTTTAATCAGCTGTTAAATGTCAGTAAATAAAGGGTTTTCCAATAAGAGGTGTTATTTTGGTATTCAAAGAAAAATGTCATTTTTTGAGATAAATGATCGGATGTTTATTTCATAATAAAGAGGAAGGTATCGTTAATGAATGAAAAACAGTTTTGCCACACCACTGGTTAGAGGACAATCTTTAATTTCAATCGCAAAGTGCATGTTGCCCTATGTCTGATGGAAATCTATCTTTGAGATATTGAAGAGGAACGGATAATATCAGAACACAATTCCAATAGCTTTTTGGGCAATTTTGTAGTATTTTTCAACATCTAGAACAACTCCGCGACTCCCACAGCTGCATTGCCATACCACGAATATTATGGATACCTCAGACTTACAGAAGAAACTAACATCTTGATAATTTTCTTGAAAGATCACTTTTCTAGACTAGATACTTTAATAAGACACCTAAACTATAGGAATATTTTGGATACCTCAGCCTCAGAAGAAACTTACGTCTTGATAATTTTCTTGACAGGTCACTTTTCTAGACTAGATACTTTACTACGACATCAACCTGTAGGAACTGTATAGTCCGCACTAAATATCTCAATTGTCAGTAAATATTAAACACGAGACTCAAAAGTTCAACCTTTGGAGCAGTGACTACCTTGTAACAGATGGAGTGAATCATTTGTTTTCCATTGTCATCAACTAACAGAACCCAAGAGCCTTCTTTGCAATTATAATAATGAATTGTGGATACCTCTTAGTGGTATTGCAAACTATAAAAGATGGCGTACGTTAAGTCAGGCGCGGACGACTTTGGGATACGCTATACCACCACGTTGCATCTAATTCGGTATATTACTTAAAAACACCAAAAGCTATTTTCATAAATAAACTAAAAACAGAAGAAATTGTGCCCTAAAAACGACCGATTTTGAGCGATCGGTCATTTAGGGCCTTTATGATATAGTCATGTTGCAGTGCTGGAAAACTCTAAAAAACTACCAAACGCCGAATTTGGTAATGATATCTTCATAAACAATCGAAACACAACGAATTTTGGACTTAACGCGTTTTTTTGGCCTATCTCTCCCAATGGGGTTTATATGATGTTGTCATCCGATTTTGATCAAATTTTGAACAGTGCTGGAAAACTCTAAAAAACGCCAAATTTGGTAATGATATCTTCATAAACAAACGAAACGCAACGATCTGTCCTAATGGGGGTTATATGATATAGTCAACCGATTTTTATCAAATTTGGCACAGTGCTGGAAACCTCTAAAAGACTTTCGAATGCCAAATTTGGTTTCGATATCTTTATAAAAAACCGAGTTATGTTTTTGATCGAACACTCCTATGGGAGCTTTGATTTTAATCAAATTTGGTATAGTGCTTGGGAACTCTAAAAAATTCCGATTGCCAAATTTGGTTTCGATTCTTTTTAAAGAAACGAATTATCCATCTTAAACTTTTGGTTTTTTTCGAGGTCCACCCCTATGGAAGCTATATAATTATTAATTACTATTATAATTTTCTTGATTATACATTGAAAAATAAAACAAACTTATCGTCTACTATGGAAAAACAAGGCATCTAATCTGAAAGTATGGTTGCTCTAACTCTTAACATCTCTGAGATGGAAGAATTTCAGCAGTACCTTCTTTTTAATCTTAAAATAAGTTTTTTAAGTCAAAATTATTGTAGTCTCCCAAATAGTGCTGGAGAAAACATCGATGTTATATCGATGTATCGATATCGAAGTTTAATATATCTATATATCGATGTTGGCCAACAGAGATGTTTCTCCAGCACTACTAAACACCCATTTGATGAGTGCAAAAGTGCTGGAGAAACATTTATGTTGGCCAACATCGATACATAGATATTTTAAACTTCAATACATCGATATAACATAGATGTTTTTCTCCCAAATATTTAATAGTTTACTACAGAAATTTAATTAGATTTTTAAATATTATTTCAATACAAGTCTTCAAAAGTAAAAATAAACCAATAGTCCTCAGTTGTTTGCACTCCATATGTTTTGAAAACGAAAACATCTTTTCAAGCGGACTTAAGCTTACGCTTACGACTTAAATTCTTGGAACGTTCATACAAATATAGTAGTTCGTTCTGTGAACGCCATTGCTATTGGCTGAAAAAAACTCTGAAGCTATCAACAATGAAACCAAATGGAAACATCTTATTTTCTTAACTTTTATAGCAAAAATTCTTTGAACTCGCATGCAAATGTACATAGTTCGTTCAGAGAACACAATTTGTGTTAGCTTAAAAAAAAAAACTTTGAAGCCAAAAGCAACTGCAAAATCCTTATAAAGTTTTTTTTTTACCAATATCTATTCAATTCCCAATAGTAAATGTAAATTCGATTGCATACAAGCGAAAGAAATAAAAAAGATATATGTATGTCCATAAGTTGTATATAAATGGCAATGCGCTGCTTACCAAAAATTCCATTGAGAAAGGTCAAAGAAACGCCAAAAATGCCATCAGCAACAAATACAACAAGATTAAGTGCAGCAACAAAAACAACAACACAAACAGCAATAACTACTTGAAAATCAGCCAAAACCGGCTAAGCCGGCTAAGCCAACACACACACACACACACTTATGGCTAACACACATTTTTGTACAGGGTTGTCAATTCAGCCATCTAGGCATGTAAAAGCGCAGCAGCAACGGCAGCAGCTCTTAACGGCATTTTCATTTTCCGGACCCGGTTCTTCACTCATTGGTTTGTCGTGTTGCCTTTTTACTCACTTGGCTTTTTTCTCTAGTTTTTTTTTTCGCTGTTTTTTTTCGCACAAACATCGCACATAACGTGCATTTGAATCATTCATAAGGCATGCCGCCATTGCCTCTGAGTAGAGAGTGAATAGATGGGCGCCAAGCAACCAAAGAAACACAAAAAAAAAAAAAAAAACTATTTAGTGATGATATATGCAGTGTAACTAACTTTGGATACCCTTCAAACATGGCATACCAATGTGCATGTTGACAAATTCTGCTGCTTTGGTTTCATAATCGTAGGTTGGAAATAAAACCTGCCTCAAATACTCCTAACTCTAATTATGTGCCTTGTAACTACCTTTCCTTTGGTGCCTTAAAAGCCAGCAGGTCACTACGCTTTATTACAGCATAAACCCTGCCTCGGATACTATACCCGAATTCTTCTGTTTTAGTTCCATAATCGCCAAAGGCATAATCACCAATACTCATCAAGCCTATGTCCTGAAATACAAACTTCACATGATAACCAAGACAATCTCGACAGCCTCCAAGTACGTGTCTACAATTTTCTGTCTTTGGAACTGGTGCTCGGTTTCGTAAATATTCCCGGCTTATCTTCTTACTAACTACCAACACCTTTGTCCAAATTCTTCTGTTTTGGTTCTATACTCGCCTGAGGGCAAATCACCAAAACTCATCAAGCCTATGTCCTGAAATACAAACTTTACATGATAACCAAGACAATCTCTACAGACTCCTAGAACGTGTCTACAATTTCCAGTCTTCGGAACTGGTGTTAGGTTTCAAAAAATTTGTGTACCAACATAACCTCATTTGCACCCCTCGGCTTATTTCCTTACTACTACTACTTATGCCCACAAAGTCAAAAGTCACTATCTTTATGGAACATTTAAATACAAAAGCTAGATTCGTGAACATTTATCTTCTTTTAGGAACAACACCGTAAGTTAAAGCTATCTCCAATTTCGCCCCGAATTGGTGAATTTGATCAAATATCGAGCAAATTTAGTAGAGATTAAAAACCGTCTCGTAGGTGTGCCTTTGGCACCGAGAATAGGATGACGAACAAAACCGTAAGTCAAAGCTATACTAAAAGCGATCAATTCCATTGGAAATCTATCTCCAATTTCGCCCCGAATTGGTGAATTTGATCAAATATCGAGCAAATTTAGTAGAGATTAAAAACCGTCTCGTGGGTGTGTCTTTGGCACCGAGAATAGGATTAGGAACAACACCGTAAGTTATCAATTCCATTAGAAACTTATCTCCAATTTCGCCCCGAATTGGTGAATTTGATCAAATATCGAGCAAATTTAGTAGAGATTAAAAACCGTCTCGAAGGTGTGTCTTTGGCACCGAGAATTGGATGACGAACAACACCGTAAGTTAAAGCTATACTAAAAGCGATCAATTCTATTAGAAACCTATCTCCAATTTCGCCCCGAATTGGTGAATTTGATCAAATATCGAGCAAATTTAGTAGAGATTAAAAACCGTCTCGTAGGTGTGTCTTTGGCACCGAGAATAGGATTAGGAACATCACCGTAAGTGATTAATTCTATTAGAAACTTATCTCCAATTTCACCCCGAATTGGTGAATTTGATCAAATATCAAACAAATTAAAAACCGTCTCGAAGGTGTGTCTTTGGCACCGAGAATTGGAATTGTTTTTCTGTGGCACCCCTGATAGAGTGACAATTTCGGGGAAAATTAAGGAAGTCTTATGCTGTGGTTAAGGAACAACAGACTTAGAAAAATTATTTATTAAAACTGCCGCTAAAACTTGCGGCAACCCAATACATATACCCATAGATGACAGTGTATTAAAAGCAACATGCCCGCAGTCATAGCCTCTAGCATTTATTGTTGGGGCCTGGAAACAAGTTCCCACAGCACGTTGCACGCACACAGTGACAACGTCAACAGCAATGGCAACCATGTTGCTGACGAGCGGTGAACTGAAGGGTTGGGTGTTTGGGGCTGATGGCAACTCTGGAAATGGTAAAATATGCAGTTATAGTTGCATGTGCATCAAAAAGGGCGACAAGTCTGGCAAACACATGGAAACCCACACACATACTCTGAGTGCCATAGAAATAGTTAGTTGAAGTGAGGATGCTTTGAGGCGTTGTTGAGACTTCTTAAATAATAAATTTAATAACAAAGAAACAAGTTTATATAATCCATTTTCGAAAGCCTTTTCAACGATGCGTCAGCTGCAAAAACAAAGGTTTTATGGAAAACCGGTAATGCTCATTGTCTTGATAATGCTCATGACAACAACAACAACAACGACAACAACATTTGCAATAACAATTACGATGACAAGCAGCTCTTAAGCCGGCAAAGGTAAAAATTAAATTCGCAATGTTTGTTGTTGATGTGATGATGATGATGATGTTGTTGTTGTTGATGATGATGACTCTTCGGATCATATCAAACCATTAATTTAAATTGCTTAATATTTTACGTATTGCAATCACACTGTTTTTCGTGCATTTGTAATATAAAACCAATCAATAGTTGAGAGCCATAAAAAATGTTGAAAATTTATTAATTTCATAAAAAATTAAACAGTGCTGCATAACTGCGATGAAATGAAATGTGTTTGCTTTTTAATTTACGCAACCTTTTTTGCATGCCTCCTTACACAATGTCGTTCAAAAGTTTCCGGACACTCGAACAATCGCTATGAAAATTTTGCAAAAGCAGTTCAAGCAGTGCCTGCGGTCCATTACCGCCTATCGGCCTGGCGTTTGTAATAAAAGACAAAAAAAGCCTTTTACAAGCTCTTTAAGAGCTTAGTAAACAAAAAGTAAGAAGGTACTCTCAACATCTTAGCCTCAATTCATTGTTTCAAGGCCAATCAAAACTTTTGGAAGTCCGAATTTCAAACAAACTCCAATTGTCAGTGACACAGACACCACTTTGGGTTGGAGTCAAGTTCCCTCGTTACTTTACGTGAGATTTGTATAATGAAGTAGAATAATAATAAAAAATGTTGTCAAAAGTATACAATTAAAATAATATGTATCTACTATTAAAATCCAGTGTACAATAATGAATGGCATCACTCTAAATACAACTGAACTTAGGAGTTGAAGCCCAGCTTTGCATCAATTAATAAATTTGGGAGTTACAAGTTAGTCCAATTACTCGCTTATTTGGTTTTAAATTAAAGGTTAACAATTATAATTCAAGTTGACTTAGTTATTTTTTTCAAGCGTGACGATTTTTAAGCGCATACTCTTAGAAGGGTAAGGTGGGGCAAACCCGACAGTGTGGGTAAGCCCGACCTTTCACTGTTTTTCAAAAATGGCAATACTTGGCGAGCTCATTTGAGTGTTTTCGTGTAGAGCATTAAAAATAACCAAAATGTTGGTATGACAGTTGTCTGTCAGTCTACATTTAGATGTATTGACATTTTATTGAGGCTTATTTTGAGTTAATTGAGTTGTTTTACGTGCGGTAGTTTATGAGTTACTGATATGTACTTATGATCTAGTGTTAATGGTCAAGAACCTAGGAACTAGTATGAACAGAGCTAGTTCGATTATTACATACAATTTGGTTCATTTCAACAAGATGCTCAAACGATAAGAAGTATATTTTTACGATTTTCAATGTAATTTTGGTGAATATTTGTTTACACATTTTTTCTTTTTAAATAAAGTGATCGAAAAAAACCGGCAAGTGGCTTATATACTATAAGCCTATAGACCTTTATAGTGCATGTATAGTATTGGGTTGTAATTTCGTGTACTTTTTTTTATTCGCGTCGTCATGAAAAATGACACAGTGGGGCAAATCCGACCACTAAATTTTAAGGCCAAAAATACGCCAGCAAGTTATTTTGACAGCCAATCAAATAACTCTGATTAGTTTCTTAGCTATTCAATCCAATCATCTTTTATTGATTTTCATTTAACTTTCATGTCGATTTATATGTTCTAAGCATTAAGATTTTTTTTTTAAAATACATTCAGTTTTGTAAAATAAAACGTGCTCTTTTGATTTGTAATCGAAAAACCATCAAATTTAGATCATATCTGTGCTTAATCAGTCAAAAAAAATAGGCGGTCGGGTTTACCCCAACAGTTTTTTAAATGACAAAAATGGACTCTTGACAAATGGTTTTAGTTTGGTATATCTAACGAGCTCATCCGATGTCCAATAAGCATTTTATAGCCAAAACCAATTACTAGGTCGCTTTTGCCCCACCTTACCCTAAATAAGTGCAGCTCGTCATTTTCATATAAGGTGAATGTCTATAGTTCAATATAAATTACACTTTCAAAAATGTAATTAAAAATATATTTTTTAATTGACAAATTTTTTAAGGCCTAAAAAAGTTGTGCGCTTTTAAAATGTAAACAAACTCATTTTGACATTCACAAAGCTGATGGCAACAGGGTTGTCATGCATAAATATTTAAATGTAGAAATTTTATAAAGCAAAAAGTTGCAAATTTTGCTATAATTTATCGCGTAATCCGATAATGAATTAACTTTTTTGGACAACTGTTCAAAACATTTAATTGAATCAGTGTCCAAATGTATTAAATTTGTTCATTCGGAAACGTGGCTAAAATATAAAATCACACTAAATTGTGCGTCACCTATGGTTTTTTAGAGTGTTTTGCAAACAACCAAAGCAAAAATCTCGTGTGATTTCTGTTTTAGCCTTAAAAATCTGTTTTACAAAATATAAAATAAAAAATATCTTAAAATCTAACAATAATTTTTAAAATCTCTCACTTTGTAGATTCACACAGAACTTAAAAAACATTACTAGCTTTCACACTGAAACATTTTTTGAAACAAAAGAGGATCACGTAACACCATTTAACAAAGTTTTTCGCCTTAGCCCTATAATGGACATAGCTCTTGGACGGATATAGAACTTCATTGCTGGACTTAATGCATTCAGAATCGCTCCAGATATGAAAATTAGATTTGCTGCAGGTCTTTAAGTTCAAAAGGAACACAAATAAGTATTAAATAATCCAAAACTTCTGACCGACAGTGTACATGGCCAACTTTTAAAAACATACTTTACTACAAAATGCCATTAAATATATATACATGTCAAATTTAAGCCCAATACATTTGTAACATTTAACAATGAGTCAAAAACAACAAACAAGTTTAAATGTAATTATGAAATGGGTCATAATGGTATTACTGTTGACAAAAATTGAAACATTAAGAGCCCGCCCTTCATTACATATATAAATACGTAACGTATACGCTTCGTTGGTTGCCATTTTGCTGCTGGTAGACCAAAATTGTTGGCTGTCAAATTGACAGCTAATCAATTTTGCGGACACAAAAAGCCAGAGTTTAAAATTTGTTTGCACAACAAATTAACAAAACTAAAAGCGAAAAAATAGTATTAAATAGAGATAGTGATTATTTGTCAGCCTCGCTTTAAAGTGAAGCGTGAGTGTTCAGGGTTGCATGCAAATGTAATTCAAGATTAGCACAATCTCTTATTCGCATAACCTTGAAGTTTTTGGAGAAATTTCTTTCGACAGTCAGTACTTTTAAGCTGCATATTTAGCATAACATGGCGTTCTAATGAGTTACGTGGCTTTTGCGATCACGCCAAACTTACAAAGGTCAAAGAAAATACGTGTTTAGCATAAACTTAAGCGCAAAGTTTTATCACAATCCGCCCACAAAAAGCCAGGGTTGCCATAGTAACTGTTAATGAGCGACTGTTAAGTTAACAGCCTATAAAACTCTCAGTGGGACACACAGGCTGTGCTAAGTACACTTCTTGTGGAATTTCTTTTTTTATTTTGTGGCACGTAGTTGTGGTATGTAGCATATAACATGTGCATATAATATATGAAAATCCTGTTGAATTACAATCCGTTTTTATACATGCATGACCGCGATACAGAACAAGTTTTTATGGGAAAACTTTATAATATGACTAGTAAGCCGTCTAACGCCTATTATGTGCATTTGAGCCTTTAATCGCTTATTTTATTTGTTTAGGGGTAAACAGCGTTTTGCAGCACATAATTAGGGAGCAACTTTTAGTAGCGATGTAGGGAATAAATCGAGTTTTGTGCCTTAAGAGTTAAAGAGTTTTTTCAAGTGTGGCGCTTGACATCAGTTTCAGTGGTTTGTATCTAACAAAGCGGCTATCTAAAGTTTAAGTTTTTAGTTGTTAGCAGGGGAGCTACCATGGGTTCCTTTAAGCGATTCCCACCATAAAAATTTTTACTTAATTTATGTTCCGCCAAATAGTTTAAAATAATTAAATATCTCACGAAATGTGTTCGCGATATTATATTCCGGGACTGCAACCGATAACCAAAAACTTTACAAAAAATTTTGAGGTGTTAAATGTTACGAACTTGGTATAAATTCTAGATTTATGCAATTTTTGTTGAAGTATGTCAATATCTTACCATGTTCGCACTTGTAGCATTTCGCGCTTTTTAGCTGCACCCTTTAATATTTATACCCTGTACCTATAGGTACAAAGGGTATACTAGATTTGTGCAATGTATGTAACGGACAGAAGGAGGCGTGGCAGACCCCAAGTCCTTAATACCAAAGTGCTTATCATAACCTCGGGTAGCGATTGAGCCATGTCCGTCTGTCCTTCCGTCCGTCTGTATGAACACCTAGATCTCGGAGATTATAAGAGCTAGAGATACGAAACTTTACCAGCTATTTCCTGAGAAGATGAAGTTTGTTGAATCAATATCTTTCCCCGTTCCCCCGTAGCAGAGTTTCGCGGTTTTTAGCTACACCGTTTAATATTATATATAATATATATATATTATAATATTATATAATCCGACAGAGCGATGCGTTGTAGTCACATGCATCTGTGTGTCAAAAATAAACAAAATCGGACAAATACAACAAAAGTTATAGTCTAAAATGTACAAATTTCACCTCCCCCTTGCCTATAAACTACGTCAATATTTGACTCTACGTAATTATAGTAACAAATGGACTATAATCACCAATCACAATCCACATCCAAATTTTATCAGTGCGGACCCCCCACTCCTCGCAATCGATTTACCGTGTTTTCTCCCACACCCCTCAACATATCCCCTTGAAACTTACCCCATATATTATACTTTAAATAACTTCTTTGACGTAAATTTCGATTTTTATCGAAATCGGTACTTATAGGTTTAAATATCGTTTTGCTTCAACAAAAAAATGCTTCAATTGGAAAGGAATATTCATGAATAAAACTTTTTTCGAGAAAAAAGGTACAGCGTATTACACATGCAACACCCATTTGATGGAGAAACATCTTTGCTAGCCAACATCGATATATAGAAATTTTAAACTTCGATCATCGATGTTTTCTCCAGCACTACTGCCCAATATTTCACTCTACCTAATTATGGTAAAAAAAGACCTAGAATCACTAATTTTGGTAATATTATTTATGTGGCCCTAATGAACAACCCGCATACAAATTTACCGATGCGACCCCTTTCTCCCACAACCCTTAACATATGAACTTGCCACTTACCCCCATATATGTACTTAAAATAACTTCTTTCACGTAACTTTCTTTGTTAATCGTGTGATGATTAAAAACAAATGGTAAAACAAAGCAGTTGTTGGAATAGTTGCCCAAGGAAAAATAAACTTTTCTTCCCAGAGAAAGCCAACATGAACTATGAAGAATCTCACAAATTCGCATTGATCGTGTGTACGTTTATCAAAAAAAATTGTGAAAAAAAAGAAAGATTATGACAGTTGTCAAAATGAATGCCTAAACCGGAAAAAAAAGATGGCATACGTTAAAGTCGGGCGCAGACGACTTTGGGATACCCTGTACCACCACATTGCAATTAAGTCCGACATATTGCTTAAGACCTCCAAAAGATATTTTATTCAGCAAATTTGGCTACGATATTTTCATAAACAAACAGAAATCAGTCGAATTTTGCACCAATTTTTTGACCGATCGGTCCTATGGGGACTATATGATATAGTCACCGATTTTGATCAAATTTCGTACACTGATTGGGAACTATAACTTCCGACTGCCAAATTTGGTTAGGATATATTCAAAAACAAACGAAACACAACCAATTTTGTACAAAAATCGTATTTTTTACCGATTGGTCCTATGGGAGCTATATGATATAGTCAACCGATTTTGATCAAATTTAGTACAGTGCTTGGGTACTCTAAAGCGCATCTTAATGCCAAATTTGATTACAATATCTTAACAAACAAACGAAACACAACGAGTTTCGTAAAAAAAAATGTTTTTTTTGACCGACCATTCCTATGGGAGCTATATGATATAGTCAACCAATTTTGATCAAATTTGGTACAGTACTTGGGTACTCTAAAAAACTTCCGAGTGCCAAATTTGGTTATGATAACTTCATATACAAACGAATTATCCATCTAAAACTTTTAGTTTTTTTCGAGGTCCTCTGAAACACCCCTATGGGAGATATATAATATAACCCCGATATCGAAAAAATAAAATAAACTTGTAAAACCTGACATAATTACGCATCTAATCTGAAAACTTGGTCGCTCTTGCTCTTACCATCTCTGAGATCTAGGCGTTCATAAGGACAGACAGACAGACGGACATCGGTATATCGACTTTTCTAGTCACCCTGATCATACTTTAGGTAACTTTGGGGGGTCTCCGACGTCTCCTTCTGTATGTTACATACATTTTCGGCTTGCACAAACGGTACAGGGTATAAAAACTGAAAAAATCTTCCGATCGTCTTCGATAACTATCCCAGAGAAAGTAAGCATGACCCATGCAGAATCTGAAAGATTTTCATTGATCCACACGATCATGTTCATAGAAGAACAAACATAAAACAAAAACGAATGACAGTTGTCAACATGCATGCCAAAACCAGAAGAAATCATCTTAAAAAATCATCCAATATTATGCGCTTACTTTTTCCCGGAGAAAGTCAACATGACCTACGCAGAATCTCGGAGATTTGCTTTAAGCTTCTAACGACAAAGCAAAGTGTGAAACTCAAAATCATTGTAAATATGTAATTTGATTGAAACTATTAACAACAACAACGGCAACAATAATATTATTAAATGTACATTAACACTTAATTATAATCCAATTCAATCTAATTGAAGCAAACACTCGAATGCAAACCAACACTCACTCACTCACTTACTCACACACATACACTCATTCATTCACACGCAAAGCAAACACTCAAACATTTAGAAGAGTGTAAGAAGAAGAAGAAGCAACAATGTTGCCAGCAAAATGTAAACAGAGCCCAAGCAGTGCCTACAACGACAACAATTGATGATTTATGTGACGTTGCCCAGCACCAATTGTAAATGTTGACTAACTGACTGATTGACTGACTGATTGACTGACTGACTGACTGAATGAGTATCCGACTGGACTGACTGACTCTGAACTTGTGCCTTAATTTAAGTTCATCAGTGTGTACAAGTGTTGTGTGTGTGTGTGTAAAGTTATGCGCCTCATCCCCCCCACAACTTGGTTATTGACATTTACAAATGCGCCAGCCTTAAAGTTTTGACTTGCTTGTGTGCTGCAAGTTTTTTTTTTACCCCGGAACCAGCGCCAAACAAATTATCAATGGCAGCTGCTTTTAAGGCAAATTATTTTATTTTTTTTTTAATTTAATTTTTTTGTATTTTAATTAAAATAAAAAAAAACTGCTGTTACTTTTGTTTTTGCCACTTTGCAGTGTTAACATTTTTCTTTTTTGTTGCATACCCTTGAAAAGGAATTAGCAAGTTTGCTGCGAGAGTTGGCAACACATAGCAAGAAACAGCTGCTACATTTTAAATCATTTTTAAGCTGGTTGTGTATTTAAGAGCTTAAGAGTGGACACGTCTGCTCTGTTTTAATTCTAGCTCTCTTAGAGAAGTCTCTTAGTTTTGCATAAAAGCTTGACCATTAAAATATTTGCAGCTTAAAACAAGCAAAACACTTTTCACATATAGTTTAGATTGAAAACTTTTAAAAGTTTTAAAATAATGTTTAGATGTTGGGTTTGCAAATTTGGCCTAGTTAGTTTTAGTTTCTTCAAAATGCTAGGAGTTGATTAACACATATTTACGGAATAAGTTTGCTTTTGTGGTGTGCGAAACTTTGCTGTGATTGAAGTATTCTTGGAAAAAAAGGGAAATCTGGTAATAAAATTTTTTGGCCAGAGCATTTAGAGAGGGCATAAAAATAATCATAGAATATTGAGCACATTTGGTATAAAAACTATTAGAACGATGTTTGAACAAGTTAAACATACATTCTTTGCATGCATTCTGACTTTTATAATGATCACAATGAACTAGTTCCGTAATGGTACATTTTCGTAAGTGTAACCGCCTCATTTGTTACGGTCAATCTTTTTAAGACACTTCAAACCATTTTTATAGCAGTTAGAACCGATTCTATAAATTCTTCTGCCTTTGTCACAGATAATGCTAGCCAACGTCCAGATCGGTTTCGGATTTGTACATTTCTTAAGTGCAAGCCGCTTAATTATTGTAGTCAATTCCATTTAAGTACCCTTGAACTAATTTTGAAGTTGTCAGAACCGAATCTTTGAATTCTTTCCACTTTGTAGACGATTTTTCAAGTATCAAATTGAAACAATGCCGAAATTGTTAAATTTTTTTAATAAGAATTTGGAACCGATTCTTTGAAAAAGATTATACAAGCATCAATCTGGAACAGTTTCGGAGTTTCACATTTCTTATTATAAATATAAGGGCTTCATTTGCTACGGACCAAATCCGGATATCTGTATAGGCGGGGAAAAATTGATTATAGGCAGCAAATTTAAGTACCTAGGCTCAGTTGTAAATAGCGAAGCTACATGCGATGATGACATCAAACATCGAACCAGTGTTATATGGATGAAGTGGCGAGAAAACTCTAGCTCTCGTTTTCTGCAACAAGAAAATGCCACGGAAATTGAAAGGCAAGCTGTACGCGATTGTCGTTAGACCCGCACTCTTGGACGTTGTACAAAACGTACGAGTGTAAATTATCTGCGACTAAGATGAAAATGCTAAGGATGACGGCGGGTGTGACCAAGCTTGATCACATTAAGAGCAAACATATCCGAGGGAGCCTGTTTGTTTAAAAGCCTATCACTGAGACGCTCAAAGTAGGTCAGGTGCGTTGGTATTGCCATGTTCAAAGGCGACCGCCGGAGAACACCGCTAAGAAGGCAATACTTACCAGGTAACGGCCATAGGGTAGGCAGACCGAAGGAGTAAACAAGGGTTTGGGAGAAGAAGATTTGCTACGGTCAATCCCTTTAAGTCCCCTTAGAATAACTTTCGGAGAAGTTAGAACCGAATTTGAGTTCTTCAAGCATCATATTGAACCAGTTCTAGATTTTTGCATTTCTTAAGTGTAAACGCCACATTTTTTTCCGTCAATTCCTTCTTTCAGCCTAAATTGTTCAACTGTCTGAGATTATGTATACTTTGGCTTTAAATTGGAAATTAAGAGAGTACTTAAAATTTAAATAAATTAGCTTTTTACGAACACCACCCCATGTTCGGAGCCACAAAAAAAAATGGAATTTTTCGCAAAAAATTATGCATGTTATTGTTATTCTGGAAATAGTAATAGCGTCACTTCAGTCTTGCTCGTTATTTAACTAGATGATCACTTCTCGCCAGTAAACTCATGAACAATTGCACGACTTAAAATGGAATTTAATTTTTACTAGGGCGCGTTTTATTTTTGTCGAAAACATATGAACTTTAAAGCCGAATTCCTGGAAAAATAAAAGTGGGTTCGTTTCTAAGCGCATATGCATGGATATGGATTAAAGTCCTAATAAGAACAAAATGTTTAAACAAGTGGCTCAAAATCACGCAAAAAATACGAAATAAACATTTTAAAAAGTGCTCTTAACCAAAACTACTAAAATCTAAGTCTTAAACTATCCCTATATTAACGCCGAATAACCAAAAGCAATCTTACTCAACTAGCATAAAATAACCAATTTACCTCCCCAGAGAAAATCCAGAAAACTGTGTAAACCAACTCAGTGCAGCTTTGAACACACCACAATTCCAATGTTCCATAAGAGTATATAAGTTTTGTCACTTTAGTGCACTTTTTCAAATGTTTATTTCGTGTTTTGCTTTTCTTCTTGGGATTTCTCGTAACTACGCGTAAAATTCACAGCACGTAAAATCGAAAAACTGTCAAACTGCCATAAATTGAAATGACGTTGGGCTCTTATGGTCTTCGTTCTGCTTTTAGGAGTAGCTGCTGCTGCTGCTTTGTTTCTGGGTTCTGCTTTCGAGCGCTGCTGCCGGCACTGCTGCTACTATTTCTGGCTCCAACAAAGCGGAAGTAACATTTTTCACAAGTGCTCAGAGAGGAGCGCATGGTCTGGGCACATCGTTTGATGTTGTCGCTACTGATAAGCAACCAGAAAGCAGCAGCAAGAGCCAAGAGGTCTCGCCCAGAGTTGGGTTGGGGGTAGCAGTGTGTGTGTGTGCGTGGCAAGTTGCGCTGCACTTGTACAACACTTTGGCACGCTTGTTGGGTACGTCAGTTAAGTACATACCTCTGGCTCCTACTCCAGACACTGCTGCTGATAAGGCCAACAGCGAGCAACAGAGGAATAGAGTAGGCGGCACTGTTATATTGTTGCTCTTTAAACGTCACAGCAATTAATTTGATGAAAATCTGTGTCAGTTTTTTGTACCTATAAGTCAAAGCTAAAAGGGTATCTGAACTATATACAAATGTTTGTGACAGGGAGGTAAAAGCATTTTCGATGCCATAAGGTAAACTAAACGGAATTTGATATGTCGGAAAATTGAGGCTGTATGCACTGCGGACATGGCGAAGACCACAAGTGCTAGACACAAAAAAAATTGTTACAGAAAGATGTGCCTTATTCTGTTCATATGAAGCTGTTGAATTGGGTTCTTCTCTGGGCCAATTCACCCAAGCAGAAATCGCGGATTCAGTTATGGTATAACTTAAAACTTGGCAGGGCTATGCGTTGTGGTTATAACCATCTCCCATACAAAAATCAAGCAAATCGAGTTAATTGCATTAAATCTCATAGTAAAATTTTTTTTTAATTTAAGTGGAGGTTCTTTTAAATTTGGTCGAGAAAATCGATTTTTTTTTACAAAAAATGAAAGCTGCATATTCGTAGAATATGTGTATGAAAGGATTTTTCGATGCGATCGATATTTATAGAAATAGAGCGTCTTGAACGCACCTAAGTCGCACGCGCTGAGGGACGTTCTAAAAACTTTAAACGCTTTTTTCTCGGAACCATGTTATTTATCCGCTCTTGATCTATTCTTCCGATTCCCTTCATTTAAGTTATGTTTGAAAGTATATAATTTGTTGTATGCCCTATACTAACAATATATATGAAAAAGTGTTAAATTGTTATTTTTAGGCAAGGTCAAATCACAAAAAAGTGAAAAAAAAAACAAATTTTTTTTTTTTGAACGTCCACATTTTAGTTAATTTTTCGTCAAAGCTCATTCTGATTTAGAATAAGGCATAGAGAATTTCATTAACTTCAATAAACAAAAGACATTTTTCATTTCGGTTCACTTCAAAAGGCTGAAGAACTGAAACGCAGGAACGATATTCTGCGAGCAGAGGCCAACAAGAGCCGCCATTTTGAATTTTGTTGAGAAAAAAATTTCCAATTATTGTACAATAAAAATCGCATTTAACAATTAAAACAGGAAGTTTGCATGTCTTTTCATCATGCCACAAATAATTCCCAAACTTCACCTTTTTTTCGGCCAAATTTGAAAGAAGCTCCCCTTAACTCTTTTCGCCTATTTAATACTTCAAAATGCAAACAGTGTGTTAATATTGCAATATGTCTGGGAATTTCCAACTTTCCCGGGTTTATCCATTTTTAATTTATATTATTCTTTTGTTGGCACAATTGGCATTGAGCCAATATTTCGCGAGTGTGTAAACAACCAAAATGTCGAATATTAGTGAGCAAAGATAGTTTTTTTTTGCTGGAAAGAAATTTCTATTGTTGAAATGCTGCAGAAAGCATTCGGGAGCAGATTTTAACAAAAACAAGATGTTTCAGATCTCTTTAATAAAACTTGAAAATGATCAATTGTCCGATTGTCAGTTATTCAAAATTTGGAGCTTTAAGCTTTACTGTTCAGCAGCATATGTATTAAGAAAACTAACCCGATACACGATACGACTGGTTGTACAATTTATCAATCAGACTGTACAATCGATTGTGTTGTCTGTGGAGTTGTTCTATGAAGTTTTAAAAATTAAAATGTTTTAATTTTTCGATTAAAATGAAAGTTGTACAAAGAGTCGCATCGTGTATGGCTTGAGTAAGAATTGGAGTTCTAAAATCATGGAGTTGCCGATTGCCAGGAATATAAGCTGTTTACTAGCACATCAAGAGATCCATCATCTATTGCCCGTTAGGACATTCCTAATGCAAAGACGCAACAGTCCTGGGCCTTATCAAGTTTCTTAGTTCCAAAGTCAAGGTAATGCGCCATCTAATGCTGCCGAGGGTTTTTCACCAAAAATTCGAACAATATAGTTCTACAAGCATCTTATGCATATAAA
Organism: Chymomyza costata; assembly: GCA_018150985.1. Taxonomy (NCBI): domain Eukaryota; kingdom Metazoa; phylum Arthropoda; class Insecta; order Diptera; family Drosophilidae; genus Chymomyza; species Chymomyza costata. The sequence goes on from JAECWU010000318.1 coordinate 739,545, forward strand.
CTTTTTGATCGATTAAGGAGATACAAGCCAAATCTAAGCAAGCATTGAAAACCATTGTTAACTATTGCTGACCTAAGGAACTTATATTAGAGGGTGTTGCTTTCAAAGAGACGAAGTCAGTTTGCAGGAATAAAAAATATTTTTTTTTTTAATTTAACAAATAAATTCAAGATTAGATTTGACTATGTTCATACAGTCTCTCATATATCCAAGTCTTGTGAGCCTAATAAACCAAACAAAACATTTTGTCAAGAAAAACTTGTCAATAAAACTTTTATAAAGTCGATTATCATAAATGGTTGGCGTGGATATAAATATAATTTATAAAAATTAGATAATTCTGTAGAATTATTATTATAAGAATTAGCTATTCAACTTTTCAGGAAACAATTTTTGTCGAAAAAAATATACACATTCAATCTAAAAGTAAGGTATCTCGAATCAGGCGTAGTTAATAAACTTTTCAGGAAACAATTCCCATCGAAAAAAATATACGCATGCTGTCTAAAGTAAGGTATCTCGAATCAGGCGTAGTTAATAAACTTTTCAGAAAATAATTCTTATCGAAAAAATTATACACATGTTATCTAAAAGTAAGGTATCTCATAGTCGGTCATGCCCGCTTCCACGTTCACGCAATTTTTATTTAAGTGAAATTCTTTGGAATTTGCGCGCAGATAACGGACGTACATTGTTATTGCAGCGCGTTAAAGAGAGCGAGAGATGCCTCCCTAGAGAGGGCGGACGCAAATGATTGATTATGACGTGGCGCCCGAGTCGGAGTGAGCCAGCAATTTAATTATAAACATTAACTATAAAAATCACTGTACAACAATAACGGGGCACACACACAACAGAGATAAACAAATTTATTAATTGAATTGGCCGCGTTGCTAAAGGTCGAGTCGTTTTTAACATGATCAACAACAATTTGCAACATATACGAAATATCTCGTAATGGCCGGAGACAAGTGACATCGTTGACAAATGAAAATGTTACAGAAAATGCAATTAAAAGAGCAAAAAAAAAAGAAAATCATATAAATTGGCAACAACAACAATTTGAAACGTAGACAATTAAGTGCAATTAATGAAATTGTAGACCAATTGAGATCGCTTGCGTCTTCTATGGTTGAAATTGTTGCTAGAAATCACTTAAACTGGTTGGAAATTGAAATCAAAAACGATTTCTACTAAATGTGCATAGATTCCATAAATTTCACACGTCAATTCGTCAAAACGCATATGAGTCTCACAAGTGATACATCTACGCTCCACAAATTATATTGTAGGCAAAAGTCACTAGTCCTAAAAGTCCTAAAAAGTCCGAAAATAATAAATTTTCGCAGAAAAATTTTAATTCTTAACGTTTTTCAAATCTGCTTGCCTTTTTAGAGAAATTCGCGCCGTTACGTCGAAATTTTATTTTCATTCTGATTTCTAAAGCAAAATTTCAAACAACTCCAAAAAAAAGTATTGGATTCTTATTCCGAAATCACACATTGCTTCTTTTAATTGAGGTTATGCGCAAGTTAAGCCAAATTTCTGTGTTTGAATTTAATAAGCGGAATATCCTCCATTAAGTTAATCGCTATATCTGTTACAATACTAGAGCAATGGATCGGTTCTTCCATAGAATCCTGACTAAAAAGTCTTGAGAAGCCACAAGCAGACCCAAAAATAGTGTGTTTCTAACCCAAAAATTTAAAAAAACTTCGTCGTAAGGCTTCAATCTGAAGCATCTGAAACCAACAGAGATTCGACTGCCGATATCGTACCTAAAGGCCCATACGCAGCATGAAAAAATCCCGCACGAAATGTCAAAACTTCATATAAAAAAATCCCTTTTTTGGGATAAAACTTCATATGAAGTTTTGACATTGACAAAAAATCCCTTTTTTGGGATATTTTTTTTATATGAAGTTTTGACATTTCGTGCGGAATTTTTGCATGCTGCGTATGGGCCTTAAAGCAGGAGCCAACGAATTCATTAAAGATCGTCTTCCTGTATCTTGTTTTAATTTTCCTAATGGACCTTATTTCCATCTTATTACATAGGTGGCCTTCACAACCCGTTACCGAGTTACAGCCAACCTCAAGAGCTCTCGCCAGAAGCCTCTACACCAAGTGTAGACAGGTTCTCCACCATTTGGTTCTTCCATCGGAGTCGCGGTCTCCCTCTTCATCGTCCGTCGTTGACTCGTTTCGAACATCTTTTGCCTGAAGCTTCTTCGTCCATACGAACGACATGTCCGAGCCAGCGCAAATCTAATGTCCATCAAAATTAATACCCTATTGTTCCACACACAAAATTTGTATCAATTAAACTGTGTAGGAACACCTTCACTTTTTAGTTTTAAGTTATGTCTAAACTTATACCCTAGCTATAAATTGTTTATTTGGACCTGCTGTGCTCCTCTCTCCACGTTCTCGACACTCCAAAATAAATCACTTGCGCTAAATTGCAGACAAAACAGATTTGTATAATTAAGCACGCGCATATACAGACAAACCACATAAAATCCAAGCCCCAAAACATACCACAAATGAACATAAATTTTTGACGGCAGCCTCTAAAGAAAACACACCATGGCACAAATAACGAGGTGCGTTCCAGTTGTAGATCGAACTGAGTTCGTTACTCCGCACGGGAGTTGTTTTGTGGGTTTCCGGCTCAAGGCGTGATGCGAAATAGTTCCCAGTTTCTAGAGATGCTATAGGTGATCAGTTGTATCTTGACGCTTTGGATGTCTTTGCGGAATAGGATTCTACAAAGGCAGCTTGAAGATTAAGTTACTATTACTTTGGAAATAGTGTAAGCTATTTTTAATAACTTTTCCTAACTGTGTTTTGCTAATTGTAAAATTTTATCATGATGTTATAGTATGTCTTCTAAACAGACGTTTCTACAACGAATTATGGAACTGATAGTGATCAGTACCTTCAAGAAAATGCAAGCTGTTCCTAGGCGATACGAAATTCTTCGATGACTCGATAAATGGAAATCTTCGCAATTCTAAATGACTCGAGCTGCTAACGATTATAAGAAGTTAAGTGGTTTTGGAATCTGAAGTGAGAGCTAGGCTACAATGAGCGTCCTGGTAAAACATCTCAAAACATGGATCACATAAAAAAACAATCGATTTTCGGGTCTGAAGGTCAGACCTTGTTACTAAACGTTTTTAGGATCGCTGAATCCGAGTCCAAGTTCCAAAATCTCAGCACGTCGGAATCCTGACATAAAAATTGATTCAAGTCTGAGTGTTCGACGTTGGTTTAGAATATGTTTTTAAGGTCGCTGAATCCAAATCCAAGTTCGAAAAACCACAGCATGTCAGCGATCTCAAAAATATATAGTAAACAACATAGTCTGTACTCCGAGCTCGAAAATCGATTTATTTGAGTGGTTTCGTAATTGTTGAATTGGTAAGATGGAAGCAGATGACATACCAAATATGTAAGGAAAGTTGGTAATCCCCCAGAACAACTAAATACCTTGTAAAACAATTGAATACTAAAGAATAGTGCTGGAGAAAACATCGATGCATCGAAGTTTAAAATCTCTATATATCGATGTTGGCCAACAGAGATGTTTCTCCAGCACTACTAAACACCCATTTGATGAGTGCAGAAGTGCTGGAGAACCATCTCTGTTGGCCAACATCGATATATAGAGATTTTAAACTTCGATACATCGATGCATCGATATAACATCGATGTTTTCTCCAGCACTACTAAAGAAACCCAACTTAGATTACATTTGCAAAGCATTTTGTGTAATGGGTCACAAATGATGACCCACGCGCTTGTCAATAGACGAAGCTCAGACGGAACAGGGCTACAAAAGCGCATTGTTAAGTAGTATCTTTGATCTTCTATTTTCATCTTAGAAGACAATTTGGGAATGCTGTTTTTTGGTTCTTAAAAGACCTAAGCTGGCACTTCCTAGGTGTATTCCTCAGTAGCCGTAAAAAGTTCTGATTTGGGTATAGATAGTTAAAGATCACTAAAATAAATACACTTTAAAAGCTGCTGTGGTCGTCGATTTTGTAAGGAGTTACTGTTAGAGTTAACACCCCAAGAAAGTTCGCTGAAACATCTGGGCTAAACGTTCTAAACACATTTGTGCTACTTCTCGGTCACACCTCGTTTACCCTTAAAAAGGGGAATGCATGCCAGCTGCAACTTTGGTTAGCACAAGGGGGCTGCACTCACTTAACACTTTAATGATCTGCCGACTGTTTCAGGAGTTGCCGGAGTTCTATCTCTTGGCAATGCCCACGTAATTTATATTGCACACAAATAAAATTTATTTCGGTTACATGTTGGCATGCAACAATAACAACAATAAAAACAAACTCAAAAAACAACTAAAACAACAAACACAGCCCGAAATGATACAAATTGGCGCTATAAATACTCAGTACAAGTTGCGATTCCTAAAAATTTCCCGCCTTAAGCGATTCCAAGTCAAGTCGAGTCATAAACAAATGCGCGTTAAAGGGTTAATGAACTGTAACTTGTCGTCGTCGTAGTCAATGGAGGAGAAGACAACGTCGTCGCTGCTAATAAAATGCTAATTTTTTTCTTTTTTTCATTTCTACCGGGGCTTATCGAATTTTTGATTAACACACAAACATTTTTATAAACAAAATCTGAAAAATCTCGAGCGGGTTTCGAACAGACGCTGACGCATAGCAGGCCTTGAAAACGGTCAAGTCCAAAAGTTGCAGCATGTAAATTGGGGCAAATACTGAATAAAGTATTCCAAAATTGGGTTAATGTGATGATGTATGATATGATGTGGTATGGTATGATATGACATGATATACTAGGTGCGTCCACTGTGAACAACAAGTGAATCGATACAAATGTGCTGTTTCCATGTGTGGCAAATATTTATCTTTCAGCTACAGACAACACTCGTGTTTTGATAAGCTTTAGCATGACATTTTCTATACGCTTTATGCCTAGAGTTAGAGGGTATATTGAGATTATATTGAGTGTTTGTAACAAAAGGAAATAACTTGCTCGAGTCTTTAGGCAATATTTTTGATTTATCGACTTCCGCCACGAATTCGAAGTTCTTCAAGAAAACAGATATATTATTGTAGAGCAGTTGTCTTAAAAACAGATGTTCTAAGACTTACCAAAAACATTTTAAAATAACAATTCTGTACAATCATAAACAATACCTCGTTTTTAAATAATGTGTTTTGTTTTTCAAGCACCACAACTGTTTTCACAAAGAACTTATTTTTTTTCAACCAAATTTAAAAAAGAAATTAAATCAATTAAAATTCGACGCGAACTAGGGAAGAAAATTTAAAATTACAAATTTGAAATGATTGATGAACAGTTCAAAAAAAAAAATAAACATCAACAACGGCGGAGTAAGTTCGTATTCTTAAATAACTCTCAAAAGAAAAAATCAGATTTAGATGCTGATTAGGTCTGGATTTTCTTTCTGGGGGAAGACCTATATAAACATCTAAATAAAGGGTTTTCCAACAAGAGGTATTATTTTGAATCACCCGGTATTTCGGTAGCTGTCACTTTTGAAGCTTTTATTCTTTGACATTTGACAAGTAGAAACTACGCCATTACTAAAAATGGAACGATACACGCTTCAACAAAGCATTGAAATAATTAAAATTCAAAAATGGTGAAAATCTTGCAGTCACAGTTCGCAAAACTAAAGCATTTTTGGGTCTTCATGAAGCACCTTGTCGGACCGCAATACAGAAATTGGTGGAAAAATTCGAGCTGCTGGGACAAGTTAGTAACTTGAAGAATAAAACACGTGCACGTCGCTCAAGAACAACTGAGCATTTTGCTGCTGTAGCCCAAAGTGTTGAAGAAAACCCAGGTTTGTCCATTCCTCGACGTTCTTTGGAATTGGGCATTCCACAAACGTCATTACACCGTATTTTGCATAAAGGACTTGGGTCTTAAGGCTTATAAAGTTCTGTTGACACAAGAACGTCGTGTCTTTGCTGATTGGGTCCTTGAAATGCATGAAAATGATCCGGAATTCCATCGAAAAATCATCTTGACTGATGAGGCCCATTTCCACCTCGGTGGCTTCGTCAACAAGCAATATTGTCGTATCTGGGGCTCGGAAAACCCAAGAGTTATTGTTGAGAAGCCTCTCCATCCTCAACGTTTGACTGTTTGGTGCGGTTTATGGTCCGGCGGGGTCATTGGACCTAACTTTTTCGAAAATGAGGTTGGTTCAACAGTTACGGTGAATGGATTGCGCTATCGAGAGATGATTAATGATTTTTTATGGTCGGAGTTGGATGGTATTGATCTGGACAACGTTTACTTTCAACAAGACGGCGCTACGTGCCACACAAGCAACGAAACCATTGCTCTTTTACGGAAAAAGTTTCCGGACCGTGTTATCTCTCGAAGAGGTGATCACAATTGGCCACCGAGATCTTGTGATTTAATACCTTGCGACTTCTTCCTTTGGGGCCACGTGAAAGATAAGGTCTATGCAAACAGCCCAGCGTCGATTCAAGGCCTCAAAGATAGAATTTGAGAGGCTATCGGGGACATAGGGCAGCCTAAAAGGATATGGTCCTGTAAGCGTGGTCGTGGTGGCCATATGGCTGATGTTGTTTTTCATTATTAACGGCATACCTTCCTCTTTATTATCGGATGTTTCATTTATCACAAAAAATTACATTTTTCTTTGAATACCAAAAAAGGGAAAACCCTTTATTTGTTTAAATAGCGAAAGGTATCGGGTCACCGTTCTCAGTTTATCGGCACCTCCCATTCAAATGATTTTTGTGATTTTCCTACACAAAAAAAGATGCAATAGACTCAAATTTGGAGTAACCTCGGGAACAGCATACCACAATTCTTATACCAATTTATTGTTCAAATTTTAATAGGCAAAAAAAAGAGATCAACGACGGAACACCTCTTCAAAACAAACTCTGGAAGATATCAGTTAAGCGTTCCGAATTTATCGTTAACTAAGATTTTCTATAAAAAAAGTTACAAAAGACTCAAAAGTGAGTTAACCTAGTGAATATACCAAATCTCTTATCTTAAGTTTTTGTCAAAATTTTAATAAGCCAAAAATAAAAATCCAGAACGACGGAATATCTCTCAAAAAAAAAACACGGCAGGTATCGGTGAATCCTGCCGTATTCATCTGTTCGGAGAAACCAGCCGGAACCGTGCACATTTTATCTGCCACGAAACTACCGATACAAAAAAGTTCTTAAAAACCTATTTAGAGGTATATCAAAGTCGCTAAAACCCCGACTTTACGTACGCAAATTTTTGTGTTAAATGTTTAACTAGTTAAATATGCTGCAACAATAGCGCCATGCCACATGCTGCCTTTGTTTGAAGTTCTATAAATATCAGGGCCAATCCAGGGCGCTTGGTCTATGACAAAAAAAAAAGCTGTGTAAGCAGAGCCATATTCGCGCGGCCTAAGAGACAGCTGTTAAAACCACGAGGTTTTAACTTTTTTTTTTCCTATATTGCAGATTATAATAGAAAAAAAAGAATAGCTTTGTGGTACAGTACTTCACACAAAAGCTTTTGGGCTTATGCTTAAACATTAATACCAATTTGGCGAGCTCAATTCTATGGCTATTTGATAGGCATCAGTGCACATAAATCAAATGTGACTGGGGAGTGGACTGAACTGAACTGGACTGGACCCACAAGTGTTGATGATGCCGATTACTATGAAAGATACGCAGCAAAATAAATGTTTGCAAATTAAAGAAAAACTGCACAGAAAAACCTGTCTCGAAAGCCGGAGAAATGTTAGTCTCGCGTGTATGCCATAAATTGATATGGACAGGCATCAGTTATTCCAAACTTGTCTGCACTTAAATCTGAAAAAAAGCGATTTCTGCGCTAATTTCAGCATGTCCCAATGAAAACTTGCTAAAACAAAAAAATTCCCTGACACGCATTTTAATTAAAAGTAAATATATAGAGAGAGAGCAGAGAGCAGTCTGCTGCGAGTATACTGCTCCACTAATGCTCACAATTTGTATGGAACAGGCATAAAAATGCTTTGCTCAACTTATTGCCTCGGTTTTTTAGACAGCATTTGTCTCTATGGACTGCAAATTGTTGCAAATACAAAAAAAAAAAAAAAGTACACCAAATAACTTTCAACATTCAACGCTGACCCAAATCCCAGAGCCAGCCCACTGCTGATTCTGCAGTGTTTAATGTAGCATAACAGGAGCAAGCTGGAAGCTAACAAATGATATACATATATGCATAAATACGTGGGTTGGCTTTTATATTTGGGGAACGTGCTGTTCTAGTGTAACCAGATCCACTGAAACACTCGATATAAGATCGTTATTGTTTTTTTTTCTTTGCAGTCAGTTCAAACGTGAAGCTTGTGAGATTACTTTGCAGAATAAAATATCTCAAGACGACATCGATGATTATTCGATATGCACCATCGATTATTACGCTGTACAGCTGGTTATGAGAATTCACATTCTTTCACGGACAAATTACGTAAAGGTCGGCACAAATCACTGGTTTTATCAAAAACCATCCATGCTTATCGTAAGATTAGAGCATAGCTGGACATTAGTTCCACCAGCGTAGTTTTCAATATTGCATAAATATAGGACCGTGAAGACGATTTGTAAGTTCTGAATATCGCTTTATTAAATGAGTCACGATTTGTCGATCCCAGAATAATGTAGCAGTAATATGAAGGTTTTCGGGGACGTGCTGGATATGTGAACAATGTAGCTTTGAAAAGTCTTAGAACCGTCCTTGCACACAATCTTAATTTGTTTAACTTAAGTTTTAAGAATATCGAACATAAGACAATGAATTATAATAACAATCCGAGGTCTCTCACACAACGCTTCGAACAAGACACTTTTTAAGCACGTCAAAACAGTAACTTATGGGTCTTCCGCCATAAAAATCCTGATTTAACATCCAATGACTTCTTTTGGCATCCGATCATCACAAATTTTGAGGTCACCGTTGTTGAAAGCTTGGGGAATACATTCTAAAAGCATTTTTCTGACTGCATTCATTTTCACTTTTCAGTACTCATTGTATTCAAATTTTCGGTACAGTGCACTGATTAGCTGTAGTGAACCGAAAAATGCTAATCGGTTCATACGCTGATGACCTGGCAGTATTTTACACATCATCCTGTGAGTATAAAGCAGCTGACGGGATACAAGAGTACATCCACCTGCTTGAGAGCTGGGCACGCAGGTGAAATGTTACCTTAAATCCGGCCAAATGTCAGTCGGTTTTATATACTTTAAAGAGGAAGACTCCACCGCAGTATGGCTAGATAGCCAGCCCCTCATCATACAAAGTGAAGCGAAATATCTTGGGGTGATACTTGACAAGCGGCTAACATTTCGATCACACATTAACCAAACGATCAAAAGTTGTCGCTTTAAAATGACCAAAACGTATTGGCTGTTAAATAAAGAAAGTCATCTTCCTCTACGGAGTAAAAGGGCGCTCTATAACACAATAGTAGCACCTACTTGGAGGTACCCTATCTAGATCTGGGGTATGGCGGCTCGCTCAAATCGTTTACGTATACAGACGTTCCAAAATGAGGCATTGCGCCTTATTACTGGTTGCGATTGGTACGTAAGGAATTTGACCTTGCACCACGACCTGAATCTGGATACCGTGGACCTTCAAATAAACAAACACGTTAGCCGATATAATGAGCGTCTAGCCAGACACAAAAACAGGCTGGCAAAAAACTTGCTAAATGAAAACCCTATTAAAAGACTTAAAAAACGATCATTAAAAAATTTAACTCATCATTAATATAACGGCCTGATGTGGCCTTATGGTATGACCAATGTTGGCTCCAGCTACACCCAGGATTGGCGACAACCCAACATGAGATAAATGCAAAATATAAAAATATTTGAATTTTTGAGTTTTCGCAATAAATAAAAAATAAAAAAAAAAGTGCACTGATTCAAGCTAAAGAGATATTATCTGGGCGAATGCGATACATCCATTGCTACCATAGGCAAAAATAGAACATTCGGTTTTGTTCTCTTAAAAGAGTACACCAAAACAAGATTTTATCTTCAGAGTAAATAATTCATTTGACGTTATGGATGCATTCAATTTAAAGTTACTAAAATATTTCGAAAATGGATTATGCAAAATTGTGTTGATCCTTGAACACAATCCTATTTGGAAAAACAATCAGCGCATTTACATTTGTACAATGTAGGTAACAGGCGGAAAAAGGCGTGGCAGAATAGAAATTCTTATTACCAAAATGCGTCTCAAAACCTTAGTCGGTAGGAACAGCTAAAAGTCAGAGGCCAGCTATAGTCACAAAATTTTACTTAAAAATAAGCATTATCTATCACCTGCTTCAACAAAACCTTTCCATGAAAACACGTTCAATATGAATTTGGCGCATTTGGTCTTATAAACTCGATCAAAATTCAACTATATGAAATTCTTAATTCACACGACCCTACAAACTACAAAATACTTTTCGTCATATGGCCTTGACACAGATATTACCATTAGAACTAACAGATAATACCATATTTTATTAGCTTCGAACGAAATGAAAATTGGTTCAAGTTTTTGGAAGTTTAAGGTTATGGTTGCTTGTGAACTGCAAAAGTTTTTATATTAAATTATAAATTATTATATTATTATAAAGATACAAGGCATAATATTTTTGGGAAAAGGTTCCAAGCATCCCATTGCCAAACATCTCCTGTACATAATTGTTACACAGACAATAACTGATTGGTATATCTTCATCGATATCACGATACATGCAAAGGCGGTGTTATCGATATAAGGGAATGGTAACAACAAGAAGAAGAATGATTGTCGTGTATGCGCTTGATGCTCGATACCAAAAAATCATCAGTATTAGTATTCAAACTCGATACCTCACCCCAAAGAAATCGAATGATATTTTACCGTTTATTACAGAAAGATTAAAATTTGTAAATTTGCTCGACAAAGAAAGCAAACTTTTAAATGATTATTATTGAGCTAATGAATGAAGAAATAATTGATAATGTAAAATGAACTAAGATGTATACTTTTTATTTAAATTTTTGTTTAACTAACCGCAAATGATACCGAAATTTGTCTCAAAACCATACCAAAAATTCTATCTATTAATGAGAACCAAAATATTATTGTATCATTTCGTATTAATATTTTATTATTATTAAATTTTTTTTAATGTTGAAAAACACAACAATAACATACATTTCTCTCAAAATCTCTCGAAAAATGTCTTTTGTAAAATTATTTGTACGGAAATTTATTAAGGAATTTATAGGTTATAGTTGCTTGTAAACTGCAAAAGTTTTCATATTAAATTATGAAGTTATCGGGAAAAGGGTAAAGCGCATTCCATTGTCAGACATCTCCTGTATTACATTTTTCTCTCAAAATCTCTCAAAAAAACATTTTTGGCAAAATTATTTTAAAAAAATTTTCAAATCTCGCTCAAAGTTATTCCAGCACTTTCTAAGTTACAAATCTTTAAACTGCAAAAATTTGCACACTTAATGATTACTTTTGCTACTATAGCAAAACTTTAAAGACTACCCTCGTACGTACATATGCTAAACTCGCGTTTGCATAGCAATTGCTCATTTGCAGTTGTAGCTTGTGGAATTGCCAAAAAAAAACTTCCTCGGATCTCATTTAGCTTATATTTTTTTTTGCACTGATAATTAAAACGCTTAAATCAGCGGCAAACGGCAAATGGCAAATGGCAAATTTTGTTTTGTTTTGTCCCACTGTCGTTAGAAACTTTGTGCGACAAACTACAAAACAACAAAAACAATGAAACCCACAAATGTCGACGAAAAGCGCAAATGAAAAGTTTCCGAGGTTTGACATTTGGTCGTGACGTTTTATGTAGCTCATCAGCAGCTTGGAAACGGCAAAGAAGCCGCCCCTTACTCCGGTCAGGGGCTGCCACTGCGTCTGCAGCTGCTGTGACCCGCATCATTAACTTTGCTTCTGCTCATTATTACAACGTACCTGGGACAAAGAGTATGCGAATAGTTAAATGAGAGATGTCTGTCCATTAAGCTACTATTCTGGTTTATGGGATCTCCGTCAAATTGGAATAGGGCAGGTTGAGAAACTAGAAAAACAAAGAGAAAAGTAAAAGCTGTATGTTAATGTTGAACTGTGACATACTGTGTTGAAAACGAGGTTTTTATAACTTGTTTGCTTTTAACCTGACTAGATGAACTACATAAAGTGCACAATTTTTAGAGGAAACTATTTTAATAGCCAGCAGAAGTACAGAGGCAGCTGTTCACTATTGTGTTTCATTTTATGAAGTTGATGTTTCCAAAGTCTATAAGATCATGAGCACGATGGGATCGCAAAACTTTAGTTTTCAGCACATTTTGAAATATATTGAGGTGAATGAAATTAAAAATTTAAAAAAAAAAAGTACATCGCAAAAAAAGTTAGAAACTTCTACAATTGAGATTTACCAAGATATCGCAACTCTTAAGGGAACAAAAGCTTATATACCAACACTGTGTATACTGTAACTCGAATAACGAACTCTTCTGCAACAAATACATACACTGACTTTTTGATCTTATACAAATGTTCTGCTCCCTTGGGAATTCCCTAGACAAGTGGGACCATACTATGTTTATACTTACAACTGTTAATTCATTTGCTTCAGTGTGAACATAGCATAAGCAGTAGATTAAGCTAGATGTGGGATACCATCGATAGTGCCACCACTTGATAGTTTAGACTTCGATAGTTGAAACTATCGATATTATCGATAGTACTATCGAACAAAGTGAAATATGGCACACAAAAAAGGCACATTCTTTAAATAAGTACCATAGAGCTGGTGGGGCAAATTCTAAAATTTACAAAGAGTATTTCAAAATTTTTAACAAAAACGTTTTGTTTATGACTTTGTAAAAAGTGATCCTTTTAAAATTACATCCTTAAAACTCAAAAACTGTCCATTCAACAAGTAGCAATCATAAAAAAAATTATCTTTTAAGTAGCATGTTTTTGTGGCAGAAGACCAACATGTCCACATTTCTAGCTTTCATTCGAGTCCTTATGACTGGCCAAATAATGTAGAATGTCAAATATTACTGCTACCTAATTTTTAGAGATTTTTTTTTCTGTTGCAACTCGAATTGTATGAAATTCGAAATTTCGGAAGCCAAAGTCGCCTACTATCCAGAAATGCTAGACGTCTGTGGCAATCAATAAGGCTGATGCGGTATCGATTTTTGGTTTTTTATGCGAAGAATTTTTTTAAAAATTTGATTTACTTAAATCATTTTTTATGGTCCTCGTCGGATTTGGTGACTCTAAAAGCGTCGGATGGTCAAAAAGGTTCGACGTGTTACCACTGGTTTTGTATTCTTTTTTTGACAATTTTTTGTCCGTTGAGTTGCCAAAAAAATTTTTTATACAAAAGTATACTATCGATATATCGAACAAAACTATCGATACTATCGATAGTGCCATCGATATCATCCCACCTCTAGATTAAGCTATTTTTCGTTAAATTTCCGTCTCTTATGATAAACTTTGCAATGTAGTTAGCGAATAACGAAAGTTGCCTATGATTTCCGACCTTTTCCTTAGAAGCAATCCGGGGGAAACTAGTAAACCATATCACCTGACACCCAGTGGAAATTTTTACTTATTGCTTCCTACCATCTCTATTCATAACAAAACTTAGAAACTTAAGATTTCACAATCTTAAATATTATATAAGTATATTTTTGTCTAACCTTAGAACAAAGTGCAGAGACCTTCAGATTAGAAAGCAATAATGACATTTGTCTTTTGAAACTGAGTACGTACAGCTTCAACACTAAAACTCTTTGAAAATGGTTTTTATATGATATCAATTCATATACACTTCAAAAGATGATTGTATGCTTGAATTGAGATGCATTGAAAGTCTTTCACAAAGTTGAATTACAAATCCCCACTTTTGAAACCATTTTGCTCTAATTTCCATAATTTTACTCAACTATTTATTTTACGTTTTTACCAATTCCAAACAATTACACTCAAATATGAACTCAAGTTTTATATTGAATTAAGTTGAGCATATTATGCCACAACTTTTCAAGTGCTAAATAAAAATCACTTGATTTTACTTTTGACTGGTCTGGCAGCATATGGTCAATTAATCGTATTAAATAACTTATCGATGGGGTGCTCCTTTGTGTGCCAACATATTTTGCAATTTGCATATTATACAGAGTTTGTAGTTAGTTATGAACACGCCCACACGGCCTTACTCCCACTTTGTGTGTGCGTGTGTTTTTATGCCTTATTATGGAATCATAATACTTGCGTGCAAGTGTTGGAAAAAGTTTTTGTTATACCCTGTAATTGAAATGTTACGGGTATTACATCACTTGTATGTAAAGTTTGTAACAAAAGGAAGAAGGCCTGGCAAACCATTTCTTTATAACAAGTTGCTTAGCTTACTTTGGGTGATGCTTGAGCTATGATCGTTTGTTTCTTTGTCGGTGTGAACCGATTTCATTTTATCTTTTGGCCGTTAAGAGAATTTTCGTGGTTTCCACTTTACCGAACATTCCCACCAATTTAGTGTGACCAGACAGCATTATAGTTTTTCCAATTGTTATGTCTTAGAAGCTGTCACAGTTACCACTGGCATTCAAGTATCAAAATATTAAGCATAAAAACACTCTTTTTGACCATAAGCCACCAACCCGACAGGGATTGTTGCAAAGTGAAGACATAACCCGCTGCCGATCTGCTGAATTGGATAAGGCCAGAGAGTCAACCCGCCTAGAATGGAAGTTGACACAGAAATGTCAATTCGGCGACGACGGGAGACTCAACCCGATTTATTTTGTGGTTGGATTTGGGCCTACATTCGTATAGGATTGCACTGAGTGGCGTGAGTTCGCTAATGGGGCGCTGAAAATAATGCTCGAAGATCTAGATTTCCGAAAGCACTTTAGTTTCCTAGTGTATTTATTTTAAACCCCTGCAAACTAATCTCCATTTTCTTTTATTAATAAACAATCTGGAGCCACACAATTTGGGATGTAGAATCATGTGAGCCTTATCAGAAACGAAACGTTGACTTTTCACAAAACATTCTATATTCGTTCTACACCCGGTAAACCTTTTTTTCTTAACGAATCAATTTATTTTGGAAAAAGTGGCTGCAGTGTATCCCACAGTCATGCACAGCTGCGACTAATTCACATTTCCTTTTTGTATGCAATTTCACTTTATGATGACGGCTGTTGTGGCTGCTTAGCAAGTGGGGCATGCAACAAGAGTAGTACTAGTAGCATCAGGTACTGGGCATAGAGTCAGAGTAGAGTCGAGCTTCCAGTCGAGTAGTTTTGGCTGCACAGACAAAAGAACAGAGAGCCCAGAGCGAGTATAACGTGGATGTTACTGCGTTAATGTAAGCCGCCATAATGCTATGCTTTTGAAATTTATGCCATAGAAATATGATTTTTTATTGTGACTACGATAAAGACCATAATCACACGGAGTCCGTAGTGTCAGTCATTCAGGCGGCAATCAGCCAAACAGTCAGTCAGTCAGTCAGTCTGTCACACATGTTGTGGGGCAGCATCATCATTGTCCTTTTGTAACAATTGTCCCCTATGGTATATATAGTCGTTTATTATAAATGTGTGTGTGCACTGCCTCTGTTGGCATTTTTATGTCACGGGAACAGAGGCAAGAAAATACGATTAGGTTAAGGCAATAATAAGGAAATAACATTTTAATGTTGGCAAGTTTGGGCGCCGCTTTGAGAACATGCTCGGCAGAATGTTGTGAACATTTGACGCCATAGTAGAAAACCGCAAAGTCAGAGCAACTGCAACTGCCTGATGCGAACAGTAATTGCGGTTAATGGATATTCCCAATATCTCTTTTGCTAAATTGATGATGATTTGGTTATTTAAGATGGAAACATAAGTTGTATAGATGTTGCCTTAAATCGATAAGGGCCATAAATAAGCACAAATTGGTTAAAGAGATCTCAGATAGACCATTTAAAGCTGAGAGCTTAAAGGTTTGTTGGATTCAACTAAAAATGCTGTAAAGTTTTTTGAACTCATACTAATTGATAAGAACAGAAAAGAGAGGTAAAAGGTAGTTGAGCTACGAATTACAAGACAGCTTTTTGTATGTAAAAAACGACATTGGATATCCAAAGAATTTGGCTGACATTAAAGAAAAAATGCTACTAGTAATTAATAAAAATCGGGAAAAAAATTAAACCTAAACTCAAATTAAAAGAGAAATAAGATTCTTGAGCTTTTTTTTTTAAACAAATTTCTCGAGCAGAAATCTAAAACTGGAAAATATTTAACTTTCGGTTTGTGCCCAAAATAAAAAAAATAAAACTCTTAAGCTAAAGGGTTTTCCAATAAGAGGTGTTATTTTGGTATTCAAAGAAAAATTCCATTTTTTGAGATAAATGATCGGATGTTTATTTCATAATAAAGAGGAAGGTGTGCCGTTAATAATGAAAAACAACATCAGCCAAATGGCCACCACGACCACGCTTACAGGACCATATCCTTTTCATGAAATTTTCCATAACCAAATCGCAAAGTGGCTGCCCTATGTCCTCGATAGCATCACGAATTCTATCTTTGAGGTCTTGAATCGACGCTGGGCTGTTGGCGTAGACGTTATCTTTCACGTGGCCCCAAAGTAAGAAGTCGCAAGGTGTTAAATCACAAGATCTCGGTGGCACATTGTGATCACCTCTTCGAGAGATAACACGGTCCGGAAACTTTTCCCGTAAAAGAGCAATGGTTTCGTTGCTTGTGTGGCACGTAGCGCCGTCTTGTTGAAAGTAAACGTTGTCCAGATCAATACCATCCAACTCCGACCATAAAAAATCATTTATCATCTCTCGATAGCGCAATCCATTCACCGTAACTGTTGATCCAACCTCATTTTCGAAAAAGTAAGGTCCATGACCCTGCCAGACCATAAACCGCACCAAACAGTCACACTTTGAGGATGGAGAAGCTTCTCAACAATAATTCTTGGGTTTTCCGAGCCCCAGATGCGACAATTTTGCTTGTTGACGTAGCCACCGAGGTGGAAATAGGCCTCATCAGTCAAGATGATTTTTCGATGGAATTCCGGATCATTTGCATGCATTTCAAGGACCCAATCAGCATAGACACGACGTTGTTGATGATCGGCCGGCTTGAGTTCTTGTGTCAACAGAACTTTATAAGCCTTAAGACCCAAGTCTTTATGCAAAATACGGTGTAATGACGTTTGTAGAATACCCAATTTCAAAAAACGACGAGGAATGGACAAACCTGGGTTTTCTTCAACACTTTGGGCTACAGCAGCAATATTCTCAGTTGTTCTTGAGCGAAGTGCACGGGTTCTATTCTTCACATCACTAAATTGTCCCAACAGCTCGAATTTTTCCACCAATTTCTGTATTGCGGTCCGACAAGGTTCTTCACGACGACCCAACAATGCTTTAGTAGTTTTGCGAACTGTGACTGCAAGATTTTCACCATTTTGTAGTGAATATTAATAATTTCAATGCGTTGTTGAAGCGTTTATCGTTCCATTTTTAGTAATGGCGTAGTTTCTACTTGTCAAATGTCAAAGAATAAAAGCTTCAAAAGTGACAGCTACCGAAACACCGGGTGATTCAAAATAATACCTCTTGTTGGAAAACCCTGTATTTATTTAGAACAATAAATTTCAGTTTTTATATATATAAGTTCCTATAAGTCCTGCAAGGACTAGAGGGCCATTGTCAATTGTTATACTTGAAGAAATTCAATTCATCTCATTTAATTTAAAGTAAAAGTGAGAACTGAAACAGGCCCAAAAGTATTTCAAAATTTTTCTACTCAGATCCAGTTGACAAACTTATCTCGCTTAACAAATATGCGTAACAATTGTATCCCAAGACTATATTGAAATCGTAATTTATAGTGATAAATTTGTAAAGGGAATTTTTAGTTTACTACGCCTACAAATCTAGAACACCATTGACCGTTGATACACTTTGTGTGGGTAGTAAAGAATTCAATGGGTTAAGATTCTGCTCACTCTTCATATTTCAAACCGCTCATGGGCAGCACTGGCAAGTAGCATGCAATGCAATTAGCTTAAGTGCCACCTGCCAAGGTTCCTTTGATTATCAAGTATCTAAACTAAAAATTCAATCAATTTAATGTCACCTGAGGGCCACAGGTTACACTTAAATTGTTATGTAGTGCAATACTACAAAGTATGTGCTGTACTTTATGTCTGGGCCACGTTATAGTTAGATACGATAAATAATTTCCAAATGGAGCTGTCAATTTGATGATTTGGAACACACGCCGCTTTATGCCTTCAAATTATTGAGTGCAAAATGATGTTTAACAAATATAACTAGTTGGTGGTTAATAGTCTTTGGGTTTGAAGCTGTGACTGTTATCGGCTCGTCATGTGTTTTTCCGGTAGATGATTGTGTTCATGCGCTAATAGCTGCCAACAACAAATTTACCAGATACCCAGGTCGACAAGAGCCAAGCAGTCCACACCAGACCAGACCATACCAGGCGCATGGCGAAATTTGTGGCCAGGCCAGGGCAAATACCTAAATACCTGCTTGATTATTATTTATGACAGTTGGAACATTGTGCGGCTCGTGGCTTGCTGGTTGCTGCTTGGTCTTGCAACGATGGAGCTGCCAACCTTGGCAAATATGCTGCGTGGACTGCGTTGGCGTCAACGTTTTAGCTCTGTTGTATGTAGTGGTTAACTTGGCTTTGTCAGGTGCAAACAGAGCAGCAACTTTGTAGAATCGCGGCCCTGGCAACATGGCTCATAAATTTATAGTTACTACTGCGGCGGTTGGAGCTACTTGCAATATATGAGACTAAGCATGTGTGTGTTGGTTGGCACGGGCGTAGAAAGCAGGAATTAAGAGGATCAATAACCCAAAAAAAGTTTACAAAATCAAAAATATAATTGAAAAAATTTTTTGCCTTTTTAAAACCTTACGCTACTCTTTCAATGGTAATGTATGTAGGTATTAAAGAATATAAATTGCCTCAGCGTAAAGTAGTGCTGGAGAAAGCATCGATGTTACATCGATGAATCGTAGTTTAAAATATCTGTATATCTGCACTCATCAAACGGGTGTTTAGTAGTGCTGGAGAAACATCTCTGTTGGCCAACATCGATATATAGATATTTTAAACTTTGATACATCGATGCATCGATATAACATCGATGTTTTATCCAGCACTAGCGTAAAGCTATGTTCTATATTGACATATTACGAAGAAAAACTTGCACCGCCTAACACCCTTAATAACGATTATAAAAAAGTTTTTAAAATATAAATATTTGGTCTCGGTCTGGAAAATAAATTCGTTTTATTCGTATTCGTTTTAAAACCGAATGTTTGGTGCTCTTAATTTCACCAAAACAAATTTTTTATGTGTTTTGTTGCAAGAGGAATCAAAAACGAACGATAGTTATCGATAAATACTTTCAAATATTGTTTTTTCTAAATCAACCCAAAAACAAAGCATGCACCGCTCAAACCGAATTTTTACATGGTCCAAGTCTTTCATAAAAAAATGCTCATGTTTTGCTTAAATAGTTCATGCCTTGCATAAAATAAATTTCCCTTTTAATAGGAATAGCATAGTCGTCGATAATTTCCCTCGATAGGTGTAAAGCTGTGCTAAAAATGAGCATAGGAAATATGATTAGATGGCGACAACCAAAAATTCGGATTTGAGATCACGCAAAAAACGAGTCCGAATAAAATTGATTGTTTTGTTTTGATCGTTTGCCAAAGCACGTCCCATTGTAATTTTTTAATAGACACGTAGTTTCATTATTCTTTCCCTTTACCAGAACAGAATAAATAGGAGCGTGTGGAAAGTAGGGATGTGTGTTGCGTACTCGAATATCGATATTCTGTATCGATGTGTATCGAATGAAATCGATGTGGAAAATCGATATATCGACCAAAATATCGATATCTCGATATATCGTCGCGTATAAATAATTCAACATAAACACACAAATGACACTGGTCAAGTGGCCATTCCATCTTGCACGCTTAGTTTTGGCGCCGAATTCGTAAAAATCGTCAATATCGGAGGAAAATATCGTTATCGGATAAATCGTCGAACATGGATATCGATACAATATAGTCGACTGCCAAAGAAAGAATATCGATATTCCGATATATCGATGTACTATCGCCCATCCTTAGTAGAGAGTCTACACAGAATAGGTAACAACACCTTATATGATCCCTAGGGCACGTGGGAAAATGTCTCTGAAGTTCCTCCTTTTTAAACTTCATATGGAATTGGAGTTGATGGGATTTCTCGCTAATCTGATCCGTTGGTAAGCAAATGTCTTAAAAGGCTGTATAAACACTGATTAGAATTTATCATTATTTAATGTAAGTTCAAATACGTTAATTTATAATTACTATAAGCTTTAAAACCAACTCGAAAAAACAGCCATCGTACGTACATAAACTCAATTTGGATTTTATAAGAGCATGAAATGACTACTTTCTTTATGGAACTCTAAGAGTTTAAGAATATTGAGAACTTTTTTAAAAATGATTTCAATTAATTAAAAACTGTTTGTGTCAAGCCAGGTTGACTTCAATTGTCTTTTAAATTTAAATATTTCAGACTTGGTTCACTGAATCCGAATGTAGAATAGACCTATCACGTAGATTTTGAGTTCATAAATTGAAAAGTTTTTTGGTATTTAAATCGAATTTAGAATTATTAAATTAAAAGTTTCAAGCTATCTTACGATTTTTGCCCAAAGTTATGGATTCAAAATTATCTAAAAATATTTAATTTATCAAATTTTTAACAGTAATTTCGCAACAATTATTAGTCCATGAAAGATATTCGAAAAAAAAGTCGAATTTAATTGTAACTCATAAGGCCCCCCCCCCACGTCCCTCACTCAACGCCACTGTTAATATGCAACATAATTGAATTAAGCAAGTAATTGTCAGTGTGTGCAGTGTAGGGTAAAATTTTTTAATTTATGCTCATAAATAATCAAGCCATTTTCATTAGTCAAAACTAAAGACAAGCGCACATTCCAGACAGCATTACAAAACAATTAAAACAAAAGAACTGCACAGTGTACTCATCTCGTTCTATGTACGAGTACATTATGTACAGTACATATGTAAGTATGCATGTAATTGTAAGCCAAAAACAAAAACAGGATTGTTGCTGGCGGTTCGAGGGAAAAAGCAAAGGTAAAAGAAAATGCTCTACATAGAATAGAAAATGTCTGCTTTGAGATGCGTAAGCAAAATTGTCGGCAATGACAAAGGCAAAAAAAAAAAAAAAAGAAACCAACTATAAAAAAAAATTACAAACAAAAACGACCAGGGCTGGGCTTAGTAAAATTAGCAACGGCGAAGGCTTACACTAACACTATCACAGACTCAAACAAAACTGTGACAGTAATGATTGTAACGAGAAAGAAAAGCCAGCTCCAGGGCTGCGAACTAATAATGCTCTTACGTGAACGACAGTTCTTGGGGTGACGAATGCGCATACCTAAGCTGTACCTAACATACCAGTGTTGGTAAAATTTGGAAAAAAAAAATTAAAAAGGTTAAAGCTTAAGTTCAAAGTTTGATGTTGTAACATTGTGTAATTTGTTTTTGGCCATCGTCTTGTGATGAGGTACTTTCATGTGAAAGGTCTTAGTCCAACCCATATTAAAGCCAAGCTGAATTCTACTCTAGGTACTGCTCTGCAAAAAATTGGGTGGCAAAGTTTAAACGAGGTCGAATGAGTTGCCAAGATGAAAATCGCATTGCGGGACCAAAAGAGAGGACCATTACGGAAATAGTGAAAACAATCCACAAAATGGTATTGGATGAGCGATGAGAAAACCTCGCTTTAAGACTTATCCAGTTTAAAATGTACTTCGAAAAATGGTTTACGTGTTTTCAAAAGTGCATTGATTTAACTTATTTGAATGGTTCACAAGCCAAATCTATTAACTCTATAAAACCAACAGTTGAGAAGAATGAGAAATAAATAAATTATTATTCAGTGTCTTTTTTTTTTTATTATGAAAAGTAGAAATTTGGCATCTATATCAAGTACTTAGACTTCAAAATTTCGCAAAATTTTCAAAAGTAGAGTTAATCGATTTGGGAGTTGAGCCATTCATTTATAACTTAGATATAGTCCCATTAACAAAAAAGACTTCACCCAACTATTCCTGCTTTGCTTGACAAAGCCTCCTACCAAAAGGCATCAACACCAATTTGCCAAAGGGTATTAAAGCCTTCAAGTACATACAAATTTACATTAGTGCAATGGCTGTCTAGCACAGGCATACCTAGGATTGTTGTGGTTTGAATTGTGAAACTATGCGCTAAAAATATAAATTTTAAGAACCAAAATTGTAATTCCCGACGGCAGCAACAGCAGCGGCATAATAAGAGAAAAGTAATAATAATAATATAATAATACAGAAATGTAACAAAAGAACGCTAAACGCAAGAGGCCAGCTCTCAAGTGGCAATCGCAAACGCCGCGTAATCATTTTCAAGCTTTAAGTGGGTAAATAAAAGAATATATAAATTTTTATTTTTTTTTTTGTTTTGGTAGGGGAGAAAATGTCTCAAACGTACAAGCACACACACACTATAACGACCAGGGCTGCTAAAATGTTTTGTACTGAACCAGTTTGAACACGGATATTTGCCAGTTTGCGTTGCAAATGGAACAACAAGCTAAATCTATTTCTATATTTGCCATTGGGAACCAGCCCTGGCTTCTCTTTAAATGCAAATAAAATGGTGTTTAAAATTTATAAATCTTAATTTTAAATTTCATTCACACTTTTAACCTTAAACAAAGCGCAGGACACATCGGAATACAGATCTGAAAATCTCAGAACTAAATTTCTTTTTCAGCAAGAAAAGATCTTGCTTTTGTGTAACCCCAAATATTTGCAAGCATCTACTTTCCAACTTTCCTACAGTATTCACATTTTTGTGTTAGCCTCTAGTTTCGTAATTTATATTAAAAAATATCTTTTCTACTATGTTTGGTTTGAAATCTATATTAGAAAAACTGTTATGCTATATATTTATCTCAAAAGAAAAAAAAAAAGGCCAGCTCTGGTTTTATTTAGGGTAAGACACTCTGAAAATTACTCTTCCGCCTCAGTTCTGGTACTCATTTTCACCGAAATTTGTCGAAATTAATTCAGTTGAATTTCACATGTGCGTCAACCATATAAATTATTAAAAAATAATTTGATTTCCAGCACTGCTTTTGGGTAAACTAACAAAATTGCCAAACGAAAAGTTGAAAACGTAATTTACGTAAATTTGTAGGGAAATTCAATTACGTTAAAAAAAATGAGAGCCGGTATAGAGATAAATTTGTTTTGGCGAAAGTTGTTGCAAAAAGTCCGTTTAGAAACTCAGCTCAAATATTAGGTTTAAGGCTCATACAAAATTTGTCAGTTATGCAGCCCTGGTTGTGATTATAGCGTAAGCTTGTCAAACAGTATATTGTAGTCCCAAACTAGCCGTAACAAAATTATAGTTAATTAGATGTTCCGTTTATTTGAGGAGGTACCACAAATGGCTCAAATTTTAACTCAAACTAGGACGATTCCAAAAATTTTGACATTTAGCGATTTCTGGGCATTTTGTGTGCGATTTGTGCAAGGCCGACTTTTTTTTTGCCGAATTGCTAAATTGAACTATGCATTTAGCAAGTAATATTCAAGCTGACTGGGTTTGGGTGCATCTTGGTACCCAAGCCTCTTTCGACTCAAACAGGCGTACAAAATTTCTCAAGTTTGCAACCCTGATATGGAATATAGCTCAAGCTGTGCAAGCACGATATTGCGTTGGCTTACTGAGAGCGTGTGACATTCGAAACAGTTACGCCAATAATAATAACCACAGCAACTACAACAACACTAACAACTATTTGATGCCAAAAACAAGAAACTGAAACAGCTAAAGAAATAAGGCCAATGATGCTTGGTAATTGTAGACAAGTCAAGTTGTTGGCTAGCACTTGTGTCGATACAGTTTGGTACTACTTATTTGTTGTTGTTTTTGTAGCTGTTGTTGCCATGTTATTTGGTTTGGTTGTTGTTGCTGTTTTTTGATGTTGTGCGGGAGTACATGAGCTTGCATAAGGTTAGAAGATACAATTTCAAGGCAATATTTGGCCCATGCATGCACAAACAATAACAATTTTGGAGAGCTATTTATGCGCCATCGTTTAAAAGTCATTAACGTTTTATGAACACCCAAAGATGCGAAAGTTGCGTTGGGCGACAATGCAGCACTTGCTGCAGTCAATCAAGCACACACAGATACACACAACCACATGCGGACCCCACTTGGCCATGAGTGGCACAAACAAGTGCAACAGCAAGCGAAACGACAGCTATGTGGCACCGGGCTCAGCTATCTGAAAAGGCCACAAAAAAAAGCAACCACAATTACACGAAAAGCGGCACAACGAAGCTGATATGCACTATAATGGCCTGTTTCCGTTTTCACTTTTTCTTAACGAATTTGAATTCGTGAGTTTTAAACGAGTCATGCCAGTTCTAGATTTCTATTGCGCTTTGTCGATTCAACAAAGCGGTTTATCTTTATAATTACACTTGTATAGTTTTTCCTAAAGCCTACTCTAGATATTTTGTGATAAGTGTAACTATAGTATAACAATGAACTCAGAAATCGGAATCGAAATCCTGAAGAGGCATATTTTTACATATTTTTAATATTTGCTTAATTTTCTGAACATTTTTCGTATATTTGCGTGTTTAAGATTTTTGCGACTAACATTTAATCCAGGATGTTTTTGGAGCATTAAGGAATACCCATTGTCGTAGGCGGATAAACATAAGAGTATTCAGCACTTAAAACATGGCCCATACTAGTGCTGGAGAAAACATCGATGATCGAAGTTTAAAATCTCTATATATCGATGTTGGCCAACAGAGAAGTTTCTTCAGCACTTCTGCACTCATCAAATGGGTGTTTAGTTGACAGTTCGACGTTTTTAGATCCAGAGCACGCTGTTGAACCCTTCAAAAATTTAGTTTCATTCACTTCTAAAGGCCCATACAATCGGATAAGAATTGTAGATGTTATGGAACCATGAACAAAAAATCACGGCTACAGCTGCATACAAATTCGTGAAGTCGTAACTGAACGCAAATGAAAAACTTTGAGTGAACAATTTTTTTTTCATACAAAAATGTGATTGAGTGAAGATTGGGGCTGCCGTTCATGGTTCCATAACATCTACAATTCTTATCCGATTTTAAAAATCTTGGACCCGAAATGTTCGTAAAAGAATTCTCTTTCAGTTTAAAGCTTAATATAATTTTTTTTAAATTTTTTTCGTTAGTAAAAATCAAATAAAAAATTTGAAATTTTGAAACCTTTCGATCTACAAGATTTTTCATGTCGATACAAGATTTTGTTCACGAGATATTGACGAATAACTGAAATAAGTGCCCAAAAGCATGTTTTTCGAAAATATCTCGAAAATGGTGCTTAAGAAAAAAAAAAATTTCCATTTTCGTGTTTCTCGACCCCAAATTACCCTTAAAAACACTTTTTTACGAAGGTTCATTTTTCGTGTAAACTAGTGTTATTGTTCTACCACTATTAGTTTAGAAATGTAAAAGGCAACCCTCTTACAAGTCTCCTAATTGTTTTTCAACTTCGTTTTACAATTTTGGTAACATATAACCTCTTAGTTTTGTACTGTAACAAATTAGACAATCAATGGTTTATCGGAAAATTTTATTACAGTTTGTTTAACATCGATTAATGATCATTTGCAACCGAACGCACTGATCATAGAAAAATAGTTTTCTTTTCAAAATGAGATCAAACCAATTTCATTCTTTGTTCGAGGCACTTTATTAATAAATTTGAAATGATTTTCAAAAAATGTGTCGCATTGAATTTCTTTATATTTATCGTACACCATATTTGCATATTGTAAGAAATTGATTCTGAATATATTTGAAATAAAATTTGAAGCAAAATCGATTAGAGATTTCTAGCACAGTGTAGACGAAAGCAGATCAGAATGACTAATTTTTTAAGTATCTCAAATACAACTAGAGACAAAAGACACGTAAGAGTAATAAAAAGCTTACTATAAATAATAAAAACTCCAAGCAAATAAAACAAATGCGACGATAAAAAAAGATATCCAACATCTGTTTTCATTAAAAACAGTGTGCTAAGGTTCTTATCAGCAAATTGCCATAAAGTGGGGCTGTCTTTCGAGGTTTTTCACACATTTGCATAAACTAAATATTCTAGAATTTCAGGTTTTTGTTTATAACACAAAATTATATACACAAACAGCAAATAAGTACCATAGTGAGATATTATTTTTGCACAAAAAAAGAATAAAAATGCAGAATTTTTGCAATAGATAAATAATAAACACTTGGGCTAGCGTCTTTTATGGCTCAAATCAATTTCAAAAGAACTGTGTAGAAAGCCGCAAAAGGCTTAAAGATATCACATTGAGCCTTTGCCTTTTCAATGAAAGCTCTTGAGTAAGGCACTTTACAGCATGGCCAAACCCAACACAAACACTATATTCAATTCTATGTATAAATAAAAATTTAAAAAGTTCTTAAAGCATTAAAGAATGAACCTAAAGTATAAATTTCCCAGCTCTTTTTCATAATCAATTTTCCCATAGTTGTAATATTGACTTGAGTTATATGGAAGTTCTATCAAGAAGTCTTTTGAACGCTAGTCATAAAACTTTAATGAAGTTCCTTTAGTTCCTTTTCTCTACCCCTTGCAGAGGAAGTGCCCTGACTAGCAGTTCTATACCATAGAGATCTTGATGTCCTGTTGTACTTGTTTGAGACTAGCACTACTCTTAATCCCTTTTTTCTTCTGTACAAAGGATATTATTAGCTACCAGTCCAGGAGCGGATCTAGGATTTGGTCTTTGGGGGGCTTCGAACTAAATATTTATGTCAACGCTCGAAAATTTTCTCAACTTTTTTCCAACTTTTTTTCCGGACCCGAAAACCCCTTGTGGATCCACCACTGTACCAGTTTATAATTGATTTTCGAGGCGTTGAAGTGAACTCATCGACAAGTATATGCATTTTTGAACCCCATAAGGTTCATAAACAATACATAAAGGAGCTTTACAAAATCCAAAAATCCGCCGAATTTAATAATAAACCAATTACTTTTGAATTAAAAGTCAGTTCCGAACCAAGTCGTTTAATGTATAATATACACAACGTCTAAGAAGCCTCTTCCCAGCTAAACCTATCCCAAGCACGTTTTAGCTCTCTTCCAAGCACTAATAAGCCAATCGATGTGCTATCCATCATATTTGCCTATCCATCAAATTAAGAATAACGATAAAATAAAATGCAACTCAAAATAAAATATTTCAACGAGTCTCTCTCTCTTTTTGCTGCATTAAAACTACTCGAAATGGTAAATATTTACATATGTAAATTTGGGATGCCACACCTCTCTACTTAGCTTTGGAACTTTGCTTTGTATAGAGGAGAATAGAGCATAACAAGCTTACTGTGGGGAAATCTAGACAGAGCTGGGGCAGCATCATTTTTTTTTTTCGTTTTTTGTTGGTGTTGCCATATCTGTTGCAGGTGTGTGTGTGTGTGTGTGTGTGTTTGAGCAAGTTTGGTTTTGATGTTGCTTAGGGGAATTGCGCGTTGATGTCGATGGCTTTCTCTCCGACAACTTTGGCCATTGCCATTGCCGGGTATTGCTACATCTGCACTTGCGATCTCTGCATATTAAAAGTTGTACGTCCATAAGCCGTCTGTCCCTCTGGCTCTATTTAGGCACAATAACATGGCCAAGAAGAAGCACTTTATTTTTTATTGCCTAGTTGCTTTTATAGCTTCATTTGACTGTAGCAACTGAGTGCCACTGACCAAAGGTAATTACAGTGGGCGGACGTAGGACTGTGAGCTGCAAATTAGCAGTAGCAATAAAGTGCAAGGTAATTATTACGGCAGCCCACTGTGCCGGCCCTGACTAATGTGTGTGTTTGCACAGGTAGCTGATAAGCAGCAGCAACTGGCCTTAACCAACAGCACCAACAAACACGTCAACAAACACTTGACATTAATTACACCAAGAAGCCTATGCTAATGCATCTGGTTTCACTGTGCAACGCGTACTAAAGATAATAAAAAAAAAAAAAACACATTTGCAATGCAGCTATAATGCGCAAATGTAAGCGCAGCAAAGCAGCAGATAAGCAACACTCAAACAAAGCCTCGAAAAAAATCAACAAACCTGTGAGAACAGAAAGAATGACGCCCGGCGGAAAAACAGACGGAATTGCAGCAGCAGCAGCAAGAACAGCAAAACTAATCGAAAACAAGTGGAACGAATACAATTGACACAGATCGACTATAAAATACTTTGACCACACGTGATGTTTAACTTAATTCAGAAAGTTTTCATACGATTTCGACTCAATTTGGCGATAATGTTGGGAAATGGAATAAATTCGTCTGTAAACAGTGAAAACTGTTGCGGAAGACTATAAAAAGGTGCCCCCAAATATCTAAAACCGAAGAAGTTCTAAGACCGTAGTTTTTTAACAAGACAAGTAGCTTATATATGGTGACGTCTGGAGGAAAGGATTGGAGCAATATTTTGAAATAAAATAAAAACAAATTTTTTTTTTTGCACTTTAATCTAGATAACAATGGGAAAGACTTCCTTTTCGCAAGGTGACTTTCAAGTAGATCGTTTGTAGTGAACTTCTGGCAGACAGGGGTTCCAAGTTTTGACCATTTTGCGTACAACTTCCACAGTTCCTACACGACTAATAACAAACTTGCAAACTGCAGACATAAACTAGGCTTCCCCACAATATCCACTGTCACAGTTGCAACCAGCCAGAAGAAAAAGAAACTATCCTTCATTTTCTCTGTAAATGCCCTGCTCTTTGGAAGCAGAGAATGGACACCCTAGGAAAGCCGCTTTTCAATGGACTGGGAGAGCTGGCGGAAATAAACATCAACGACCTCCAGAGGTTCCTAAGCCGCACGGACTGGATCTAACCGAGCTGTCTACACAAACAACCTACAAACGAGTTGGAAACGAGGATGTGGCAACAAAATGGTGAAGGCTTTGGCTGGACTGAGCCACCATATTCCCTATAGGCATGTAACTGTTTGGGGCTCAGGGAAATAAACAGAGGTTCTTATACAATATATTAAACGTATTTCAGCGATATTTCCCAATAATAAAGAGAATTTTGATTAGTCTACATAACGATTTTAAAAAAAATGCTATTTACGAGGCGACTTTGAAGTAAACTTTTGGTAGACAGGGGTTGCGATCCAAGTTTTGACAATTTTGCGAAAAACTTCCACAATTCCTAGACGAGTAATAAAGTAGGAAATAAGAGAGCTAAAAATTTTAAGCAACTTATTTAGTCATAAACGGTCAATTTCGTCGATTATGAAGGTTTTTGGAGCTCAGGGAAATACACTTATGTAAGTTCTTTTCTTATACATTAAACGGATTAGAGTGATATTCCCAAAATTTGGATTTCTAAGTCCACATTAACTTAAATAACGATTTAAGTCTTTAAAGCTTCAATCCTTTTGATGTGTAAGAACTAATGGATTATTTCCGGAGCCCATAAACCTACAATACGTCGAATTCGAACATATGAAAGTATGAATTCCTAAAATTTGCAACAGACTCTTTAATTGCTTCCTTTATGTCTCGTCTAGGAACTTTATAAAACTTATCTGTCAGTCAGGAGTACATTACAAAAGGTCTAGTTTAAGGCCGGCTTGTGAAGAGGCGGCTAGTCTTAAGGAAGCAATTAAAGAGTCTGTAGCAAATTTTAGGAATTCATACTTTCAAATATGTGTAATAATCGTTGAACTCGGCATATATGTAGGTTTATGGGCTCCGGAAATAACAAATTAGTTCTATTAGTATACATCAAAAGGATTGGATCGTTACCCAAATAGTAAAAAGCCTTTTAATTAAAGATTTTAAAGACTAGTTTTCGATCAAGCCTAGCTGTACTCCTAACCAACGGGGGCTTAAGTTTTGTCTATTTTTCATATATAATAACTTCCAGAATTCCTAAACGAATAAATACTAAAATTAGAAATTGAAGAGTCTAAAGTGAGTTTAAGGATTCCCATTTTAAAAATGTGGACATGTCGAAGATGAAGGTTTATGGGATCTGGATAATGTACATATGAATAAGAAATACATCCATTATATTAAACAATCCTAAATTTAGCAACCCAAAAAACTATACAATTTTTTTTGTCAGGTTGTTTAAAGATGAACATGAAACGTCGCATCGTGCTGAGGCCTGGGCATGAGACTTTGCTGAGTAAGCATAGTTGTATCAAATATATTTAAGTATTTATAAACATGAACCCTTGGCGGCGCGCATGAATCGGATTATTATGATTATGATTCATGCGAAAAGGTTGAGGAACGATGCAGCTTACCACAGCATTTATTATTTAAGTTAGAAATAAGAGCTGAAGAAATTGAATAAAAGCAGAGTTCGCTCACTTGAGCGGAGTAGTATCATTCGTACTCATTAAAGTGTATTTTTACACAGGTTGATCAAATTTTTTCGACTTTCGAGTAACAAACTTTACCTATATGATATCGATTTTACACTAGCTTTGGATCTTCCTAAAAGTTTACGCACTAAATCCAGTAGAATTTGGTTTTAATGATAAGACAAACCACATGGTAAAGAATCGTGTGATTGCAAAATATTACAGAATTTGATTCTTCTGCAAAGATATCCAATACCGTTCTAGTTTCCTATAACATATATGCATCTTTGTGGGAGGTCAACAAAATATTTATATAGGGTGTTTTTTTAGCTTGTTCGATTTCTTAATGGAGATGTCAGCTATACGTCAAAAACTCTTAACAGTCATTTATTATCAGTAGGTTTTGGCAAATCACCATCAACAATATTACGTTTCCGTAACGCTTCCAAATTGTGAAGATTTATTTAATAGACCAGTGCTCTGCTCGACTTACTTATCGTGCACTTTGTAGATTTTAGGGTAGACATAATTATACCCCTGCGGGTGATATTCAACGAATTATTGAAAAATTTGGAACATTTGCTAAATATGGAGTGAAAACAATCCAATACACATTTCATAAGGCACCATTGCATCCAGAAAAATAACGTTTTTGGTGTGTATTATTAGTCAATGGAATCATTAGGTTCATATTTCTTTATAAATGAGGATGGCGCTGACGTTACAGTGAATTGTTTAATTGAATTTATTATTGTTTCCAAACATCAATAAACTTTGTCTTCAACAGGAATGCTCGTGCCAATAAAATAACAACAGAAGTTATTGAAAAAGTGATCCAAAAATTGATTTATAGGATATGCTATGTAACTTCTTGTTGAGGTAGTCATTTATTAGATATTTTTAAAACAGCTAAATGCCCTCCAAAGAGAATACAAATTTCATTCGATTCATTAATCATTCGTTGTTTGCCTTTAAATGAAAGTTCGGACACTCTTAAAAAAAACACCCTTTTATGGCACTTTTATGATTGATTTAATATTGACACTCGTTAAAATTTTTTGAGTTATATAACAGGCGGTAACGAGGAATCCCCCAGGGCTTAAAGTTCTTTATGCAAACAATAATAAGTCAAATTTAAAGTAGTGCGCTTAGAGCCCTGAACCTACCTCTCTCTTGACGGCCCTGTCAGAGCAACACATAAAATAAAAATTCTTGTCTACTCTAATTCCTGCAAGATTTATTTTGAAGCAACAATTTCTTATTGTTTTTGCAGCATCATAAATCATAAAAGCTGTCTACGTCACTGATAAGACGCACCTTCTGGCAAACAACTCATGCACTTAAGGTCTTTTAGAAACAAACAACATATTCAAATCGATGTACATGGCTAAATGGATTTCTTTTGTTGTGCTGTTTTGTTTTCTTGCTCATTTTGAATTTTTTGCACAAACTTAATGTACCGCTTACACCTTGGCTACAGGGTATACAAAAAAAACTGCATAGCCACAACAACAACAAACCATGCAGCGCCGCAAAAGAAGAAGATGCTGTTGTGTCTGCTACATGGGGTTTGGGGAAGCAGAAAGTTCTGCTGCAGATTGATTTATAGATGAACCGGTTTAATTGACGTCGACGTCGAGACGACATCCACAAAGTGCGAGCAGAGTAGCAAAGTGCAGCCGCACGCAGCAGCAGCAGCAGCAACAGCGTCAAAATGCTCAATAAGAAGAATCAAGTTCAGGGTACAAGCAACTTGCAACGAACGAATCAAGAGTTACTTAAAGCCTTAAAAAACTAGATGTATATAAGTAAATATTGCAAACTTACACAGCAGCCGCTTAGTTACAGCTTTTGTATGTATTTTTGTTGTTGTTGTTGTTTTGTTATATAGTTAAGAATTCCTGTGAAACACACGAAAAAACTTGTATAGCAGTTGTAGCAGCGGAGTTGATGGCACGGACACGGACACGAACACAGCAGGATTATCTCGCTGTGTATGTCTTGTGTACATATGTATATGTATGTATGTTTAGCGGCCGTTGTAGCAAATTTCTTTGAACAACATAAAACACAAAATGCACAAGCCGAGCCGCTTTATTAAAGCCAAAAAGTACAAGTTTTGCTTTTATCTCGTGGCATTGCCTCTACTACGTTGTGGGCGACCCGGTTTATTTACACCACGTATGTGGTGTATGTACTAGTATGTATGTAGCACTCTATGTACTATTTATTCATTACGAGCGCACATTGCCGCGGCCGCGCCTGCTGCACTTTCTACTACGACGCTGCTACTACACTTTTTTTATATGCGTAAGCGCAGCTAATTTGTTTATATTTATATTTTACACGCACATTTATATGTAGTTTGGCTTATTATTAGCAACTGATTTTCATTGCTTTGGGCTTTTTACTCACACTATACACTTGTTTTTTTTTCTTTTATTAGCTTCTTTTTCTTTTCGTTTCAATATTTTATGCGAACGCGACCAACAGCCAACAGCAGCAAAAAGCAATTTACTCCTCCACTTAACTCGTCACTCGCTAGTTAAGCAAATGTATTGAGCCAATCAGCTGTGCAGCGTTAAGTTATCGCTATCGTTATCGTCAAGTGTTGCTAAGCAGGCGATAGCAGCAGTGTTGAAAGCGACAACAATTTGTACAACAGCGTACAAAAGCTGATTGTTATATAAAGTGAGCGCGTGCCGACTTTAAATTTTAAATAAACACATTCAAGTTAGCAGCTCAATAGATTTGCCTGTTGTTGAATGTTGAAAATGTTTATTAAATGTATAAAAAAGTAGGATAAATCTCATTAGAAATGGTATGACATACTTCATGACTGCTAGATTGGAAGCACATAAAAAATTGACTATTGGTAATGACATGAACTTGATGGTAAACTTTTTCAGCAATGCTTATGCACAATAATAATGATTTTAAATTCAATTTTATTCTTCAAAATAACTGAATATATGTAAAATGATTTTTAAGGTGTTCATTCTGTCTGTTCTTTTTTATATTTACATATAAGTAAGTAATGTAATAATAATAAAACTAATTTATTTATTTGCTTTTAGTCAAAATGGATGCAATTTACAAAAAATTTTGAAGAAAAAACCTATTTTGACTGATTATAATAATAAATTTTTTAACTTATTAATTTTAGTCATTAGCTAGGAATTAAATTTTATAACAAAAAAAGTGCAAAATATTTTGGGAAACTACCAAAATTGAAACAGTCACAGAAAAAAGTACCATCACTAGCATTTTTAATCGAAAATATTACAAAGACGTATATTTTTTTCGAATATCTCTAAAAACGAGAAGCAATGTACCGTGGAATGTGTTTCAATAAATGTTTTAGAACATTTTATTGAGGAAGTAAAACTAAAAAATTTAATCCAAATAAAAAATACGCATTTCTTTAAATAAGTGTTCAAAAAATATAACTCACCAATTTTCTGGTTACAGCAAACTTTGATTATGAACTAAACAAAATTCCAAATTCAACGAATATTTTTTTTTTTTTCAAATTATTTATTTATGTATTTCCACTTTTCAATAACAATAAATAATCAAATCTTATTCTAATTTACTTTACAACTTATAGTGAATTGTATTAATGTAAACACAATTCTACGGATATAAATGCATTTCTATTACGGCGTGATGTTATTGTGGTACGACAAAAAATAAAGGAAAAAGCCAAGTTATTAAAGTTATTTTATATATTTTAAAATGGCACTATAATAGGTAAAAAATATGGAAATATTTAATAATATCGCTTGAAATGAAATGTAAGCTTGGTAATAGCCTGTTCACACTGGGGCACAATTAACGTCTAACAACTTTTGTCGAAGATTCATAATAATTTGCCGTTCCGAATATTTCAACATCATTCCAACAACTTGTGGAAATGTTCCTATCTCATTGCGTCCCGATGAGAACTTACTCGATAATTTTTTTGTGCATCATTTCAATATTTTCTGCAAATGTTCCTATCTCATTTCGTTCCGATGAAAATTTACTCGATAATTTTTCTGTGCACCTCTAAATTTTTGCCATTCGCTGCGAAATGTAAGCAATGTCAACAAAAAGAGTGGCTTTAAATGTCAACACAAAATGGAACACGAAATCCAGCAATCCAGCAAAAATAAATTGTTTATTTTTTGAAATAAATTGTATTAAAAAGTTTTAAGTTGCAGCAGCAGCTGGATAATAACGATACCTGCAATGGCACGGCGAGTCGGACAGACACCTCTTAGATCTGTGGTGTGAAAACATTTCACATCTAAGTGGTGTGCGTCAATATTCTTATTTGTACGCGAAAATGGTGGAAAAACTTTGGGCTTCCGGGTTCAATGGCACTAGGTCCAATGTCCTAACCAAAATTGACAATTTGTCGAGCAAGGTAAGTAAAATCCAGATTAAATTATTTAATTAAAAAGATGTTTATGTGAATAATTTCAGAGACGAGAAACGAAAAATAGTATCCAGCGGAAGAGCACCATCGAATTGGGTGCATTATAAAAAAGTGTTTCAGAAAGAGCAGCGGATGATGGTGTGAAGGTTAATCCAGATGTCACATGTGGCAGCATGTGCGAGAAAAACTCCAAAGCGGCAAAAACGTAGCTACCGTGACCGCTCTATAATGCAGCGGTAAAATGAATTAAATAAAAACAATTTTTACATTAATTACAAACACTTTATTGTTTATTGTTGCTGAGCGGAACGACACATAAAGTAAAATGTTATTTTTTTTAAATCCATATTTTTTAATTTTCGTCAGAATTTGCTTATTTAACCAGCCTCTCAATATGGCAGCAAGATTTTAGATGCTAGATGTTGCACATCTTCAAAAAATTCCATGCGTTCCTATAGCCTATAAGGTAAAACATATGGCAATATTTAATGATACCAATTAAAATGGAATCGAAGCTTGGTAAAAAAACTTCGGTTTCAACACTTACGGAATGGAATAGAATGGGAACACACTTCAGTTAAAGTGAATCTTGAGAAGGATTTTAATTGACTTAACAGGAGATTCCAATATTTTATCAATGTGATTTGCAGTTTCAACACCTATGAATATGGAATGAAGTGGTAATGAAACACCTGACTTCAGTGAAACTAACTCTTGATAAGGATTTGAAAAGTTCATTTTGCAAGAGATTTTAACATTTTATCAGTGTGATCTGCGGGAATGGAAAGTTGTTTAAACAACCTTCCATTAAAGGGAGTCTTGACATTAAGTCCTTACTTAAAAAATTGATTTTGCAAGAGATTTTAATACTTTAACAGTGTGATTTGCTGGAATGGAATGGAGTTAAAACACACTTCAGTTAAAGTGGATCTTGATAATGGTTTGAAAAATTGACTTTTTTTTTCAGTGTGATTTGCAGGAATGAAATGGAATTCTAACTCGCTTACATTGAAGTGAAGGAATTGAAAAATGGGCTTTGCAAGAGATTTTTAAATTTTCAGTGTGATTTTCAGGAATGGAATGGTATTGAGACATAATTCAGTTAAACTTGAATCTTGATAAGGATTTGAAAAATTTACTGCAAAAGATTTTTAAATTTTCAGTGTGATTTGCAGGAATAAAGTAGCATTGAAACACAATTCAGTTAAACTTGAATCTTGATAAGGATTTGAAAAATTGACTTTGCAAGAGATTTTAAAATTTTATAAGTGTTATTTGCAGGAATGGAATGGCATTAAAACACAATTCAGTTAAACTTGAATCTTGATAAGGATTTGGAAAATTGACTTTGCAAGAGATTTTAAAATTTTATCAGTGTGATTTGCAGGAATGGAATGATATTCAAGCACAATTTAAATAAACTTGAATCTTGATAAGGATTTGAAAAATTTACTTTGCAAGAGATTTTAAAATTTTATCAGTGTGATTTGCAGGAATGCAATGGCATTGAAACACAATTCAAATAAACTTGAATCTTGATAAGGGCTTGAAAAATGTACTTGCAAGAGTTTTTTAAATTTGATCAGTGTGATTTGCAGGAATGAAATGGTATTGAAACACAATTCAATTAAACTTGAATCTTGATAAGGATTTGAAAAATTGACTTTGCAAGAGATTTTAAAATTTTATCAGTATGATTTGCAGGAATGGAATGGTATTGAAACACAATTTAATTAAACTTGAATCTTCATAAGGGCTTGAAAAATGTACTTGCAAGAGATTTTGATATTTTATTGTTGTGATTTGTAGCGTTTTTTATAAAAAAAAGATTGGAGAGTATTATTAGAGAACATTACGAGGAGCACTAGGCAGTTGATGTTTATAGGATCTAGATTTCGTTGTATGTAGGAACTCAAGTTTTCCCAGACCTTGTAATCTACGTAGCCACTAAAAATTTTAGCCATCATAATTAAAACACATTTTATAACTATTTCATTGTTTATTTACTTTTAAAATTTCATTTGAAACACATTTTAACTATCGTCGTTCTCTTACTTTTTCACGCTGTAACTACCAAAAATATATAATAGTAAATATTGTAAAATTTCTTATATTTTTTTTCTTTTCACTTTTTATGTATTTTTAGTGGACGTATGCAAGCCTTAAACCAAAACACAAAATAAATAACTTAGAAGGAATTTATACAATGACTTCAACTACTTTCTCTTGTCGTCTCAATTTAGCAAAATTATTTTAAATACTTTAAAACAAAATTGTAAACAAATTCGAATATGTTAAACATAAAAAAAAAGACAAAATAATGCATTTAGCCAAAAACTAAAAATAAAACATTATTTTGCAGCTCGTGCAATTAATTTTTTATACTCGTAGTTAGCTACTAATTATTATAATGAATAATTTTTAAGAACTGGTTTATTTTGGCGAGCGAGCCTGACTAATCTTTTTTTTCTCCGCCTCCGTAAACTCCAGTATGCTCTCAATGGCCTGCAAATGGCCCTGGGAGTTCTCCTTGTCCGTAAGAAAATAGTAGACGGCGCTCTTGAGGAACTGCAGCGTAACTTCCGGATCAACATGGGTGCGATTCTTTTGCGCCTCCAATAAGCGACGATAGATAGTCTGTTTGGCATTTAGTGGGGTGGGGGGAGGGTTAAGTTTTTAGTGTAAAAAAAGAGAGTGCAAAAGAGTTTTAAAATTAGTAAGCAATTGCAATCAAAAAATAAAAGTGAGGTTAGGTTACTTGTAAAGAAAAACGTTTAATTTAAATGTATTTACATCAGTTTTTAAACATTGGTGCTAAACCTTATGAACAATTAGTTAGGTCTATGTATATGAAACTTTGATTATAATGTAGTACGTATATATAGAAAATGTTTATATATAGGGCTTGGATTAATGGTATTATATATGTAGAGTATGTATGTTACGGGGAAGAAAGTTGTAAATGAATCACATGCTAACTATGAATAGAGTACTTATAGCAGCTATAGATGTTGTAAGTTGTGGAGTTGCTAAAATCCAAAGTCAGTTTTTGATGTTGGCAACACCAAAGACTCAGTTTTGGTCTGGACTGCAAGCTGGCTAGCTTTGTCTGCGTGTTTATATGTTAAATGTTTTATGTATAGCTTGGAGTTTATCTAAAAACATAGCTACTACCAAAAGTAGTTTACTTTTTTTATTTGATATAAATAAATAAAAGTCACTTACAAATCAAAGCAATACCAGATAGTATATAGTATATAGTACAAAATGTTAACACTCCACACCAGTCATATAATATACTGACTGTACCCAGCTTCAAAAACCCAAGCCCAAACCAGCTCCAAAGCCATGACCAGATGACGGCGCTTATGTAAAATGAAATGTTTATGTTTTTTTTTTTTTTGTGGGGGTAACACATAGATGAAATACCAAATGTTCGGAGGCCAATGATTGATGCAAAACCAAAATTAAAATAAACTATAATAGAATTTGGAATTTTTTTGTAAAAATAAACTAAAAAATTTGTTTTTTTTTTTTTTGTACAATTTAGTTTTTGTTGGGGATATTACAAACCTTACGCGCGCCAAGAACCCACAAAGAAATCGCCTCTTTTGCAGTAAGGAGAGCATGATTACTGCCGCACTCACTCACTCTACATTCTGCTGCCTACAAAAATAGTTTTTGGTTTGTTATACGACAAAAAATAGTACATAGAGTTTTGGATAAAAGAAATTGCCAAATAAAAGTGTTACTTTGCATTTAAAACAAGCAGCATTGTAAACATTTAAAAGCGATCTCGGTTTTTAACAAGTTTTCACTTAAACAAAAGAGTTGCCAGCCTATAAAAATTGTTTGCGATTATTTTGAAACTTATCGATAAATTTATAAACTATTTGTTTTTTTTTTATTGATTCTTAGCTAGCGCGTATAAAGCTAAGAGTATATTTTTTACGCAGCTTAAAGCTGAACATTTTTTAATTATTTATGTTTTTTTTTTGTCGTTTTTAATTTTTTTTGTTTACTTTTTTTTTTAAAAAATCAAGCTAAATTTTAATTTAATTTGATCTAATTTGGAATTAATTTTTAGTTGAAGACTTTGAAATTAAACAAAAATAATATTTTAAAAAAATAACAAAATACGATTTTTACAATTAATTTTAATTATTTTGAAAATTATCGAAAAATTCATATATGTACTAGTTGCTTTTTTTATTGATTCATATTTCGTATACGAATAAAGTAAAGAGCATTTTTTTATGAAAAATTAAAATTGAAAATATTATTTTTTTTTTTTTTTATTTATACCGTTTTTTTTTTAAGTTTCGTTTTTAATTTTTTTCGTTTACTTTTGAAAAAAATCTTGATCTGAGATTAAACATAGTTTTTGATTAATATTCAGTCGAAGTCTTCGAAATTACACAAAAAAATATTAAAAAAAAATAACAAAATACGATTTTTACAATTAATTTTAATTATTTTGAAAATTATCGAAAAATTATTGTACAGTTGCCTTTTTTGATTCATATTTCGTATCGAATAAGTCTTTTATAAAATTGAATTGAAATATTAAATTTTTTTTTTTTTATACCGTTTTTTTTTTTGTTTTTAATTTTTTGTTTACTTTTGAAAATTTGATCTGAGATTAAACATAGTTTTTGATTAATATTCAGTCGAAGTCTTCGAAATTACACAAAAAAATATTAAAAAAAAATAACAAAATACGATTTTTACAATTAATTTTAATTATTTTGAAAATTATCGAAAAATGCATATATGTACAGTTGCCTTTTTATTGATTCATATTTCGTATACGAATAAGCATCTTTTTATAAAAAATTGAAATTGAAAATATTAAATTTTTTTTTTTTTTGAATATGTTTAATTTATTTATACCGTTATTTTTTTTAAGTTTTGTTTTTAATTTTTTTCGTTTACTTTTGAAAAAAATCTTGATCTGAGGATTAAACATAGTTTTTGATTAATATTCAGTTGAAATCTGCGAAATTACACAAAAAAATATTAAAAAAAAAAAAATATTATACAAATTTTACAAGCTTTATATACACAAAATAAGATTTGATTTCCAAAATAGTTCACGGTAAGTGAAAAAAAATATTTATTAATATATTTAGTTTAGATTGCTCACAAAACTTTCGGGTTTTGAAGAAAAATTGTTTGCATTACCTAAGTTCTTAACTTTATTTGAAATAAGGGAAAAACAAATGTTTTTTAAAGTTTTTTTTTAGAAAATCCCTTCAGTTGTTTTTTTGCATTTTTTTCCACAATCCTGTATATTATAATCCTCTCATTGTAAATTTTTTGAAGTCATATAATATTATAATTAAGTAGAAAAAGTAATGAGAACCTCAACTCTTAAAGTTTCTATTTAACTATTCACGTAAACTTTAAATATTATAAATTAAAAACGTGAAAATAATTGAGTTGAATTGAATTAAACAATTTTTTTTTTTAATTTTTTTTAATTTAAAAAAAACTTTTTTTTCTTTGCAAGCTGTCAGATGAGACAATCAGTAAATTTTATAGATGATACAAAAATGCCAGGATTGATTGTTCTCCGGTGAGTCCAATCAATATTAAAAGAAAAATAGAAAAAAAAATATATATTTTTAAGACCCATACGCAGCATGCGAAAATTCCGCGCGAAATGTCAAAATTTCATATAAAAACAAAAATTCCCTTTTTTGGGGCTTTTTTAGGCCTTTATACAAGTTAAAAAAGTTAATCAAAATATCTATTTTCACTAACTCGGCATTTATAGGTTGGCTAGCAACTGTTTTGTATAAGTTAAAATCTATAAAAACCCAAGAGATCACATTTTTAAGTATTTCATTTCACTCATTTCAGAACTTTAGTAACTTAAAGGCAGCGTTTTTGTGCTATAAAAAATACTACAAACAATAAATCATTACATTTAGTCATTTTAGTTAAAAAGTAAATATTAAATATAATTAAATCATGCATTTAAACTGTGTTTAGTTTACTCAAAAATCATAAAAATTAGTATTTAATTGTACTTTGTAACCATGCGCTCCTCTACGTGACTGTACTTGCTACTTAAAAGTCTTTGAAACAACGCAAACGCAACGAAACGAAATGGCATGAAACAAATGAAACAAAAACAAACGTTGAAACTGCAGTTCAAATTAAATGTAGCTTTTAATTTGCTCTCATGATATATATAGTATGTATATATGTATGTTTAGGCATAGTATATATGTATTTAAGCTTAAATTAAAGAAACAAAAGTATATAACGCGCATTTCAATTAAATGCAGCTTTTTCTCAGCTCGAAAAAGCGCCAAATCAAAATGTCACGTTTTTAGTGTTGTAAAAGCACATAAAATTCATGTGTCGCTTGTAACTAAAATGTAAATTTTGCGAGTATGTGTGTGTAATTAAATGTGTGTGTGTTGGTGTCTTGATGAGTCGCTTTTCACGATGCAACAAAATGCAACACACAAAATAAGACCGAAAATAATATAAGAAATATATTAAAGAATCTTACGCGTATGTTCTCTAATTCGTCCTGTGTGCTTTGCAGCTGATGTAGCAGCTCATTGATGGACACCTTGCTGTCCGGCTGGCGATGTACCAGTTCCAAAGCCTGCTCAAAGTAGAGAACAAGTGGCATGAAACAATTAGTAGTTAGTAGTAGAAAACACACGACTGTACCTGATCAGCGCGTGTAATGCGCTCCGCCTCCTGTCCCTGCTGATACATATGCAAATACATCTTATTCTGCTTATCCTCATGTTCCATCAGCTTGCGCTGCAGCTCCTCCAGCTGCTTCTCCAGCTCACGTATGCGCTCCTTGGCATGCTCATAGTCCGGCACTATGTCCGCATAGCGTGTATTACACTCGGCCAGCTTTTGCAGCAGCGCCTCCACTTTATCATTATGGGAACGCTTTAAATCGCTGGTGGTGCTATCCTGCGTTCTTATCAGTTCCTCTATGCGTTGCTCGTACATGCGTATGAGCTCCTGTCGCTGCAGCTCATAGTTTTCCAAGCTATTGGCGCCACTGTCCCCTACACAGACTGCATCTGGCGTAGCGCAGTTCTCTACAAGCGCGCCGGCTTCATGCTGCGTTTGCGAGTCCTTTGAGTGCACCGACGAGAGATCTTCAAAGTGTCCGGAATCGGCATAGGAGCTCTGCATCTCGGCGGACATTTGCATGGTTTGCAGCTGTTGTTGTTGTAACGAATGACGGAGGGAAAATAAAGGAGAAAATTAAATGAAAATCGAAGTTCAGATAATGATTTTTAAACAATGCAATTCGAGGAAGGTAGGGTTTCCCGAAACAATTGATATTCAAGGCCAGGTGCGGAACAAGGATTTGGTATTGGGGCGGACCCGAAAACCACCCGTGAATTCGCCACTGTTCAAGGCTATTGAGATTTGTAGGCGAGTTGTGCAGACAGACGTTGCCTACTTCTGCATTGACTTTCGTCTAGTAGCTATTAAAAAGCTAAGAGTAGTTTAAGTGGAGCTGGGTGAAGACAGATCTTCAATGCTCGGATTCTATTTGAAGTTGATTTTTTCCCGCAAATCTTTGTGGGGCTTATAAATGGCTTTCTCTTATTGCGAGAGTAGACTTTGTTGAAGCAGTTAGTTCGCTGCTGAGAACTTGACGAACAGGGTGAGCATTGGGTGGGTTATGGATTTATAGGGATAGGTGCTCTACCTGCTGTTGTTGCTGCTGCTGGCGTGCCAGATGACGCGGACTGCACTTGGCCTCATCCACCATGTCCACTATGGGTGAAACATCTTGAGAGGTCTTAAGCTCAGCTTCACGCACAGTCACCGCATCCAGAGCTGGCAGAGCGTTCCTCTGGCGAGCTAAGAGAAGCCTTAAAGAGGCGCAACTCTACCACTTCACGTGTTAGACGCAACATTTCGGTATCCTTGTGCTCCAGATCCTGACGTGCAATGCAGAGCAGCTCCTTCAAGCGACGTATCTGACGTTGTGCGCGCTGCGTGGGCGTCAAATAGTCTGCACCCACCTGTCCCGCATAGTTGGAGCAGTGCACCACATACTTCATCTTGCGGCCGCTAAAAGTGGTGCCATTTCTATGGAATTGAGGAGATATAAGTTAGAAGCAGTATTTTGATAATAACTGACACTACGCACCTGGCCACATAGGGATGCTCACAGCTCATGGTTGAACGACCCGAGGTTGTAGTTGCAAATGAGTACATAGAGTCTAGATCATCATCCAAATAAGTGCTCGGCGAGTCGGGCGTCACGGGCGGCGTCTTGGGCGAGACCTTGGTCTCATGCACCGTGGACAGCTTGCTTGTGGGCGTGCTCGTAGAACGTTGATGATGCTTGCCACAATGCGCTTGACGCACGCAGCTATGCGGCTCGTTGCCAGCTGTTGTTGTGGTCGTTGTCGTCAATGCAGTTGTTGCTGGCGTCTTGGGCGTCTTAGGAGACTTGGACGTACCATTCGCTGTTAAAGTGGCTGTCTTGCAGCTTGTTGTTTCTTTACTGCCGCCGTTCAGTTCCAAAGACTGTGAATGTAGTTGGCAAATTAGCAAAAGCTCAAACTGCAAAGTTCGCTATGACTAGGTACATGTAAGTATATGTATATATATTTATTTATTATATATTTTTCTTCTTCTTTACTTTCCCTGCTATTGCGTTATTGAACATTTTCTAATTTCTATACTACCAGCATAAACTATAATTCGCATGCTGCGTCTTTGCTCAGTCGTGCATGTCCACCACAGATTTGGCTCGAACTGATTCCCAAGTGGCTTGAAATATGGCCAAGTCTTGTCTATGAAGCGAGGGGCATCCGTAGTGCGGGCAACGGCGTAACGCAGTAACGCCCCAAAAACCAATTTGTTGCTTTACATTTTACAAAACATTTTGCACCATAGTTGGTACTTTCATTATGGGTCTGTCTTTCTATGGATCCAACTGTTGGTCTCCATATCTCAAAATCTTTCTCTGCTGCTGTCTGTCCAATTGACTGGTAACATTTTTGTGGTCAATTAACTGCTCATTAGTGGATATACTAGACATGCCCAATACCACCAGCAATTTATTGTAGCTACTAGTTACTATTTACTAGCCCTGAGCTATCCATGGGCTACTTTGCGGTTAAATAGTGAACGTAGCCACAAAAGCATGCATTGGAATCTTTTCTATTTACGGAAAGAGCGTTTCATAGTGATTCCCATCATGTTGGTTTAGGATATAGCAGAAATTTCCGAGAGA
Source organism: Chymomyza costata (assembly GCA_018150985.1). NCBI lineage: Eukaryota > Metazoa > Arthropoda > Insecta > Diptera > Drosophilidae > Chymomyza > Chymomyza costata. Next base: position 783,869 of record JAECWU010000318.1, read on the forward strand.
AAAAATTGTGTTTGAATGTAGCTGAATTTGCTAAAAATAGTCTTCGAAAAAGGTTTCCTGGACAATTGCCTGCAAACTTGGGTAAATCTCAGTCTTTGGAGAAAGGGCCGCCACGCATTAAGAGCCGTGACCCTTTTAAAATCAATTTCTGTAACTAAGCGATTTTTTTCTTTTTAAGTATTGGGTTTTTTTAGGTTATCGAAATTTGAACTATATATTCAGTACGAAAAGTTTTGGGTAACGAATAAAATTCTGATTTTTTATTTTATTTTTCACTTTAATTAAAATAAAACAAAAGAAATTCTTTTCTGTTTTCTTTTTTCTTAATTTACAGGCTTGTTTTTCTGTTATATAGGAAAAAAAAATTTCAACCTGTCGATTTTGATTTGAGCACTTATTCGCTTAATATCGATTACACTAGTTTACAAATTTTAGAGTCATTGAGTGAACCTTGAAAATGAAGTGTTTTTTAGCGTAATGTTGGATCGAGAAACCCGAAAATTACACTCATTTTTTGTTTCTTAAGAACCGTTTTCGAGATTTTTTCGAAAAACATTTTTTTTGGGTACTTTTTCCAGTCGAAAAAAGTGACATTATCGACCATTTTTCAAAATTACAAATTTTCAGTTTGGTTTTTATTTCTTATTTTAGAAAATTTTTTACATTTTTTTAAGCTTTGAGCTGAAAGAGAATTCGTGTACGAACTTTTCGAGCCTACGATCTTCGAAATCGGGTAAGAACTGTAGATGTTATGAAACCATGTACGAAAAATGCGAAATTCAATTTCAAATTTTCACTCAATCACAGTTTTGGTCGAAATAACAATTTTCACTCAAAGTTTTTCGTTTACGTTTCGTTACGTCTTCACGAATTTGCATCCAGCAGTAGTCGCCCAACATGCCTTTGTCCCAAAAACCCTCGTATCGCTTTTCAATAGCTGCAAGATCCAGATGAAGTCTTTCACCTTGCTGGTCGCTCCCAGCTCCCAAATTTGAAGGAAAAAACGTCGTAATGATAGATTCTTTTCAATTTTGCTTAAGGCCCATACGCAGCATGCAAAAAAAATTCCGCACGAAAAGTCAAAACTTCACATAAAAAAAAAATTCCCTTTTTTGGGATTAGACTCAATTTTTGCATGCTGCGTATGGGCTTTTACTTGTTACTTCAATTTTTTATCTGTACATATCATATATCAGCGCAAAGAGCACATCAATACCTTTCAATCTATTCATCTCTTGTGCCGATACAAAATTTTGTTCACGAGTTATTGAATAACTGAAAAAAGTACTCAAAAACATGTTTGTCGAAAAAATCTCGAAAACGATTTCTTAACATAAACAAATTAATGTAATTTTTGTGTTTCTCGACCCAAAATTACGCTAAAAAACACTTTTTTTATGAAGGTTCATTCGATAACCCTTAAATTAGCTAGTGTTATCGATAAACCTTTTGGTTATTGTTTGATTTTTGTTGTCACATGTTTCAACATGCTTTTCTGTTAAGATATTTCGCTCTAACTTTTAACAACTAATCATCTGCGTAGAGACAGAATCCCTTTCTGCCAATATCGAACCAAATCCATTTCAAGCTCTTACCACATTTAACCGTCCAGCAATACTAAAAAAAAACCGACTACACTCCAGGCCTGTCACTTTACATCTGTGCCAAATGTGAATTGATTTAAAATGAGTTCGCTTAACTGCTGGCCAGTAAGTCATTGACCAAACCACTAGCCAGACTACAACAACATTAGTACCCAGCCCGAAGAACTAACCCAACTAAACACAAACGTCAATTGGCCTTTTTGCTGTTGTCAACAATTTGCGTTTTGACAGAAACTGCAAAAAGTAAAAAAACAAAGCACAACAAACCTTAAAAAAAGAGCAGACCAAGTTCTAACGAAATCAGGTTACCACAGAAGACTCTCAATTAGGCAAGCCCTTTCCATGTCTTTTACAGAGCGAGTGTTAGATGTACCCGAGATGTTTTGCATAAAGCACGTTTCTCATACTTAACAATAATGAGTTTCTTGCTCTATTTAGTGGTCTCTGAAAATTGTTGATGGCATTTCTGGAAATTCTAAAACAAGCACAACGCTCCAATGCGCACAGATAGTGCACAGCTGGCTAGGTATATTTGGATGTACATATGAGAAGTACCTGGGGGGCTATGCACTTAAAAACTTAGACAATGCAATGTTGTGGTTGTAATTGTTGTCGTTGTTGTTCTTGTTGGTTGTTGAGACATAACTGCCAACAACCTTAGGCCTCGGCACGTTACGCACTTGAATTCGCGCAGCTTGTTAGTACCACGAGGGTGGCTCATCTATTTCAGAAACTCAGAAGATCTTGAAATCTGTAACATGTAGCTTGATATTTCTAATACAAAAGCAATCAGAACTTCTTTCAGAGAGCGTGCAACACTAAAAGTTGGTTACAATGTTGAAGCTGTTAACCATCCGAAGAATTGGCCACAAGATGGGCATTTTCCAGTCCTAGTATTATCTAAACACTTTGAGTTTTTGGAAAGAAACCTCTTTATCGAGGCAATGTTTGAGTCGCCAAAACGAAAACCAAGATCAAACATTTTGCTGTTAAAAATTGTGATCTCAGACTCAAATTCTAAAACGATCATAGCAATAGTTAAGTAGAGAGTCTCAATCATGGAAAGTGAGTTTAGGTCACTGAAACGAATATCAAGCTGAAGTACTTCGAGGTTAAGAAAAGGTTATTCAGTTGCAAATTTGAAATGATTGATAGCCAAATTCGACCAAGCGCATTTTCCTTCTGCGTCTGAAGTTTAATATCTAAATCGGTTCGACCGTAAGAGAATGTTATTTTACTTTTAAACTCATCCAAGTTTCACTTCATCTGCCTGTTTTTATGCTGCAATTATGACAAACCTATAGAAGCTGGAAAGTTATCGGAAATATTGCAGGAAACAGTTTTATAAGATAGCCAAGATCGCAGCCACGCGACTTCACACAATTTCCCACTGGCGCTCTCTACCTGGCCACGCCACTATCCTCAGCATGGACCCTCCAGTCCCCAACTCCATTGACTACGTCAATAAATACCCAAGTCTGCACAGGGGTCTTGACTTATCTATCCCGAGCACGGAGGAATGGAGTCACAATCATATCACCTCCGAGAGTTCCACCGAGATATATATACCGACGGATCCAAACTAAATGGTAGGGTCGGCAGCGGCATATTCTCGGACAAGCTCAACTGGAGGGTTTCCCTCAGACTACCAGACCACTGCAGCGTATTTCAAGCTAAAGTCCTTGCCATCTTCTATGCAGGGAAAACGCTACAGGAGGGTGGAACTAGCACTACTTTCTTCTCGGATAGTCAAGCCGCAATCAAATCCCTCACTGGTTTCAAGGCCAACTCTAAGCTTGTGCACGTTTGCCAACTCGCCCTTAGCCAGTTACCCCTGCTCTCTAGGGTACACCTTGTTTGGGTACCCGGACATAGGGACATACCGGGAAACTGTGTGGCGGATGAACTAGCCAAACAAGGCACCTCTCTGTCCGTCCTCTATAACTGCATAGACATCGGCACACCCCTCGCCACAGTCAAACTGGCCATTAAACATAAATTTTTGGCAAGCGCCCGCACTGCTTGGTCCAATGAGGATTGCTGTCGCACCTCAAGACTTACCTGGCCAAACATGGGCGGCAACAAAACCCGAAAGTTGCTCACATAGAATCGCAAATCCCTATCGACCACCGTGTCCATTCTAACCGGACACTGCCTTATGGGCAGGCATGCCGAAAGAATGCGCGCCCCCTTCAACGCCTTCTGTCGTGGTTGTGGGTCCGAAGAGGAGGAGGAAAACGTTTTACATCTTATGTGTCAGTGCCCCTCCCTATCAAAAAGAAGATTAAGAACCCTAGGGTCTCCTTTTCTGAACGGCCGTACTGACCTCTCCAATCTCTGTCCCAGGGATATTGCCAGGTTCATTGAACTTTCAGGCTGGTTCAGCAATAGTATGGTTACAGTTGAATAGTCGTGTCTGTTCCTCATCAGAGCTGACCGAGTGCTGACCATGAATGCCTGTATACGCAGTTATAAAGACATCTCTGGTTAGCTCTCGAACAGCGTTACCTGTGGCATCACAAAGAGCCTCATTGTGCCTAGGTGCGTCTGGGCTATTCCAAGTCAAGCAACCACTTTAACCTAACCTAACCTAACCTTATGTATGGCGGATCCACGAGGAGTTTTCGGATCCGGAACCCTCCAACAGTTGGAAAAATGGCTCGACAGTTTTTTTGCGAGCTCTGATATAAAGACACTTTGAAGTGAAAATCCCCCCTTTGACCAAATTCTGGATCCGCGCTTGGTATGTGTCTTGGAAGACGAGCCAAGTGCGTACAAATTACTTCGCAGATGAAGCTCTCCGAAGGAAACAGTCGCCTCTTCGTAAGCAAAAACTTGTCATGTGACCACCATTCCATTAGATCTTGTTAGAATTGTAAAAAACGAATCGTTCTTCTCCAAATTAAGGCGATCTGACACACAAGAGACTTCTGAAGCTCACAAAGTTGTTAATTGACATCTGCCGTCTGGTCCTGATTTGGAACAAAAAGACATTATATTTATTCTGTCATATTAAAAACAAAATAAAACAATTTTCGACGCCTGTAAAAGGGAAAACCTCATGTTTTGTATCACCCTATTTGAAACGGCAAAAGTGCTATAAAAATCTTTTACAAAAAATGTAAAGAGTTACTTATCTTACGACGCTTTCGATATATATTTATGTTGAAATTCAACAATTCTCCGCTGAAATATTTTAAAAATTGATTTTGAACTTTTTCAAAATTATTATTAAGTGCATCGTCTAACTGCTATTGTGTAAAACCTTTATCAAAAGAGATGTTTGGAATACTGTCAGCAGTTGGATTAAAATTCGGTCGAATGAGATTTCCCATACAAATATTTGTTCGTGTTTAGCTTTACCGAAACCTAAAAGTCAGCCCTCGTTTCATATAGTACCTAAGGTTTATGTGAGTCCATGCAGTACGTGCTCAACGTCTAACTAAGCCCTCAATTAAAGCCTTATCTGATTATTATGTGTGGCTTTGATAGCTTTAAAAAAATAATCGATAGCTTTGATTGGCGAATTATGCAAACTGCAGGTAAGAAATGCTGCACTAAGCCTTATAGACGGCATTATAATAGACAAGTTGGACACGGGCCAAGACATTTATCATATATGACACATTTAGTTGCAATGCTGACAGTTGTTGCCAAACTTGGGCATGCCACAATTGTGGCACATTGCCGTTGCACAAATTGAAAAACTTGCCTACTTTTCAGGGTCAGCTGTTTTGGCAATTTTTCAAATCTCAAAAAGAAACTGTTATATACGTCATATATAAACACTCACTAGAAATATCTACAAAATGGAATTGATAATTTTCAATCAATAACTATTATTAATTCATAAGGTAAAAAGGCCAACGAACTGCCACTGGGCCAGCAATTATAGCTAAATGCAGAAAGCGTAATTACCATCTATAATTCAAAGCCAAACCACAGCACTAGGGGTCTTCACTATAAAAACAAAGCATTCATTGTAGGCCTTTAGAAACGACGTACACTTAACACTTGCTTAGTAGCATAAACAAAACACAGCGCGCTCTTGGTTCGTTTTTTTTTTTTTACTACTGGTAGAGCCCACGATTTAAACACTTGAAGCATAAGAAATCAACTGAAATGCAAAACGTTAAGATAGAGCGAAAGAAGATACCAAAAGGCAGTGAAAACAGTCTGTTTTCTTTTGGCCCCCCCCACCGCATACACAAACAACGCAACAACAAACGAACAAAGTGAAATGAAACAAACGAAAAGTGGCTCAAAAGGGAGTCTGTCAATATTTGCTAAAGCTGCGCAATTGCATTTCCATTTCGTCGCCCCCAAAATGCAAAGCAACCCCTAAAAAGCAGTTACCCTTGTCAGCTGTATGTTTATGCTGGTACATTTTGGACACGGAACAAACTGTAAACGGAAGTGAAACTGGATTGAAACAGCTGGCGGTATTGGAAAGGTGTTTTGGTTTGTGGGTGGTATTTATTTTTGGCGGAGCGCGTAGTTCGTACGTTGGAAGTTGTTGTGGTGGGTGAATGTGAATAAGGTCGGCGTTATGCAAACACGCTGTAGGTTTTAATAATAACAATAATAAAAATGGTAAGTCAAAAGCTGTTTTAGTTTGGCAGCTGAAATATATAACAAGCTGGATAATTGCTTTCAAACTGTGCCTGCCAAGGCTGTCAAACAGCTGGAAAGGTACTAGAGTTTACTTTCCCTCTAATGTAAAGCTTGTTGACAGAAATTTCTCCTAAGCTAATAAAGCCAGTAGTCTGAAATAAATCTTATCTTACCTTTATTTTATATTTTTCAAGGAGTAAACTGCTTTTTGACTTTTTCAAGGAGTAAACTGCTTTTTGACTTTAATACAATTTCTTTATATTTTTTAAAAGCATTCGAACAATTTTTGATATTTTGAAGAATTGTGAAAGTTTGATTTCTACATTTTTTCTGTGCCTAAAAATCTTAAATAGTGCGCCTGGGTGACCTTTATGTAACATTTTGGCAACTGTTGGAAAAACTGATTTATTATTTATCTATTTCCTAAATAGCTTGGAAATTATCTTTTTTCATAAAGCTGATGACGAGATCTTTATGAAACTTAATAATTTCTTAATATCATTAGTAAATTCAAAAGCTTTATTTTATGTTTATTAAAGAAAGTTCACGTTTCTTGTTCATAATCTATTAAATTTTTAATCTGTACAAAAATGCTTCTCTTAAGATAATTTGTAGATTCATTTTGCGCGTCTTTTAAAAAGTTCATGAGATTCAATTGTTAAATAAAATTTTTTATTTTTAAATGTTGTTCAGCAGATAGAATTCTTTTTTAGAAGACTATAATAAATTCCAAGCAACTTAACGTTTTCAAATCTATGTAATAAATGTGACTATAACAAGAAGGCGTGGAATATAAAATTTTGCTTTTCAAAAACTATCTACTCTATTTATAGCTTGTTTGGCGAAACTTTCGAAAAATACTGAACTATTTGAAAAATTAAAAAAAAGCACCATTTCAAACACCAAGTTTCTCGAAACAATGTCGAAGAATTAGTATAAACTACTATGAAACGGGGATCTATAGACCTCGGTCAAAAACTTGTAGGCAAAGTACTGATGATTTCGATAACTTCGTAAACTCTATATAATCGAACTTCCTTATAAAGAACTCCTCTAGAACGAATTTTTGCATACATCCAATTTTTTACTAATGATTTCGAAAAATTCGTAAGCTATATACAATCGATCTTCCATGTAACGAACTGCTCTAGAACAAATTTTTGCATACATCGAATTTTTTTTACTAATGATTTCGAAAAATTCGTATACCATATACAATCGATCTTCACTGTAACAACTGCTCTAGAACGAATTTTTGCATTCATCGAATTTTTTTACTAATGATTTCGAAAAATTCGTAAACTAAACACAATCGATCTTCCCTGTAACGAAGTGCTCTAGAACGACTTTTTGCATTATCGAATTTTTTACTAATGATTTCGAAAAATTCGTAAACTAATCACAATCGATCTTCCCTGTAACGAACTGCTCTAGAACGAATCTTTGCATCTTTTATACTTTTTTCAAGTACACTGGTTAATCTAACAACGAATTTCAAAACGAACCAAATTTTTTTTATATAACGAACCATTTGTGAAGTAAAGATGGTGTGTACTATACCTAGTACAGGTGATATAAGTGAATAAAAGTTAAAAAAAATTTCCGAACTCAAAAAACGAAAGTTTTAAAGTTTTTAAAAAATAAACAATTGTGGAACCATTTTGTGGTATATGCGGAAGAAAGCCCACAACTTAGGAGGAATATCGATATAATTTAATCGATGTCATTGAGAAAAAAGTACAGGCACGTGGTGACTGTTTAAGGGCTCCAAGCGCTCTTCTTTTTAGAAAGAATTTAAATGTTAATGTTTTTTAAAATGTTTGTCTCCTTAGAAAACTCCGGCCCAGCGGAGAATTTCTCCGTTTCCTTCCCCCAGCCGACAGTCCTGTATGTAGCTATACTAAATAATCATTGACAGGGGGTATGACATTTGTACAACAGTGACTCTCAAACTGTCAGTAACAAATGTAGGAAAAAATTAACAAATTGCAGACATAGTCCAGAAAGTGAAAAAATTTTTAGATTTGGGTAAAGAATAGTTATATATCCTTTGCTGCTTCTATAAGGCATAGAAAAACAAGCTTCAACCAGTTACTCTCAAACTGTCAGTCAGTGTATCCCCAACTGTAAGCACTTTTGCGGGTACAAAAATAAGTCAATGAGGGGGCTGTTTGTGGACACATGCTATATGCCCTATAGACCCCACGCAGTTTCGGCAAACCTCACGTCCCTCATCTCTACTACGTTGTAAAGAAACTAAGCTACATGCAGTCAATCTCAAACTGTCAACCAGCACTGTCCCAACTGTAAGCATACTTTTGCGCGCAAAAAAGGATGTCAATGAAGGGTTGTTGTTGCGTTTGTTGTGTAGACACTCCAAGCTCTATAGACCCCAAGCAGTTTCGTAATGGTTTACAGCCTGACAGAACCACGTAATAATACATATGTACATGGTGTACTCGTATTTTCAATTATACCAACAACGCATATCGTACATCTTTGAGTTAGGTCACTTTTTTTTTTCATATTTCCCACATACTAGGAGGCCAAAAAAATCAATAGTGTAAACCTAGTTAAGATACACCCACTTATGGCTTACCATATTACGCGTCTTGGAGGCCGCCATATTGTTGTCCGTTTCAGCTGCGTGCTGCGATTCCTTGGACTCTGCTAGGGCCAAGCACTGCGTAGCGCTGCATAATGCATGCGCCTCGTCTGGGATTGGGTTCTGGTCTGTTGTTTGCGACGTTTTGTGGCCTGAATAGCTGCAGCTGCGATTTCGCCTTGCGTGCAGCTTGATATTCAAATGGGAACTGACAGAGCCGGCAGTTCCAGTTAGTTCAGTGCCAGCGTTTTGTTGCTCCAGGCGCAGACGCATTGCAGCGGAACGCTGAAATGGAGCGAAAGCAGGATGTGGTATGCGTGTGACCGTTGTGGGTGTAGGTGAGGGTGTTGTATTGGCTGTGGACGGTGTGGATGATGTTTGGCTGACCGATATAGTCTCAGGCTTGGTTTCAGCTACTTCCTGCTGCGGCTGCTGCTGTTCTATTGATGACGTATTACTTATGCCGTCAGCATGCTCACTTGTTCCCACTGACGTCATCGTGCCAAGCTGCAAGCAAAATGCAAATATTCATTTAATCAAGGTAAAAGTGTTGGAAAACGACTTGATATAATTTGAAATTAAATCGTTGCACTTTCGAAATAAAGCAATTTAATAATTGAATGCTTAGTTTAAATACTTAATTTGGCGCCATTATATGGAAAAAAAAAGTAATTAAAACTTTCTTTATGGTTGCCAGTTAAGTATCTGCATCCTAAACAATTCCCTGCTTCAATGAGCGGAATTTTTAAATGGACTCGAACTATTTGCAATTGCGCTTTAAAATTGCATGTTCAGACCAAAACGTTCATTGCCCATTGAATTATTGGAATATATAGATAAATACGTTGATATCCATTTAGTTGGGTTGCAACAGACTCAGGTACTATGCTGGGTTTTCATTACAGTATGTTCGACTCGTTTATATACACTTTCCTAGTGCAGTGTACTTACGAAGGAAGCGCAGCAAGGTTTTTATTGAAATGTTCATCAATGATCACCTGTCTCCAAAGCCACTTGATGCACTTTATCGAACAACAGAACTGAGATCACTAAATCCAATAAATGCTTATTTTTGCCCTAATAGAACGATCTTTTTAAGACAAATTCCAAACAAATAATGTAAACGCAATTTTTCGGACCTAAACCTCGTCCGTTTTTTTCGTTTCCATATTTCCGTGTCCGTAAAAGGAAAAAATGGACTTAACTTTAGAAGATTAACAAGTCCTTTCACACAAGGTTTATCCTATAATTTGGCTTTTGGTTTCATCCAAATTTTAAATTTTAAATGTACCACATCAAGTTGATTAGTATTGGTCACTAACACCGATGGATCCAAGTGAAAGATCCTAAGAGAAGGCTCCCTTTAAGGTCCAACAGTTGGGATTTCTCCTATTAGTGGGGATTCCTCAAAATGAATTGTCCAGGAAAGCAATTTAAAGCGCAATAAGAGCGACCACCAATTTACCTAGCTTCCCTGTCTCATCCTTTTCCGCATCAATCTTTTAAGTTTCCTTTCTCTCTATTTAAATTAGGCATCACAGTGGACCGGTCTTTGGGGGATGTCGGCGTAGACCCATTTCGCAGTGTATATATATCAGAGGTCGCAGAAAAGTGTCCACCCATTTTTCCAAGTTTTGGGGGGTGCCGGGTCCAAATTCCAAATCCCCCGTGGATCCACTCACTGCTCAGTAAGAAATAACTCTTTCAAGTAAACTTAAACTTTCTAATAATTTTTTGTTCCACCCCCGATCTAGCAAGTTACCGTCTTATAAAGCCAAACCCCCCTAAGTTCTCACAAAGGAATCGGTTTGATCCATTAACTGCCGATGAGGGTATAAAAACGTCGAGGCCCCTCTGGCACTTTTCATTTTCTGCCCCGTTTTGTTGTGGCTTTACTAAGTTAGCTCTAATGAAAAGTGAAATTAAAGCTGCTGGCGTTGCATGAGCCGCGGCAATTATGAAATGGAGATCTTTGACAAGCCGAGTACACCGATCCGTAAACTAATAGGTACATATAACTTGGAAGCCAGCCATATAACAGCTGTACACATACATAGTTGGCGGCATTGAGAAGTAAAGGGCAGTAATATTTTGAATAGCTGAGAAACATCCAAAGTCTGCTTAATGTAAAGCGCTCCAAAGAGATTCTGCGTGTAAACTTTGTTGAATAACGTTTAAGTATTTTCACTGCTTAACCAAATTATAGAAAATTGCTTTCCAAAATCGTTGTGAAGCTCCACATAACGATAGACACTAAATTAAGGCAACTTTGGCTGCTAGCTAGAGCTAGGTAAGCAATTAGGTTCGACTATCATTGTAATGTATTTCCGCTTGTTTCCGATGGAAGCCAAACAACTCCAACAAACCAACTCAATCCATAAAAGGTCAATTTTACAGATGCGTAAACGCGTTTTATAATTATTTTTAATTATTTTATTTTATTTTTTTCTAGTGTGTGTTTTGTAGACAAAAGTTTATGGACTGCAACCGAAATGGAATTTTTTTAATAATGTAGACCAACACCATTTAAATGCTCGAAATAACTTTTACCGTGTTTGTTGACAAGGTCAATGGATTGTTTTTAGCGTCATTGACTTGGTGGAATTGTAATAGTTTTTAAATAAAAACGCTGATTAGATTGGTTTAAGACCTTTGGGGGGGTTGGGAGGGTTTACTGAACTGAAACTTGATACTATTTTTACTAGGCCACACGTTTTAACAATCGCTGCTTTGTAGAGTTCCGAAACAACTAAAAATACATTTTGAAAAATGTAACTAGAATTTCCAACATATGAGTCTTATGCGCAGTGGCGTAGATCTTTGTTTTGCGAAGGGGAACGTTCCATAAAATAATCTTTGAATCGTATATAAAAAATGTGAGCGGAATTTCGGACTTAAAACAAAGCGTTTACGTAAATATATATGAAACAATTAAAAAATCAATGCTATAGGGTGGGCCATCTGTTGGTTTGGTTGTTAAAGACACATATTTCGAAACATACCCGTCCAAAGTCGATGCTCTTCGATATATGTCAAGTTCAAAACTACTCAATTTTAGTCAGGGATCGTTTAAAAACCTAATAACGTGTAAAAGTGGTATAGACGTACTATGAAAATGGTTGTTCTGTGAAAAAACATAGTTGTGGCCAGTGTCGACGAGTCGCCGGGAACATCACATCACGAGCATCGAACACTTTGCGTCGAATTTCGCATGCGGAACTGCGTTTATACGCCTACAAGAGTCAAATGACGCAACAATTGAAGCCCACGGATCCATTATTAGCGTTGTTATTTGCTCAATGGATGAGAGAATCGCCAGATGAGTTTTCGTCAAAAAAAGTCGTCGAAAATTATGATGTTCGCATACGGGCCTGTAGAGTCAGCCGCGGTAGCCGTTTGGGCGATAAATTAACAAATAAACACATGGCCCCACCCTATATTATTGAATACTAAGGGCGCTCCGGCCCGACTACACTATAAAACAAAACATCATAAAAAATTTTAACCCTTTAGCTCTTATCGTTTAGATTGGCCAATAATGTGAGAAACATATTACCCCCATTAAAGCCAATTTATCCAAAACGGTGTTAAGCGTTTTCTGAAATCCCAAAAAATATCAAATATCGTGCAAAACTTGGATTGAAAACTTTTGTGTATGAAATTATTCTACCTTAGTGCTCATCTACACCATAAAACGATCCAAAATTTCAATCAATGTATGAAAATCCAACATCTAATCTAATCTAGGAACCGTTTATCTAATAAAATCATTTTTAGAGATACATACATACATATATTGAGAACAAAAAAAAAAAAAAAATTTTAAGAAATATTAGGAAAGCTTGGTAAATTTTAGACTTCCAAAGTATAATATTCCGGTTTATTTATTTAACATTAAACCGCTACTTGATACCAGGTGCGGATCAAACATTTGGTCTTGGGCGGGGTTTTTCACTTCGAAGTGTGTATATATCAAAGCTCTCAAAAAACTGTCAACCCAGTTTTCCAACTTTTGGGGCGGTCCGGACCCGTAACCCTTCCCTTGTGGGTCCACCACTGCGTGATACTTATTCCTACTAAAGGGGGTAAAGCGACATGTGAAAATTTATGTAAAAAACCTACAAATAATACTAGAAAAAATATTTAAATATTTTTTAATTTAATTCTTAATTTTGAAAATAAACAAATAATATGCTAAATCTATTTATGATCACACATACTTTGCAAGTTATTGAACCAACGCGTGCTCCGAAAGAGTAAAACCCTTCATTCATATTTCGCAAGTTATTGAGTTTCGAAAGTCGGAACCAAAGCGTGCACCGAAATACCAATAGCCTTCACTTCACTATGGTTTTGATACCCTGTACCGTATGGTACAAAGGGTATATTAAGTTTGTGCAAGCCGAAAATGTATGTAACATACAGAAGGAACGTCGGAGACCCCCAAAGTTACCTAAAGTATGATCAGGGTGGTTAAAAAATTAAATATACCCATGTTCTTTAGAGTCCGTATTAACGCCTAGAGTTCTGAAAGGTGATCCAAATTTAAATCCCTTATTATTCCATAGGAGACAAGTTTGTTTCATTTTTTTTTATATCGGGGTTACATTATATAGATCCCATAGGGGTGTTTCAGAGGACCTCGAAAAAAACCAAAAGTTTTAGATGGATAATTTGTTTCTTTATGAAGATATCGTAACCAAATTTTGCATTCGGCAGTTTTTTATCTTCAACACTGTACCAAATTTGATCAAAATCGGTTTCGTACATCATATAGCTCCCATAGGGCAGATCGGTCAATAAAACGTTTTTTGCTCGAAATTCGTTGTATTTCGTTTGTTTGTGAAGATATCGTACCCAAATTTGACAATCAATTTTCTTTTAGAGTGCTTAAGCAATATATCGAACTTAATTGCAATTAGTGGTACAGGGTATCCCAAAGTCGTCCGCGCCCGACTTTAACGTACGCCATCTTTTTGTCATCTTTTTTGGCATAAGCTCTACATTTATGCTTATTTTGAGCCATAAAGACAACCTGGTAAACCTTCTTTATAGATCTAACCGATTTGCAAGAACTTTGTTGTTTCCGCTCAGTTCCTTATTTGTAACAAAAAAATGTCTTTTGTCGACTAGTTCACGTTTTTTTTAGCCCTATGTACTTTTTGTATTTTTTCACAATTTTATATTCCCTATACACCTCCATTTCTACGGCACTGTTTTAAAGTTACGCCTTTTAAAACATTCATAATTTTGCCTATCTATACAATTTTTGTATACTCAGTTGTTATCTTCATCTACACTTCACTGTTTTTAAGTAATGCCTCTCTTTAAAATTCGCATAAAGATTTTGGTATTTCCAATGGAGTGGATGATTGATTTGAATCTCCGATAATGTATGTCTCCATTCCGACGCCAATAATTCAGCTTCTCTATTTTTTTAACTCTATAAATTTTGGAACTCTCAGTAATGCAATATTTTGAGCTCTGAGTGGAGAACGTGGCAAACTTTGACTTAAATTATTCATCTCTTCCAGAGTTAGGCTCCCTGATTTTTTTTTTTTAATTTTATAAAATTTGGGTATTCTTAGTGTAGGGTAGTTAGTTTTAGACACCTTTTACTCATATACCTTTATCTCTACATTATTCTATTAGAGTTACACATGTAGTTCCAGGTAAGATCCCCAAAATAACTTCCTCTATAACTTACTTTTTTAGAGTTATGCCTCTCTATGAGATTCTATGCTTTCAGGGGGAGTGTATTTTTTTTGGATCTATACTGTTTTAGAGTAAAGCCTCATTTTAAGATTCTCTGTTTTTTTATTTCTAGTATATAAAAAAATTTGGTATTATAGCGTTTTTACTCGTATAAAATTTGGTATTCTCAGAGGGAGGGTGCTTGAATTTGAATCGTTTTTGCTCGTATACCTGAAAGTCTACATCACTAGTTCAGAATTTCGCCCTCCTACAAGTTACAAATATTTTTCAACAATACAAAATTTTCAGCACTTAGCAAAGAGCGCAGCCGGCTTTGTACCCCCATTGGAACCTTAATCTCTACGCCACTGAGCTCAGCGTTACGCCTCTCTCGCTCTTTGAGCTTATCAACCAAAAACAATTTGTTTAGCTATCGTTTTTGTTGCTAAAATTTTTATTTTTGTTCTTGTTGTTGTTGTGATAAGCATAACAAAAAATTGACAACGAATTGCTTTTTCATTTAGCTGAGCTTTGCTGAAATTTGCTACCATTTTTGGAATACTATACCTACTACCTTTTAAAGGTAGTATCTTCTGCTACTAAAAGGCCTACCTTCTTACTGAGTTCACGTTACGAATTGCGAAACAGATTTGCATTCACTTTTTTAAGTTTAAAGAGTTAATAACTTAACACATAACAAAGCAAGACTAATTGAAACTAATAAAAAAACCGAGCGAAAAAAAACAACACTAAGTAACAACAACGCGCGAGTTGGACGAGCGACAAAATGCAACTGAAATGCGATTCCAACCAGATCCAAGTAAAAACCACGCCGGTTTGAAGTGAATCTAAGAGTGTTGTAGTTGTTGTAGATTTAGTAGTTGTAGCAGTTGTTGTTATTGGTGTAAAAGATGAAAACTTTTGTTACAATTTACTAGGCAGGTACGAGCGAGAGCGTAAATGTGGAGTAAGGTAGACAGAACTATTAAGTAAGTGGTGCAATCTTCCCCATTTGGGGTCTCACCTTTGACAGTTGGTTATGCATTGTGGTCTTTGTAGTTGGCATTTGATTAAATTTCGTGTTATTTTTTTTTTTTTGGGGTCTGGGAATTGGCGGCATTTGAATTGTTTTGGCCAAGTTAGGAGTGCCAAGTCGCGGTGAAAGGTGTGCAAATAGTGCAATTAATTAAAGAAGTCTTCAAAATGTCGACAAAAATGCATTTTTTTTTTGAGTAGTAATAAATGTTTTGGTGTTGGGCTTATGACTTTCTTAAAATTTAAACACGAGCAGATTGGAGTCTTCAGCGTGACAAGATTTTTGCTCACGATCGTGCATATCACGAAAAACTTTATTGGGACTACAGGCGTTATAGCTTATCTTCTTCTGAAATAATGGTGGCTTATGCAGTTACTGCTGAGATGGGGAAGAGTTGTACACGGCGGAGAATTATTCTAATCACGTTTGGTCCTACGCAAAAGCCGGCTAGATATTCTAGACGGTGATTTTTCTGACAACCTTTTACTGCTGTCTATAAACCCTAAAGGTATCATCTCTGATTGATTGGTTGGTCATCTCTTTGACCGAATAGCACATTTGAAACAAATAAGAGCATGACAAGGTGTAGGCCTAGGCCAGCTGCGGATCTAGGATTTGGTCTTGGAGGGTTCTTCACTCGCAAAAGACTATCAACCCCTTTTTCCAACTTTTGAGGGGGGTCCGGACCCGAAAGCACCCGTGGATTTGACACTGGCATTAGCCTACGTAACTTTACTCAAATCCTACTTAAATCCGCAAACAAGTCTACGTAAAAAGGTTAGCTTAGGTTAGCTAGGCAGCTCGACACAAGGAAGAGATCACCTTGCGGCCTATTATGATACCTATTTGGGAGACAGGTGGAGTGAAGAGAAGGGAATGGTAGGAGCGAGGAGAGTACAAATGCTGGGTGTAGGGAAGGTAAAATAGCCAGTAGGTGCCTAATTTCGCCTAATCATCTTGTTTACTGAACTATTTTGAGAATTCGATAAAAAGAGCCAGGTCCGTTCTGGACAGACTTGCCAGGCTGCCCACGTCTTTAAAGAACGGCTTTTCCAGATACTGGGTGCGTTTCTTAGGAAATGCAGTTCAGTCACACAACAGGTTTTGGATGCTTTCTATCTTTTCCGCATCCGCGTAGCTGCTACAGAAATCTTTGTGGGGAACATGCATCCTCTCAGCCAAAAGACTGTGCTCCGTAACAACTTCTGTCATCAACCTATTCCTGCTCTTGTGGTGTACGTAATAAAGAAATAATTAAAAAAAACTCTGGTATCATCATTTTGAAGCTCTAAAAGTTTAAAAGAATTTTTAGCTTACAATTTCAGCACGGAATTGGAGGTATTCTCGAAACTACACGGATTTCTAGACACGGGAATCCTCAAAAAAAAATGCGCAACTCCGACCATCGCCGAATAACCAGAACGTATATAACTGACAGAAGAAGAAATTGCATTAGAATTTTATATTTCTGTAAAAGATTTTCCTGACTTACCAATGTCATAAAACTTAATGAGTCATGGAGCAAAACTTGTATATTATATCCCCAATCGTGACACTGTATCCCCAATCGTGACACTGACTATGAAGCATCAAAATTCAATAGAACGAATTGTACGCCACTTCTGATTCTACGGCTCGCGAAAAATCTAATATTTGAAATTCAAGTTGTCTAGCACAATGCTAGAAAACCTTTATCGACAAAGGATACCCATAGATTTGTTGATTAGGGGCACACAACACTTAACATTAAATATGGTAAATAGCATAGTTTAGGATTGTTTTAACTTTGGGCCGGTATGAATGGGGTATGAAATCTTTTCATTTGGTCAGTAACTGTTAATGATACGGACGGACACACTTACTTGAGTACGGCTCAATGCAGATCATTTTGGCACAGACAACGCCTACGGATACATTCATGGCACAAAACTAGAATACCCGGGTATGGGCCTAAAAAAAATATGCATATATTAAATAGCTTGGTGAATATAAGGACATTAATGGCTTACTGTGGTTATTCCCTCCATTGCACGCAGATCCATACTTTCCAATGAACTAACGAAGAGAAAATTGAGCCAAGTACAACGGCGACGACCATGTATGATATGTGCGTTCAAAAAGCTTTTCTACATGTTTTGCGAGCTTAGATTAATCCAGGAACCATTGTCGGTACTCCAGGGCCGCAACGGCTTGTAGCTATGGTACCACTGAAACCCGAACCATGAGGAAGTAATTTGTGACGGGCGGTCTTGCAGAACGAATGGCAATGCTATGTGGCTCATTGCAATATCACTGCGCCCTTGTAAAACCAATGAAGTGTTGATGCTGCAATTAAATTGTCTTTAGTAGATAAAATCGAAATATAAACTCAATCAACGCCACATAATGTATGGAGTGGCAAAGCCAAAGCCTTTTCCGTGGAGATTTTGAAGTCAAATTGCAATATAAAGTCCAAACATAACGAATAATTCCAGAGAAAAACTTGCGAGTTAGGTAAACTTAGTTAAATGTGTTATAAATGCAACTAATAAATAAATCAACTCCCACATGAAGAATTGGTTATTCATAAACAATAAGAAACTTTTTCAAAATGAAGCATACCTTTAAAAATGTAGAAACACTTTCCAATTGATTCTCAAAATTTTAAATTTTTTCCGCACTGCTCATTTTTGTCGCGCAAACAATTTTCGTTTCAGTTTACTGCAAACATAGCATGCAAACAGGTGATAGCTATCGATAAATTTGACGTTAAACCACATATCGATATTTTTCTTAGCAACCCTACTATTACTTTGCACATTTGCAGACTGTCAAAAATTACAAAAAGCGAAAAATTTGTGCTGTGTTGTGTTCGTTGCTGCAACAAAGATTTATATATAAAATAACATAAAACTTGTTTAGTTAAAGGTGCGACAGCAGCAGCTTTAAATTGTGAACATTTTAACATACAACTTGTTGTATTTCCAGCCGTTTTAATATGGATCGTCTGCTACGTCTTGGTGGCGCTATGCCACAAGCCGCTGCCCCAACAGATGCGCCTGTTGTGGATACCGCCGAACAGGTCTACATCTCATCCTTGGCTTTATTGAAAATGTTAAAACACGGTCGCGCTGGTGTGCCCATGGAGGTCATGGGTCTGATGTTGGGCGAGTTTGTTGATGACTATACAGTGCAGGTTATTGATGTGTTTGCCATGCCACAAACCGGCACAGGCGTCTCTGTCGAAGCTGTAGATCCCGTGTTCCAGGCAAAAATGTTGGACATGCTTAAGCAGACGGGCCGACCGGAAATGGTTGTGGGCTGGTATCACTCGCATCCGGGTTTTGGTTGTTGGTTATCAGGCGTGGATATCAATACACAGCAGTCTTTTGAAGCCTTGTCGGAACGTGCCGTGGCTGTTGTTGTTGATCCCATACAGTCCGTCAAGGGCAAGGTAGTCATAGATGCCTTCCGTTTGATTAATCCGAATATGCTGGTGTTGGGCCAGGAACCACGTCAAACCACCTCGAATTTGGGTCATCTACAAAAGCCCTCTGTGCAGGCGCTGATACATGGACTGAATCGTCACTACTACTCCATAAGCATTAACTATCGCAAGAACGAGCTGGAACAAAAGATGCTCTTGAATTTGCATAAAAAGTCTTGGAAGGATGGTCTGACGCTGGCCGATTATAACGAACACTGTTCCATTAATGAGAATACAGTGGCCGAAATGCTTGATCTGGCCAAGAATTACAATAAGGTGAGCAAGCTACAGAGACAACAATTGTGATTACATTTATTTAAATTTTCCCTAATTTTACAGTCTCTCGAAGATGAGGAGAAAATGACGCCCGAACAGCTGGCCATTAAAAATGTGGGCAAGCAGGATCCCAAGCGGCATTTAGAGGAGAAAGTGGACAAAGTCATGCAGAATAATATTGTGCAATGCTTAGGCGCCATGCTGGACACAATCGTCTTTAAATAAGTTGCATTTCCGTTTTGGCACATAGACACGAAACACAACCAACCCATACTAACACAAATTGCTATCTGTTTAGAGCTGAGTAATTGAAATTTTTATAAATTACATCTTAAAACCAAACAAGTTTGTGCTTCTTCTTGAATTTGGGCTGTTCGCGCGTGAACGCGTCTTAGTTAAATGCATTTTGGAATAGATGAGCGCCAAACAGCTGGAAGCGGCGCACAAAGCAAAGCAACCCCATAAATATGTACAAATAGAGGTACCACTACGTGTATATATGTATGTACGTCTCTTTATCTATATACATATGTACATATATAGCGTGGTGAGCAGCTGCAGATGCATCGTGGACACATTGCAGATACCATAATTTAATGGCGCCCAATTACTTGTTACATTGTTAATCTCAAACAATCATCAGTTTTAATAATTTAAATAGGAAAAATACAAAAAGTCAATGATCCCTTGGCTATTCATACTCAGGTTTTTGTCCAAATGGCTTCATTGAAAGACGCTTTGAGGAATTAGACTAAATTATGGATGCGTTAAAGAAATTCATTGAATAAGGTTGAGCTGTACTTTGGGCTTAGTCAGCCTATTCCATTACCAAACATCTGGCCCATACGTTAAAACAATTCCTGATAGTTGAAATATGGGCCCTGTTGGATTTATAGCAATTACGATTTGGTTCCTTTTCAAAGATTATTTCGACTAATGCTAATGCCGCATACCAACTGTTCGAAAGCGCTAGATTTTGTAGTCGTCCTCGTCGCCACTCCTATTTTTGTGCTCTTTGGCAAACCTGAGACGTACCGATACATTTTTCGTGCGTAATCCTGGTTTTTATGCCTTTGATCCGATGTAACACCCATTCGTCGAAGACCTCTGTACAATGCTTGCTCAATAAAGGCTTTTTTTACTGCGCGTAAAGCTTTGTTATTACCACTTGCTTAGACGCCATTTAGCAATCCAAAATTTGGCATTTTAATTGGGTAAAAAATCAGGACCTTAAATTTTGGGCGCATTTTATCTGTCCGATAGCGAAGCCCCAATTTCTTACTGCTTTCATTTCGAATCGTTTGGTCATTTTAATGATTTAGTAATCAACCAAAGATGGCGTGTCCTTTTTACTAACTCAAGCGCCAAACGGCTCTTGGGGTAATGTAGCTTGCGAAGCTTATGATGTGATTGTCTGGTTACGACTCCACAGCTGGATTCAGCAAACCAAGGGCGGTCTAGTTGTAGTTAACGCTCCACACATGGTGTAGTATCCAGAGAGCAGTGTGGAATTCTAGCCAAATATGTAAGTATAAACACCAAGTTACGGCTATTTAATTCCAATGTAACATCAACCCTATTCTACGGATGCGAAACGTGAAAATGCACTGGAAGCAAACAATCACGCATCCAAGTATTTATCAATAAATATCTCGAACTTAAATTAAAAATTTGGAGGCCAAAGCGTATCTCGAACGAAGTGGTAGAAATTAAGCGAAGAAAGTGGAAATGGATTGGTCACACTTTGCGAAAGCCTTCGATCACCATCCCAAAGCAAGCATTGCTATGGAACCCGCACGGCAGTCGCTACCCGTAGGTTCCAGCACGTATTTTGCGACGAACCATCGACCGTGATATACAAGATTCCGAAGCGTCAAACAGTCAGATTTCATAGGATTGTTGAGGCCCTAAGCTCCACTAGGAGAGAAGGACGATAGTAGTAGTAATAGTATCCAGATGCAATATATGTAGGTATGTATATGGTCATGATTTCTCTCAATTGAGTCTTGCCACAGCTGCAGTCAGCAATCTTTACCCAATAAAGAACACAATCTGTACCTAATAACATTAAAGGAGAACCTTAAAGACTTTAGATCCCAACTGGGAAAGCATAAGGAGATATGCAAACGTATTAATATTCCTACTATGCGCTTGGGGATACGTACGATACAAGTATAATTTGTAAAAGTCAAATTTTTGGACAAAAAAATTGTATATTTATTGAACATTCGGCAATGTTTACATACATGTATATTGAGTACGATGAAATTTGTAAAAACTAGGACATCTTATAATTATTTATATGTGAATATTTTGTTTTAAGCGGCAGCAGCAAAATGCGTTTTGTTTTTTGTTGTCTTTCTGTTTTCTGCGTTTCTGCAGCTTCTTGCTGTTGTTGTTGCTTTCATTTCGACTGTTGTTGTTTTTGTGTTTTCTGCTGTTGCTACTTTTCTAATTAAAAATGGCGGCGTTGGCGACACTTTTATTTAAGCGCGCTCGCCACGAATGCGTCGGGCCAATTGAATGTCCTTTGGCATAATGGTGACACGTTTGGCGTGAATAGCGCACAAATTGGTGTCCTCGAAAAGACCCACCAAATATGCCTCAGATGCCTCCTGCGAAGTACACAACAAAAATATACATGGTAAGTTTCTTATTTCGTAAGTGCATGAAATGCGCACCCCCACCAAAAAAAAACCCCACTGTCGGTAGTGCTTACCTGTAGCGCACCAATGGCGGCCGACTGGAAACGCAAATCAGTTTTGAAGTCCTGCGCGATTTCACGCACTAGACGCTGGAACGGCAATTTGCGGATGAGCAACTCTGTGCTCTTCTGATAACGGCGGATCTCACGCAACGCCACGGTTCCAGGGCGGTAGCGATGTGGCTTTTTGACACCTCCGGTCGATGGGGCAGATTTGCGAGCGGCTTTGGTGGCCAATTGTTTACGGGGCGCCTTGCCACCAGTGGATTTACGTGCTGTCTGTTTTGTTCGCGCCATTTTAGAATAAAATTTTTATTTTCGTTTTTTTTGGAGCAAGCAAATTTTACGTCTGTACTGTACTAAAATCTTTGTAAAATGTAATGAAAAATATATATGTATTGGAGACGTATTGTTTTTAGCAGTGTTGCAAACGATTATGTTAAATATCGATAGCGATTATTTTGCGGCTTATCGATACCAAGTAATTGAAATTACAATGCCGCGAAATTAGGCCACTGTTGCTCTGACGTATTTAAAGTGCAGGAATTAGACAAAATTGTTTGACATTTGTGGCAGAGCCAAAAAATGTGTCTTATAGAAATGGTGTAAGCAAGCACTTGGTGGACGCTTGATGGGTCCAGGTCTACGTTGATTAGATTTAGCTACTTTTTGTTGCAGGCCTCCATGGTATGATATATGTTTCGATACTGAAACCAGAGAGGAACTCTTTAAAAGTTGTGGCACGTCAATTTTAAGAAGAACCAAAATTGCCGTTTCTATAGGCGTAAGGTGTTCTTCTAAATTATCTAACACAATAGTAGGTTTCAGTGGAAACTTGCTATTATACTTTTATTTTATTAATTATTATTTAGTCTCGTCAAAGCTCAAATTGCCAACGCAAACGTTAATGCAACAAATTTAAAACTAGGTTACACATTTTGCCGCATCTTTTGGTTGCAAAACGTACAGCTCGATAAACAGACATCTCGTACGACACGTCGTATAGTGTATGCCCGCCCCTGGGTGACAATAGTGACTTTTATGAACTTTTGATTTGATTTTCTGAACTAGTTCTCGAACAGTTTATGGCAAGTGGCAAGCATACACACACAAGTTTACATACTATCCCGAGGTATTTAAAACGCGTGGCGCAATTTCATAATAAGTTATAAAGTGTAAGTTTATAATTAAAAATTGAAAACTTTCCATTAATTATACAATAATTAAAACTTTAACAGTGTTTAAGATGTCTGAACTACCATACGGTATTTGTCCGTACAATAAAAACCATCGCATTATGCTGTTGCGTATGCCTTCTCATATTATCAAGTGCGCCAAGAATTACAGGGGTCCTCCGCTGGACATATGCAAATACAATGCCACCCATCGTGTGCTGCCGGAGGAAATGGAGGACCATCTGAAAAATTGCACTGATTTACACAAATTTAATGACAGTGCATACTTGGCAATAAGTGAAACTTTGAAAAAAGAGCATGTTGTTATGGACACTGATGCAGATACTGCAAGTGAAGCATCAGCATATTATAACTAAGTCGTTAAATTGGCCTAGCCATAAGTAGATGCTTATTTGACCGAAAAACATGTTCCTATTTGTACTTTATTTGACAAAATAAATGCTTTGTTACTTTTCAAGTCGTTTTGTTTACTTTTCTTTAGAAGTGATTTTTAGATGGTAACGTTCCTCTGGCCATTTATGCAACGCCAGTAGGGAGAATTTTGCGAAGACGTCAGATACATTGGAACATTGGATATTCGTTATTCAGGCCTACAAGAGTTATTCGTAAGGAGCAATTTGTGGTGTACCATTGTACCAAACTCGTAGTAAATGATACTTCAGGTTATCAGTGTGCAGACCCGACGAGAGGGGGTGGGAAGGTTGGGGTTCTTATCCCGGTGTAATTACTGTCGTACTGTGGTGAGTAAAGCTAAAGGTGTAGTAAAGGGGCCGATACATTTCCCCCCCGGGCCCGGATTGTTACTCTACGGTCCTACCTTCTGCACAAGCAGGCTCAAGTTTTCCGCATCGTCTTTCGCGTTGTCTTATAAAGTAGGATCATTTTTTGTTATTGTAATTAACTACTAACTACTGATCTACTGAAGAATAGATATAGAAATTCCCTTAAAGTCACTTTGTTAGCGGATTAGAGACTTATTCTGATTGACAGCGCAGCGTACCAACCTTTGCCAACTGGTACTACTGCCAGCTTTAAAAGTCTTACCTATAGGGATGAGGATTTTAATAGCTCATGGCGGCCATCTTTGTGGATGGATTTTTGACATCTTATGTCAGTTGTTTTCAGTTAGGTTTGCCATTTCACCCATGAACAAGTTTACGTTCCCAAAACGTTTGCAAATTGTCCAAATTTTCTATCAAAATTCGATAGGTTACCACTTTTTTTTCTAAGTGTAGCCAACCGGCTTTTTGCTTTGCTGTTATTTTCTTACACCATGCAGAAAACTGTAAAATTTCCCAAATTATGCAAATAAATTTCCTTTTCTGCTTTGTTTTGGTATTTTTATGCATCGATAATTACAAAAACGATATCTTTTAGGTAGCAGCTCTGCGATTACACATCAGCTGTTCAAAGCAAGAAGCAGCACAAAATGGGAGTGTTTTCAAGTGGTTATAAATTTAGTTATTTTTGCGTTAAATCTTAAGAGTTTATTCATAAAAATAGTTTAAAACGCGTTTAAAAGTGGTGCACTCCCTGCATTCTTATAAAAGCAGTAACGTTGCTTCAATGAGAGTACGCGCAAATTGCATACGAAAATTGCGACAACGACCGCGACCTCCAACACAAAGTGGGAAAAATCGAACTTTGTGCGTGTGTGTATGAGTGTAAAATTTATAAATTTAATTTAAATTAATGTGCAAACAAGCTGCCAATATGTGTAATCAAATATGCAATAAATATTATATAAATCGATAATGTGCAATAATGTTCCAAATTAGTTGTGTTGCAAAAACTCACAAGTCCAAAAGCTAATAACAAAGCATACCAGCAAAAAAAAAATATATATATAACAAAAACAAAGCACACAGTTCATACAAAATGGATTTGGAGGAGGAAAGAAACGGCTTCGGCTTTGCGGACGACTGGAACCGCACACGGAACGTGCCGCTGGAGAATATGAAAATCGATGCCCCAATGGTTAGTCATTGTTCGGTTTTGATTGAAGTATGTTGGAACTGCTGAATCAGCAGCTGCCAATGCGCATTATCAAGCTATAAAGTTACAAACATATATGAACACAAACAAGTTTATATTTAATCAGTTGTTGTTTAGGAGTTCATCTTATCAAGTAAACTGGATTTGGTCAATGACACATTAAACGACAAATGGGGTTAAACTATATCTCTCAGAACAAAAACAATTGGAAACGCAAAGGAAATCTCGACTTTTTAAACATTTTAAATTTTGGCCGATTGTTTAAGAATATCAATTTAGGGAGCACTCTTTGATAGTTTCGGTTGGGCTCGGGCGGGACGGAATAAATTTATAAAAACTTAGGAAGAGATGGGATACTAATCAGGGATAGCTGTATCGGACGGGCTTGAATCTCTAAGAACTCTGCTAGATGCAAAATCAACAATAAAGTACAATTTTCTTGAAGGACCATATCGTTGTGGCTGTCGACTTAATGTAGAGCATCACCTAAGGCGCCTCTGCTTTGCGCACTTCTTCTTTTAGGGAACCAGATATAGTGCGGTCTCCGACTTTGGAAAACTAAGCACAGGCCAATCAAAATATATGCGAAGGAAAGAAGGCTGATACCACGGGACATTAAAGTCCTAAGCCATTATAGATCGCATAAAAACAAAAAATAGAAAAGTATTATTAAAATGTTTTGCTTCAATCAAGCGCTCTGTTTCTCACAATATTAAAATCTGGCCAGGTGTGCGTAGCTTTTTCTATCACTTTCAAATTTGCATATAGTACAACAATACTTAAAAATCAGAAATTAATATTCTAACAAAAATTAACTTTATAAAACCTTACTTAAAATTTAAGTTTCACAATGCTGTCTACCATTGCAAATTATAGTTTAGCAATATTTGCAAAGCAGATGAATCCGATTTTACGACTGAAATCTTTTATTCGTAGCGTAGCCATTAAAGAAGAATTTTCGTTTCCTATAGAAGCTGTAGAAGACGAGGAGCAGAATGTTGCCGAGCCGGTAAATGAAATTGACTCTGAGTATCCAATACTTCGCCACTGCCAGAGCGATTTGTTCTTTATGCCAAATCTGGTTGGACCTTTCTATCATAACCGTATAACCACAACCGAACTGTTTCCCAGTACGCTGGATGAAAAAATAAAAAAATGTGTAGCATTTGGCAGCCTTGCGAAAGTACGGAAATTACCCTGTCCCAACTTGATGTTGCTCTGCTTAGAAGAAGTATTTTCTGACCCGCCATTGGAATTTGCATGTTCCCAGGACTTTATCATTATTAATATGCAATTTAACAAAGATGTGGATACGGCAATTAAGAGTTTTGTGCTAATTGCTAGCAACGCATGTACTGACTTGAAAAACAGTGGCTATTGGGCAGATTTTGTAAACCCGTTTACTGGACGTGCTTACTTTAGAGGCCTGGCTAATCGCACAGAATTGAGTAACACTCAATTTATGGGTCACAATATAGGCTATAAATATGATAACGGCTGTACTGTAATTGAGGAAACCAAAGCAAGCGCATTTGTTGGCGATGTTTTTACCAATGCACCGTCCTGAAATTGTTGACAAGATTTGGGATCTTAAAAATATTTTCAAAAAATGTTGATTTGTTTGGCTAATGGTATTGACTGGGCTGGGCTTTTATGATTGTCTGTTTTAAACTTAAAATATATCGTGTTCGTTAAATTAAATGCGCTGTTTTTTTTTTCTTTATTCCATGCTAAACCTTATAGATATGGCTGATCGGTTCATTGATTACCACAATCATTTGGGTCACATACAACACTTTCTACAATTCTCGCTTGATAGGCATGGTTATAACCAAAATAGCCAATCGTTGGTTCATCAAAGGCGCCTACTTTCAAATAGGTTCCGTAGCGTTGAATCCTTTGGCGGGCAAGATAATGTTTCGTGATTTCTTATACATCACCTACGATTACTCAATGCGCGTGCAAGATGGCTACTTTATATTTCGCTGGTGGCGTTCCTATGTGCCCAAGGATGTCTCAGAGGGTAAGTTTTGTGAGATGCATATAATTTCTTTATTTTAACTGTGACTATTTTAGATCTCTCACACTCCGACACACGTCTCTCGGTGCAATTAAATGGCTACGAACTGCATATTTATAATCGCTCTGATCTGTATGATCAACTTGAGAAAACTTTTGGTCTCGAGCCCTCGCTTTTAATTCCCACAGATCAGCTTAGCAATGAGGAGCGCGATAAGCTTAAGGAGCACACCATGAACATGGAAAATGCACGACAAAGTCAACGCGTTAATAGCGTAAAACATTCCGAGGCCATGAAGGCCACTACCTGGCGTGATTTAATACCAGTTATTAAAATGGACATATGCTCGGGTCGCTTTGTCTTTGGCAACCGCTTAACGCCAACTACGCTCTCTATATCGGTAGAGGAGGCACACTGCACGTATAGTACAAAGCCAGCTGTGTGTTCACTAGATAACTTCATGCACTTCGTCAAGGCCAAGGTGGAGAATGCTAAGGTATTGTTTGCACCCAGCAAGCAATATACGGGCCTGGTCGACGAGCCGCCACGTTATATGGGCGAGGGATTTGTAGTCATGATGTCCAATCAAATGGACTTGTACTTCTATATGGATGAACCGGGCATGGTGCCAGAGCAGCCCGTGCATATAGTACTAGCCAATGGCGATGTAGTAGAACCCTCACCACCCGTCTGGGGCCTAAACATTAAGTGTTTAAAAGGCACGGACTTTAGCTATGGGCCCTGGGCTGATCGGCAGCGTGATCACTTGTTTAAATTCTTTTATCCCTCGGATTGGAAGGAAATGAAGGTCACGCCTACACCGCAGCCGGGTGAGCTGCGTAGTTATCAGTCATTTGATGTTACGTTGTGTGTTCTCAATGAGGCCACCATTGACATTTTGTTTTCCAAGGAGAAGGAAACTAATGCCATGCACATAACCGTCGGCCCAGCCTCCTATGTGGAACTTACCATACCCTGGATAACGCTAGCAGATGGCTACACCTCTAAAATCCAGGGTCAATTGTTTCATGTGGAAGCTACCACTTCATTGCAATATCGCAGCCTAGGCGAGTTTGAATCTTTAGAGTATAAGGTGCGCATACATTATCCAACCAAATGGAATGCACCACAGGACTGGAATGTATCGCTGGCCGGCTGCAAAACCACCGCTTTTATAGTGTACAAACATAAGTGCTTCTTCCAGGATCTCATTGAAGACTGGGCAAACAAGGCACGGCCCGACATACTCACTTTTGTGCCATACACCTGCAACTTTAATATACGTCTAAATGAGTTCGAGATACTCATGCTGTGCAATGAGTACAATTGGATTGACTGCTCCAGCGCCAATCAAGAGAACAATCACTTGGCTTTCTGCGGTGATGTATTCGACATGAGCTTTGCCCTGCCTTTTGATGACTTTCTTCCAAAGACTGTAACACTAAAGTTCTGGATACATGGCGAGGGTTTAGACCTAAGCCTTTACGTGCCGGAGGTGTCCTCGGTGCGACCTATAATACTAGCTATAGATGAGAATGCAAGACTGTTGACGCGCGAGGGTAAGCTTATACGCCGGCCCGAGCTGTATACGAAGAAATGGAGAAAGATATGCCAGCGCAGCGCTGGTTGGATTGACTGCTGGGCAGTGCCGATACTGGCATTGTCGATACAGTATGTATACCATCCGGTGCCGCCACTGGGACCGGATCCCCAGGCAGATATTACCACGCCCGAAAAGGAGGAAATACTGTTGAGTCCCATGCGAATACCAAAGGTGCGAAAATCGCCTGGTAGTAGCTGGCAACAACCGCCAGAACAGCATAGTAAATTTGATCCGGGCACATTAACTGCAGATCATGTTACGGTGGAACTAGAAATAGGATCATCAGTGCTTATGGCATATGGTAATGTGCTGCGTAATTTTATAAATCTAAAAGAGAACATATTTGGCGAGGATCAAAACTTCACCGATATGGAGCAATCGAATGTAAATTTGAAAGATGCGGGCAGCGCGCCCAATCCCAAGGATCAGCTGCTTACTAAGGAAAAAGACTTGGGCAACAAATCCATATCAGAGACTACAGCGCCAGAAGAAAAGCGCAAGCCTTTTGATCCACGTCTCTATCGTCCTTTAGAGGTAATGGTCTCGGTCATAGTGCATGACATACAAGCGCATGTGATGAAAAACTGCAATGAAAAGGATCCACCTTGTCCTGTGGTACTTATCGAGCGCTTTGGATTTGAAATGAATAAGCGCTTTCATGAGACAACACTTCAGGTGCTCGTCAGTCCCTCATATTTGCTCACTTCTGACATTCTGGTGCGACAGCATCGGGAGAAGCACATTAATCAGGGTCACTTGATGCTCTCAGCCGTTCAGGTACGCGGTCACGCTATGTTTAGTAATGAAGGCTGTGCCTTGGACGAAGATACGCTCGAATATTCCTGGCTTGTGGAAGTACAGCTGGGAAAACTTACAGGCAAGCTAACACTGCCGCAGCTGGTCAATGTGGTGACTGGCCTAGAGACACTAATACTATTAGCAATTGATCCCGAAAACTGTCTGAAGTCGCCAAAAACTGTGCGCAATTGTCATCATGGTGTGCCCAGCAATTTGTGCCCGCAAACCAAGGAGGAGAACAAGTACAAGTGCCCCTCTTCCGAGGATATCAAATACAAAATGACGCGAGTTTCAGTTGATGCCGTGGATGTCTATCTAATAGAGAGTGGTACGGCTTTGCACGCCTGGATCTCGCCCATACGATTGGCCAATTGCAATCTACATGGGCAGCGCGTCAAGTCGGGTATCTCGGGTTTACTGCCTTCCATTTTGCTACGCCTTTTTATGCTTCATGGTAGTAGCCCCAGCAATGCTACCAATTCTTATAATACTAACACTACGGGCAGTAATCGTTCTGGAAAGCTGCGGCGTGCAGATCAGGATTCACTGAAATCACAGGACACTTCACATTATGCACATCCAGTGGGTAAGCCAAAACGCAGCTCCAATTCCTTTTCACAGCGTCGAGATTCCCGCGAGGATTCCACACGAAAGCTACGAGATAGTTTCTCTGATCATCAGCATGTAAAACGCACATCGGAGAATGAATTGTTTGAAAACTGGGTAGAAGTGGGCTGCACCTCTTTGGGACCTATACTGCTGGAGGGTGCTTCGGCATTGCCCATACCCGATCACGAATTGCATCTGGTGCAACATAAGTAAGTTGTGGAGCATATAATATTGTCGATTTTTGTTAAAGATTCTAATTGTAACATATTCTATTTCAACAGTTTTTTGCGTGAACATGATGCCAAATTCAAGCGACTGTGGTTTTTGTGGTCCAATAATGGAAGCGCTCTCTCATCTGGTAGTGAAATATCACGCTGTGGTTGCATAGGCGGCTGTGTTTTCTTTGGCAGCAATCGAAATGGTCTAAAATTCTTCAAGCCCACAGCTCAGGATGTGCACGATAATTACAATATAGCGCGCTACTTGTAAGTACTTTAAAATTTTCTCATAAATCTAAAACTTATGATTTCAATATATCTACAGTATTATCAACAACAACAAAGATTTTGGCTTTGGCGAAAGCATTTTACATCAAGGTCAGCTGGTGTTCCACACGCCACCCTATAGTCTGCACTCTGTCTCTCTTTACGATACGGCAGATTTTAATGGCAAGGGTAAGATATACAGACCCGCCGCCGAGCTGCGCAATGGTAGCTTAAAGAAATCGGAGCTCAGTTCGGTAATGGATGTTAGCAAATTTAAAATTGGCGCTGGCGTTGTGGACAAGGCAGAGCTGAGCAATCGCCACACAAATAAATCACGCGAGAGTATTGGCTCGCCGAACACTCTTGAACGTCGCAGAAAGCGTTTTCCTTGCACCCGCCAGACTTCAGTGGAGGTGCCTTATGCGCGCCTGCTGGACAGTCCATCAAAGAAGCTGTTGCAGCATGATGCTATAGATATTACTGCTGGCTCTGATAGACATAGACGTGGCTCCGACTCTAATAAGACGCAAAATAATATGCTGAGAGTATCACCGCCGAAAACAAGCATTTCAGACTCAAGATTGACTGGCGAAGCCGATGATATAGAGCCAGAGGTGAGACTAAAAGCGCAAATAAGTGTGTGCAAATACAATTTTTTAATTTTACATTTGTTTCAGATACTTGATTATATGTCGCACTCTGCGCCGCACTCGCATCCGTTGGAGTTTGAGATAGCTGACATAACACTGCACTCTCAGGCATTGCCGTTGGAGTATGCGCATCTAGGCGGTGGTGATCATTTGCCACGTGAGGTTCAGCGCACTATATCGTTAACCTCAGAGAATCCCTCGGAAATGTTTTTCTCTGCGGAGGAGGACTTATCAAATGTTATGTCACAGCGTGGATCACTTAAGCAGCGTGGTTCGGTGGTCTTATCGGGCAAGAAGCGTTTTTCCTCGGATTTGAGGTTCGTCCTGTGGTACATAAGAGTACAGACTTTTATTACAAATTATTTAACGCTCTTGCAGCATTGGTGGGGAAAATGGCAGCCATACTTTGCCTACTTATCGCAGCGATCTGGAAATACATGCGCCCGACAGCAACAAAACCTTACCTAAACGGCCACAGAGCAGCACAGAATTGGTAAACTTTAAATTTTCCACCTTAGCGCACACTCTTTGGGCACTTTTATATATTGAAACACAAACACGCACAACTATACATATGGTATAATACTGTAACTCATGGGCTTTTGCTGCTTTTGAAGCTGAAGTTTGTTATTTTTGAAGTTAAGAACTTTTGTGCCATGGCAAGAGTCTCAAGCGGCAAAGATCTACCTTTTATAGCGTTGACAGATTTTGCAGCGTACAGTTTTCTCATTAATATAAATTTTAACTCATAATAAGACTCAATGCATGTTTGTCTCTTTTGGTAACTTTAAGTCTATAATATTTATAACCAAGCTTATTATGATATATACATACATATACATATATATAACTCTAATTTATACTATATACTATTTATATCAAACCACACATAAATTCTATTCCTCTCCTCAAATACTCTCATCATCTTAATAATCAATCAATCAAATCTATCAAATCAAACTAAAAACCAACTTAAAAATCAAATCCAAAAAAAACTCATCCAGAACGAAGATGCGAGACGCATACATGGTCTTGCGACACCAATAAGAAAATTAACAAATATCTCATCACGACCTGAGTATCGACATTTTGTTCATGATGTGAGTAGTTTTTAGTAACAGAACTAAACTCTCTAAGCTCTAAAACTAAACTATTAGCTGTAGCAAATGGTGTGCCCATATTTACAATCTTGTTGTCTTGTCTATAAGAACGTTTGCCAAATTATGATCTTGTTAACTAAACTCTTTCCATATCTTTTTTGATACCCGTAATTCATTTAGTTCTAAGCTTTGCATGTTTAGCTCTTTGATCATGTGCATGTGTTGATTAAAGCGGGCATTTCTGGACTTCGTTGGGTTATTGCTTCAATTCTTTATGGACGCACTTTCTAGTTAACTTGGAGTTGCACAAAACTTGGCTTTGCGCCTGAGCCTGGCCTGCTGTTTTAGTTGTAGACAAACCCGCACACCAAAAAAAAACCATCTCAACATTTTTTAATACTTATATTAATATAAATTTTTGTTCTGCATTCCACAGGCGGATTCGCGTGGCTCCTCATCGGGCACACCATCACTGTCCTCCAATTCCTTCATATCGGCCATGTCGTCGCAAGAGGACGTTGCTTTGGTGAATCTGCATCAGCAGGTTAATCGTCCTATCATTGATTCGCCGCTGCTTATGGCTAGTTATCTAAGCCACTTGTCACAAGTCAAGTGTTTTAACTGGAATGGCTGTTCGTTTCCTTTGGGACCCGATGTGTTTTCTACGCCGCTTTTTCACGAAAACGAAGATGGTGGCTTAACCTATATAGGCAGCAAAATGCTGCCACATTTCGATCTCTATGCCTGCTGGCGTGAGATTAAAGTAGTGCCACGCTATGAGAATGCGACGGGCAGCAATAGCTCTGCCACGTTTATGGGTGGACCTAAATCACATCCCTGGGATCCTAGTGTGTTGCTTAAAGAAGAGGAAGCAGACAAGACTACAAATGGTTTTGATGATGGTGAATTCATGAGCTTGCAGGCGGAAGGTGGCGCAGCCTGCACATCCGTTGTGGCACGTCTTAAGGGACAGGTCAATGTGTTTCTTACGCCTCTGCTGTTGGAGGGTTTGCAAAGGTAAGTGACTGAATATCTTATTATAACAGTTTGTTATTAAGTGACGCAGGACTCAACCATTCTTGAGATGCTAAAAGATGTTGGGACGCTCATAAGTCTAACAGAGTAACGTCTTTTTAACCTCTTATCCTTTTAAACACTTAAATTCAGATCTCGCCTATTTATGAGCGTAGGCACACAAATTAGTAATCTTTGACAAAAGTAGAGTCTGGGTTACCAGACTGTGCCGAACATGATGGATGGCTCAACGTTTTAATATGCTTTAGTTTATTATTGGCAGCTTAACAAAAAATTGAAAATATAAGTAAACGAACTATAAACTACGCTTAACTCGCAGATGGTCGCGTTCCGCCTCGCGCAATAAGGCAAGATTGAGATCATCTTGACTGCCCTGATCGCGTGGAAATGAGTCCATTAGTTTCTTTATATAGCTATCATCATTGTTCTGTAAAATTAAAAAGTACTTCAAATATTACTAGCTTCTATAAAGCTCACCTCGGGCGCATCATCGCTTTTCTTCTCATCCCGTTTCGTTCGCATGTAGTCTGTATACTGCGGCTCGCTTTCGGGCGCACTGTGCTGTTTAAAGGCCATCATTTCGCTTTGACATTTATTGCGGCGCAATCTGAGCTTTCCTGCTTCATTCTCACTGCTAATGTAGCCTTCAGCGGTTTTGATCATGTAGCGTGGCGGTTCGCGTGCATTATTCTCAATAAAACTGCGAAGAAATAATTACCATCGTGTAGGTGTAGATGTGGGAAGGTAGCTTTTGGTATTGTTTGGGGTTTGTATGTTTTTTAAAGAGTTTGCGCCAACCTGTCATAGTCATTCGCACGATTTGCTGTTGATTCTTCGTCGGCTTTCGGATTTCTCTTTAAATGTGCGTCTTCGTAATCCCATTTAAACTCTTTGTTTCGACCTGATTGACTGCGTCTTTTGTCGGCTTGTGGCGCCTCTTGTTGCTCATATGTCAGACGTGGTTTCTGATAACGTTCGTATGGTAAGTTTTTTTCATAATGTTTTATTGGCATGTTTTGCTGAGCATAGTTTGTGGGATTGAGATTTCCATATTCAAAAGCTTGCTGCTGCAATCCTTGGCGGTAATTAGCTAGAGGTTCCAAGTCTTGCCAATTTGTTAAATCATGGTTGCGGGCTTGCTCATAATTTGGCTCAACCATAGCAACTTTGTCCAGTTCATAATCATGGTAATCCTTCGACATTTTATTGTTTTTTATTGCACTCTGGTCGATATTGCTTTTTGGATTGGTAATTTTGACGAAATCCCTATTAAACATATCGCAAAATGTTTGGCCCTTTTGAGGCGTATGTTTCATGCGGCGTACATTTATATCTGCCATATTAGCTCCAGCTTCCAGCGCATAGTCCATATCATGGTTCTTGAATCTGTGGTCATTTCTTTCATGCAGATATGTATCTTCTTGGTCAGTTTGATCGTCACACGGCAACTTTGGCTTCTTGGGTTTCTTTTTTCTTTTTGGATACATTTCGCCGCACTTGGAGTTCTCCATGTCTTCATCAAGATAACCGCCTTTTTTAGGATTTTCGAAATCAGTAGACTTGCTAGTGGGGCAGCGTTCTGTGTTTGAAGTGCACTTGGTTGTCTTTCTGTTGTTTGGGCAGGGAGGAGTTGGCCTTTTTTTCCATAATTTTTATTCACACGTTCCTTGTCCTTGCCAGGATCGTCTTCATCCTTGCAGTTGGTATCGTAACGTATCTTGCTTAACTTTGTACCTCGATCATGCTCAAAATTGGTAATTTCGTTGCGTCTATCATAGCCATTGTACCGAGTCCCCGCATCTTCAGGATCGTAATGCTGTGGTTTTTTGTCGTATCTATGTTCAACCTTTGGACTTGCTTTTAAAAAGAGTGTTTGGTTTATATGAAAGAAAAGTTGAAACAACGTAATCTAAACACATGCATACCATCATATTCCAAGCCATCGAACATGCTATCGTCCAGAAGTTTATTCAACTTATTGAGTTCTTCAAGTGAAAGTTCATTCAGTGAAGATTCTACCTGTTCGTCGGTCAGACCTTTAGTTAAATCGGCTAACTTTTCTTGCTCGGATTTGCTTTGTGGGTTTTGCTATTTGAAAATAAATTTATGAGCATAGCTGACTGCTTTAGTTGGGGCAAATTACTTACGCTTTCCAATGGCTGTGCATCTATCAAAATATAAGTGTTTAACATGGAAAGCGCAAAGCTCAACACTAAGTAGCAATGAATCCAATTCATTTTAGTTTACTAAAATTTGATTTGGTAAAATTGGTTGTACTTATATTGACATATTTTTAACGCTTGCTTTGTTTTGTTTTGAAAACTTTCAGAATGGTGGAGGCTACTATACCTACAATACAATCCATGCATTTGCTCTCTGTGGTCAACTTTATACACACCTCTTGCATCGGCAAGGTCAAAAATGACAATATATTAAAACGTGATCAGAGTTTAAGCTATTGGTCTCAAGTTCACTCAAATTCCAAGCGTTCTACAACAGAGCGACATCTTCAGGGTCCTGGTGATTCATTTCTAAGCGATGTCTATGAAGAGAGCATATCTACCAAGACGCAGGGCTTAATTGTGCTGCCAAAAGTGAGCATTACTATGCTTCAGTCTTCAATAGTGGAAGAGGTTATATCTGTAGCAGCACTGGACAATGTGCAGGTAAGTTGTTTGGAAATGCTTTAAAAACGCAAGCTAAAATCTCTTCACTTTCCATAGGATCTTAGTTGCGTTTCGCTGCTCACCTTTTATATAGAGGGCATTTCGACCAAATTTCATTTGGGCAAGACTACACGGGCGTCGATGCATAATGTATACATACAGCAAACAGTGCAGTCGGGCAACAGCCACAAAAAGGGCGGCATCATGAAGGGCACACGCGCTTTGCTAGCACACCTCTCTAATCAGGCACGACCGGACAATGTGCAGGGTGAACCCATACTAATTGAGACTTCAGAGAAGCAACTCGAGGAGCTGGTCATAACGTTAGATATAGGACGAGCGCATGCGCAGCTGCGCCGTCTGAAGACTGAGGGTCAATCGTGCCCACAGGATTCGCCTACCATAGTTACTGCTATACCGGAGCACAAGAGTAAAGTGCTTTTCGAATGTCTAAAAATGCCTGAAAGTACAGGCATAGAAAGCATTGGCTATATAATGTTCGAGTGTGGCTTGGAGGGCGTAGGAGTGAAAATTGTCAAACGTTCACATTTTGAAAAATCCGAGAATAGCAAAGAAGAGTTGGCCGAAGTGACTGTGGAGGGCACAGCGGGCAATGTAGTAGCAGCGCGCACCATAAACCTTACAGAGTTAGTGGGTCAGAGTGGCAGCAATAATGAGACAGTGGGTACAGAGGCTGGTGCAACTTCCAAAGCGGAAGCTGCCTGGCGCATGATAACTAAAAAGCCACCTACACCCAAAACGCCTAAAGAGAAGTTCCAGAACGCGTTGGACAATACTGTAAGCAGTGATAGTGCTGCGCCCAATGCTGAGCAAAGAAAATCCACACCTAAGCCGCCAGATGAAGATGTGGAGAAGGGTGCTACAACAGCCAATGCTGGAGCGCCTAAGGGTGCTGATTCCAAGGAGTCCTATGACAAAGTGGTCTCAAATGTAAAAGAAACTGACAAGACTTCTTCGTGTGTTATTGAACTAAAGGCCGTTTGGTTTAATTTTGCCGCACCGCCTTGTGTACCAATTACACGTAAAATAGATCTAACGCGACTCGATTGGAATCTGCTGAGTACGGCTTCACCGGCAATTACGGCATGGATGAATCCCAGTAACAGACTGGCTATTAAAATTGTATCACTGCTTAAAGCTTTACATACGAGACATACTGCGGTGGCGGCTTGCTTAATGGCTGATGCCATGGAAAACGATAAGATACAACGAAATCCGAAAATTAAAAAGGTGAGAAGTTTATGCTTAGTCTATGAACGCTACAGTGGGTTCATCAAAATATAAACTTCCCACAGAGCCGCTATGCGAATAATTACACACTGTTGTCGAAGACATTGCAAGAAGATCCCAGCTGTCAGTTGTGCTACATAATGCAGAAGCTAGTGCTGGACGAGGGTGTGCAGCGTATTGAGCATATATTCAAGAATGGCGAAGTGCCGCATTTAAATACGCTACGGCAGGTGGGTCAAATAGAAAACCATTTTGAAACTTTTTTTTAATGAACTTTTTATGTATTTATAGGGCATCATTGTGCTTAGTCGCCAGTGGAAGAATACACTATACAATCCCATATTGTTTGAACATCAGTACAAGAACAAATTATCTAGGCCCATCAATGTGACATTCTCGTTTCCTCAAAACGAGGAGGAATGCGAGGCCGATGAGTGCGAAGGTGATGTTGAAATAGGCGCCTATGCTGGCGTTGGGGAGAATCCGGAAGAGAGTGAGAATGCTTTATTACTTGGGCAAACACAGCATCATCGAACTCACATTGGTATTTTTTTGATTAACGCTCTACCGGTACTGTGTGCCGCATTGTTGAAGTCTGGACGGTGTGGCATGCAGTTGCCTGTCCTTTTGTTATAACCTAGTTATATATATGTTTAATGCAATGTCTTTGTTTTTTGCACGTGTTTTATGGTTAAGTTGTTTGGTTGTGTGCACCTTGAGTCCAAAGTTAGAACAATGTTGCTTTTCAAAGCGAAATAACTTTTAATTTGAAAGGCAATATCCTCTTTATATGTTTTGAATGTTTCAGCTTTTGGTACTCGATTTATTTTGTTTTTATACCTTGTTCTTTTTCCTTTCCCTACTTTTTTCCTTTTCCTCTACAACAACAAACTGCTTTAAATGTTCATGACATTCATATTTGTTATGCTTATCTTATACTTTTACTTTACTTTTCTTTTCTGGCTATACTATCTATCCAAAAACCAAAGCTGAAGTTAGTTTTAAGTTTTTATAAAAAGCGAATTTATTATGAAAACAAGAGGAAATTTTGTTTATATAACATTTTCGAAAACACAAATTTGTATTTATCCTAGCAGGGTATATAAATTACATATATAAATGATATTTGCTTAAGAAGGCTATTATATTTTTTTTTATTGTTGTCTGTTTAATTGTTTTTCTTTTTATTTGGCGGTTTTATGTACGCAGAACTCCTTACAAATACAATTTTTTTTTTAAAAAGAGTCTTAAATAAATCTTTGATCAAGAGAGAAAGACCTACCTGGGTGTGTAACCTTCGGAGTGCCGAAGTTGCCTAGTCAAATATATTTTTTTAACAAGATTTTGTGGTTAATAACTCCACCAGCAATGTGCACGCTTGCGCAGCGCAAGGGATTAAGAGTTCATTATCCATTTGTCAAACAAATTTTAACTTGCATTATTTTTACTTTCTCAGAAAATGGCCAGTATGGACATGGATATGCACATGACGCTAATCTTCACGGTCCTGCATCACAGCGCTCCGTCTCAACTTCACCCAATATACACAACACACGCCGAGGGTAAGCCTCAAGAACAATAATTAAGCATACGTATTTACCTGCACACATATCTTTGATTTGGTATTTACATAAAAGGAAAGAGAATCAAAACTAAAAATATATTTTTAATTTAATAAAATAATTCCATTTCGTGAGGCAAAAAGAAAGCTTGTGCCTTTGACGTTTTCCTTTTGATTTTTTAGATAGTATTGATTAATTAGTATTGTTTGATCTTATTTACTTTTAAAAACCGTACCTGTTTATGTCCTTCATCAACGCTTTGTTTGTATGTACGCTTGCATTTCAGTCTAAGCAAAGTCAACAGCAAGGCCTCCAATTTTTCACATGGCAATTCATCTCGTTCTAGCATACAAATGCTGCCTATTATATCAGGCTTGGTTGAGAAACAAGAATTTGGTTAGTATTTTGGTATTAACTGAAACTTATAAAACGTCTAATAACACAAATTTTAACTTCGCAGAGTATGGCGCTTTGCAGGAGGGCTCTATAAGCTCCACAAATTCGGTTAACAAATTTTGGCTGGGCGCTGAGAATCATAAAGAGGATCTTTACTTCTGGATGGCCAAACAGCAGGATAACAAAAAAAGGGAGCATTTTGCCGAAAAGGAACACATTAGACCAGCGGCGCCAAAGCAGCAAATGCGCAGTGGCATTATGCAAGATTCCATTAAACTGCTGGATGCTCATCTGATATTTGAGCCATTACTGACCTGCCTGGGCGTCATGCCACAGCAAATGATAAACAAATTCGCCAATGCAGACATTTCTTCCTTGGAAAATTTTGGTACAAATCTTTCTCTTATCGGCACTTTTGATTCCATACGCGTAGATATAGTTGTTAGCGAGGCAGGTGATAAAAAGAATGCCGCAAAGCCCGCGAAACTCAGCAAGAAAGCGAATGGTGGACGTGCTTCTATTATGATGGATACACCTTTGTTTCTATGCGAAAGAGTGGGCATTGAGTTGGAGGTGTTGAAAATGTCTGATGGCATGGTGGACCAGGCAAGACAGAATGTTATCTATATGTCGCGCAGACAGCTCAAAAAGCATACCAGTACTGTGATCAATTTTAGCCTAAACATACGTTTTATATCGCAGCAGGTTGGTTTAGTCGGTAATTTTTATGAGAATTGGTTAAAGACAAAATCCGCTTATAGGTGAACATGCCGCTGCTGAGACTGCTGCATCAAATCTCGAACATGTACCAAAATGTTAAAGATGCACAAAATGAGTTCCATGACCATCCTGAGCTTAGCAAGAAAAGTCAGCCCAAGGATGAGTGTAGCTTGGGTGAGTTTGGCTGGTTTCCAATATGCATTAGCCTCTTTAAAAATTACTATATTCTCTCCAACAGCTTCCGAACCAACAGATTGCCTGCCATTTGGCTTGGTGGCCGAACGCTTTGCGCATGGCGAAAACTACTCTGACGAGTGTTATGACAAGTTCAATGAAGTCATGCCCACTTTGCCGTCAACTCGTGGGCGTCCGGGTGGCATAGCTCCTATTATACAGCTAACGCCTTCACCCAATGCCAAGAATCGACCACAAAGCTTTGCCCAAAAGCTACGTTCCACAGGAAAATCCGTAAAGGGAAAACTTGGTTATACAAATCTCAATGAATCGAGTTCCTCACCACTGCGTGACAGTCCTACCATGTCAGTGAATGAGCAGAACATGCTAAAAATGACCGCAGAATCCAAAGCCTCGCTGAATGGCGGATGCGCTACCAGCATGAGCGGGGACTATAATACGCTGAGCAAAACAGGCAACGGTTTCAATGCACATTTGCCGCCTTTGCTGGAGACACCTAATTGCTGGAAGACCATCTATCATCTTTTGGAGTTGTACGGCAGCATGCCGGAGACTAAGACCGTGCAGCGCAGCTCTTTAAATGAGCACAAGAAAGCGCAGTTTAACTATGCGCGTCCAGCAGAATCACACAACGATGAGGATGATTTGACCAGTGCCCCAACACCGGTGCCACAGCATCGCGAACTGGTTCCGGAGGTTGTGCCTCCTGAGCGTACCCGCTTGATTGTTTTCGGGGTAGCCAAGATACACAAGACGCGACTGCTGGCCACATTGTCGGGACTTAAGTTGGAGTCTGAGATTACGACGCTTAACAGCACGGCTACATGGCGTAAGAAAGCGCGACCAGTGTCGTTAGAATGCTCTCTAACCGGACAGGTGGGTCGCGCCATGATTGTGCTGCTCGAAGGCGTTGCACCGAGTCAACAGTAAGTTATTTATGCATTGTTCTTCTTACATGTTTCTTAAACTTAAGTTTCCTACATAGAACTGTTGTCAAGGTTACCGTGGGCAAGAGTCAAACGCTGTACTCCAGCCTCTCAAAACGCGGCAAGGACAAAAACAGCGGTTTGCTCTCAATTGGACCCGTCAACATAGACATACCACAGCATCCAGTCGCCCTACACGGCATGATGACGCGTAGTTCTAAACAGCTTTCCTCCACACTTCAAGAGCTGCGAGTCAAACGCAATTCCGGTCGCTCCACAATACGCTCACATACTGCTGAGGAGCCCGAATCACCATTCCATACACGCAACTCGGGCAGCGGTAATGCCAGTGAAATGCGGGAACGCACAGTATCTGGAGGTGCACAGCAGCATATGCCGCGAAAGCCACAACCGCCCATGCGACCTCCGCCACCACAGCAGAATGGTTTACTGACGCCGCTGGTCATGCAGTTCAACGTGCTGCTGCAGAGTTTGTCCATCAATGCGGCGTTGCTACCCTCATTACAGGCGCAGTATCGCATGAACCATGTCAGCTCAATGGGTGTGACAGGTCATCGCGCCAAGTTTGTGATTGACTTACCCACACATACACTAAGCTTTAATACCAAGATACAGGTGAGAGTAAGTAATAGGTTGTGTAAACCACCCAAACAAATTTTGTAACATCTTCTTTGCAGAACGAAATGAACTTGCCCTCGGAGGCATGCATTGGTTTACCACCAGTACATGTGCTTGCCGAGTACATACCAGACAATCGACAAGAGCACACCGAAAGCGTGGAAGGGATAGTGTTGCGGCAAGGCGGCTATGTCAATGCCTCAGCGGAAATTGGAGAATTTGAGCGCTGCCTGACCACAGATCTGCTAAACCATTTGGTCTTTGTGCAAAAGGTGTTCATGCGTGAAATAAATGAGGTACTGCAAAAAGTTTATGGCGGTGAGAAGCCTGTGCCACTGTGGATTGAGGACAGCGACAGTGCCAGTGTACAGGAGTCTTCGCTTAAGCGCATACTCTTCTCCATAAACATATCCATGAAGCGGATACAGCTAACAGCGACAACACCGTGTTCTTCTGCTGTCCGCTTTGAAACTGGAACGCTTGAGTTGCAGCTATCGAACAGAGTAAAGAATCTGGGCGATTTGCACAATCGCAAGATGTTCTTCAAGGCGCACATTGATTTCAATTTATCGCTGGGCCAGATCATACGAAATGTTATATTTGATGAGGCCGAGCCTGAGTTTCAGCAATATGCCTTCTTCCATACGACCATCGGCTTGCGTAATGCCTTCCAGGACGAACTGCTTAACGAGGATAAGGAGCTAATACTGCTAACATTGAAGCGTCCTCTGGTGTACATACAGCCGATAGCTGTGGACAAGGCCATATTGGTTTGGCTAAATTATAAGAACGCCTACGAGTACTGGGCTGAAAAGCGTGCCAATCTGTGCTATGAGCATACCCAGCAAACCCAGCAAGTGTTTGATCGTGTGGCCTTTGGACAGATAGCGAGCTCAAATCTTTCGACTCTGTTTTTGCAGCTTACGGTTGAGGACATGGGCATTTGTTTGCCATTAAAGCAGGTTTCTACGGTGAGTATTATATACAATAATGTGCAAAAGGGAAACGTTGTTGGAAACATTGATTAATTTAATTTAATAATTAATTTCATTGTTTGTAAATACTTAACTCTGTTGGTTTTTTCTTACAGACCTTTGGCTCGCGCTCCTATCAAGACTTTGATGCCAAGGGCGCTGTAGTGATCACATTGGAGAATACAATTATCTCAGCCTGTAATTCCGGCTCACTAGTATCAAAGGGTAAATTCCAGGGCTTGTGTCTGCGCTTTGCTGATGATTTTGAAACCAACTTGGATGATTGGAAACCCAGCAGCAGTGAGCCTATAATGAATGTCTGCGTAGTTTCGGAGGGCACTTACGAAGTGTGCTCTCGAACTACAGCAGCAAAGAAGGGAGAGAACGCCAAATGGCTGCTGAATGTTAAATGGCAAATGGAGGGCGTAGACATCCACTTAGATGTTAATGTAGGCAAGCAGCTTTCCTCTTTAGGACACACGTTGACCATGTTAACCGGCTTTGAGGAGGAGGAGACCAATATAGAGTCACCGGATAGTGATGAAGGTGATCAGAGTTGCCGTGATACTTATGTGCGACGTCGCGAGTTTGACAATCTGCCCGCTTTTGTGTTTGATCCTACGATCGACTCAAAGAAACGCTCCTTTATGATGGAAAAAGAAATGGCCGAGCAACTGAAGATCATTAATGATTTGCGTACGCTGGGCGCTTCCCATAACACGGTGGCGCACGAAGAGCGCAGGTTGCAGGAACTGCAAGCCATCTGTTATAAATACTTTCGCCGTGATATGATACAAAAATGGAAGCGCCCATCAATGCGTAGATCCTTGAAGAACTACAGTCGCTC
Organism: Chymomyza costata; assembly: GCA_018150985.1. Taxonomy (NCBI): domain Eukaryota; kingdom Metazoa; phylum Arthropoda; class Insecta; order Diptera; family Drosophilidae; genus Chymomyza; species Chymomyza costata. The sequence continues at coordinate 827,535 of JAECWU010000318.1, forward strand.
GCACTCGTACATAAGCAGTTCTGCTAGTGCTGGCGTTAACATGGGCATCGTGCCCATAGGTATGGGCGTGCCCGTTCGAGAGCTGCCGCTTGACAATGGCACTCATACATATTCCGGTCGTCGGCTGGACCCCATTGCTTCTAATGATGAGATATCTAGCTTACAGAGTACACCGGCGCATTCACGTAGCGCCTCAGTTAAGGCGGGCGTAAGTCGCGTCACCTTTACGGAGTCTATGCGTCAGACCTCGCTACCCAATGCGGACACCGATACGGAAAGTCCTGACAATGAACCGGACTGGCGTGTGCCTGGTCAGTCGACTCCCAGTGAAATTGATGTAGATGGCACCTCTGTAGAAATGCGTCGTAAGCACGGCTATGGCCAAAAGCAATCGGAACCAAATATTGACTTTGAGCTAGATGTCAAGGTGCTGGTCAATTCTGGCAAATGCGTGCTACACACTAAAGAAGCTGGCGATGAGCGTGGACAGAACTCTGGTCCTTCTAGTGTAAAGTCGCATAAGCGTGAGCGCAGCATTGGCAATGACTGGGGTAGTCCAACACCTTCGCGTAGAAATCGCGATAAAAGCAAGCTGCGTTATAATGCAACCAACAATGCACTGCTGGCGGATCTAACCATCTTCCATATACCAGGCCTGGATGTAAAGTTGCACTATCAATCCCGCACGGTGGCCGATGTGCCATTGCCAGAACCCTCGCATGCCTTGGGTAATTCGATACCAAGGAGACCATTAGGCAACAAACGTGCAACACTCTGCGCCTGGATGACCCTGCAAAGCATACCAGAGGAGACCATAATATCGCCACATATTTTAGAGTTTTTGGAACAGACTCTAGAGCCCATACCGTCAAGAACTCAGAGTACCGTGCCACAGACACCATCCACCAATACCGCCGTTAATCTGGACATATTGCCAGCCAACTATGTAACCTATGCCAGCTTTCCTGTGGATGTTATTGTGTATTTCCATATGCAACCTTCAACCTTTAGATTTTCATGCCTGCCAGTATCGCGAGTGGAGTGCATGCTACAGCTGCCCAGTCTAGATATTGTATTCAGCTCAAAACGTTCCAGTGATGAGGAAGCGCAGCAACCAGAGCAGCCTGCCACACACGCAGAGAAAGAAAAACTGCCCACAGGTGGCCTAAGTGTTACCGGCTGCTTAGCTGATTTTAATGTTTACATATTCCATCCTTATGGTGGCAAGAAGACAGCAAAGGAGACACAGTTTTCACCGCTCACAGACAGCGAACGCAAAGATTCGCTTAGCATTAATGTGGAGTTTGTTAAGTTTCATATGACACGTTGTCGCAAAGTTTATATTGAACCACTGCCCACTTCGAAACGCGCTCTGGATAAATCCCGTGCGGTCATACGCTTCTCTACCATTGTGGATATAGGCAGTGCCAGTTTTAAGTATGACATGAGAAGGCTGACTGAAATATTAGCTTTTCCCAAGGCCTGGTATCGTAGACGCATTGTGCGACGCCTATTTCTGGGGGATTTGAGCGTGCAACAGAGTATGGCTAATGGAGCAGAGACGCCCACAGGCGGCGTACCAACCACTCCTAAAGAAATGCAAAGCAAGCAACAACAGTCGCCAAGTGAAGAAACAGGACGTGCTAAGGATAAGCTACACTTAGACCTTGAAGGACAACAGCAGCAACAGCAAATGGGTCACTTTGGAGCCGTACGTAAGCTTAAATCCTTAGGCAAGTCCTCTAGCGCCGAGTCTTCTGGCACTCCACCATCGGAAAAGAATCAAATAACAGCGTGGGAGACGTTAGTGCTGTTTGCTGTCAATTTTACCAAGCTCAATGTGCAAATGAACATGGGCAATGTAATGGGCAACGTCGTTTGGCTGACCAAGGACTTTCAGTCGGATGGCCGACTTTCTATAGGCAGCACTGGATATAAAAACATGTATGTAGGCATTTATTTGGGTGGCTCTGCACTAGACGCTAAGGGCGGCATTGTTGGTGGAAGCTTTGAGGTAAACAAAATCAACAAAAGTTTTCACATTAAAGAAGAGTCGGGCATGGAGCCCTATCACACCATGGGTCTTAGCTTTATGGCGCTGGAACTACGGCTAGACTATATGGGCACATCAGTTTTGATGACTAGAATAAGCTCATTTTCTGCAGCCATGAAAGATGAATGGCGCACAGCCATGCATGCTGGCAGCAAAGAACCAAATAAGCAGCTGACTAAGCCACGTGCATTGATCTTTATACACGGAGATTTGACATGGGATCAGCTGCAAATAATGATTTCCAAATCTACCACAGCTGATTTGCTAAAAATGTACTTTAAATTGGAAGAGTTCTTTACGCAACAGTTCAAATCGTCGAAGCGAGTGTTCTCTAGTTTAGAACCGCGTCTACAGGACCGAACGGCCAGCATTAAGCGACGTCAACAAATGAAGAAGAAGCCCAATGGTGAGGCAGCTGGTGCTGCAACCCTTAATGTTACAATTGGAGTGGAAAATACAGATGCAAGACATCATCGACATTGGCAGAAGCCCTTGGAGCACGCTATAGGTTTGGTTGTGCCCACATTGGTCACACGTTTGCCCAGGCATGACAATGTGTTGGGTGGTACCGTGGAACTGCGTGGTCAAAATATTTCACTGGCCTGTTTCCATGGCATCAACTTTAAGTCGAAATCCTGGGCGCTATTTAGTTTGAAAACACCATCTATTAACTTTGCCACCGAGGCACGACAAATCGAAGACTCGCATGAGGTATATGTCACGCAAACGTTGACCTCCAGTTTGGGTCAGACTTCGGAAGTGCAGCATCAGCAAAATCACTCTATGGCTATTGTAAGCAGAATAACGCGCAACATTATCTTTCCGCCGCAATTTAAGACGCTTAACGAGTGGTTCCACTATGCCTTTGCTAACAGCGAGATAGATGGTAAGTTTTTGAACACTCGTAAGAGGCATATCCAAGATGCTTAGTTGCATTCTTTTTTTCAGCCGTGGATCGCTTTCCCATATTGGAGTGCGAGCGTGAGATAGCCTCAAACTCCATAGAGCGCACGCGTGCAACTGGCAGCAGCAGCTCGTCCAAGTCTCAGGAACACAATCATAATCGTGAGGTCATATTTGCACTGCCCAGCTTGCAGCTACACTTCAAGACCGAACACAAACAGGGACCAACCACACCAGAACCAAATGGTAAATGGAACTATTGCTAAGGTTGACCAAAGTTTACTTAAAGTTTATATTTTACAGAATCCAAACCAGAAGTTTTGTGCAGCTTCATAACCGAATTTGATGATCATATATTCGTTACGGTCGATGCCGACGCCTTCTTCTTTTTGCATGATCTAGTAACATCCTATGTTACTGAGAAGGAGAAAGTGGTGCGTTTTTCATTTATATAATCCAAAACTTTTAGATAAAAAATAATCAATGCTACTCTACTTTAAGATTGGTGCTCAGTCAGCAAGAGCTGCCTCACCCAATCTCTCGCAGAAGACCAATCTGAAGCCACATCTTACAGATGAAACACTTAAAGAAAAGAAAACGGCCTCCAGCTCCAGCTTGACTGCCACTCACGGTAATCAGTTGAGCGCCAGCAAAACCAGCTTAGAGCCGCATGCACTACAGGGCAGCCATACGAATTTAGCGAATTCAACGAACACAACGACAACTACGACAGCTGGCCAGACTACAGCCGGCGTAGCACCGGCCACAACTGCAAACGATGCCAAAGACTCAGCAAATGCAAAGCCCAGCAACGCAACTGCCACAACGAGCACAGCCGGAGCAGATAACACCAATGCAGCACCATCCTTTGATATTGAATCCTTTGTGCGTGATTGGCGGCACTTTGATTGTCAGACGTGGCACTTGGAGCCCACTGTGCGCTTACTCTCCTGGGCTGGCAAATCCATTGAGCCCTATGGCGTTGACTATATTCTAAACAAGCTTGGATTTAGCCATGCACGCACCACCATACCCAAATGGCTGCAACGCGGCTTTATGGATCCACTAGACAAGGTGCAGGCGCTCATGATGGTGCAGCTGCTGCTCATGGTGCGCGAGAATAAGGTGGAATCTGCTGGCAAGCATCAAAACCGCCCATCAACGAACTAAATCAGGTGAAGACCGTTTAAGAGAGGGAGAGCATTTCACCTATGACAAATGTAACGACGTGATCTAGACGTGATCCTCTTTCTATACTTAGTTTTAAGCTGCATTGTATCATATAAATATTTCACCTATGTATGTTTGTATATCTAATTGTATATGTATTTGTGTAGTTTTTAATCAGATTCCGGTGTCAATAATATTTCATTTTGTATACTTTGCGTAAAATTTAACTATGAATACTCAAAGTATTAATTGCTTAAATATTTTTCCATATTACTTTTAATTTTTTTGCATTGTTTTGCCTTAATATGTGCTCATTGTTTATTTTTAAAATAATATTTTATTGTAATCAAAATAAGTGAAAAAAAAAAAATAATAATGCCCATGTGCTTGAATGTAATTTGCTCAATTTTTGCGCTTTATATATAAAATCATGTTTATTGTTTATAGTGACTGTACAACTCTGAGCAAAGCAAGTGTTTAAACTACTTATAAGTAGATCTAGCTTAAATATACAAAAAAAAAAACGAAAATAAACGATATACTTATACGAAAAGTTTTTGAGGTGATATAATTATTGTATGAGAGTCTATATAATCTAATATACATACATATGTAGATTGGCATAGTTATACCTGTAATCACATCCGGCCTGTAAAAAGGTATTAGTGTAAAATTTATAAAACGTAGTATTCTGAGCGGCTATTGAAGAGTTCTGGGAAGCTTTAGTTGTGCTTCCTTCCCAAGAAAACTCTAAGATGGGGAGGAAATTCGGTCCCGGCAATAAGCGAGTCTTTCACGTCTAGTTTTTAAAACTTGATCGAAAAATATTTTTAGTCTGCGCATACAAATTTGCATTAATGCCTTAGATGACAGACCCCTCTGGGAGGTGCCACAACGTGTGCTTTTCGCTCACCCCCTCTCGTCAGTCCTGCTGATCTGTAATATACTTGTAGGAAGAATCCTTGCAAATAAGTATACAGCTCTAAGCAAAAACGTTCAGTTAATTTATGCTTGACTTTGCATTCGGCGCTTCCTTGGGCTGTAGCTCCCCCACTCCTAATCCACACGCCTCTTGGTTTCCAACAAAGCTTGCCTTACGCCTTTTTTGCTTGAGTAAACTTTGCATCCGTTGCGTGTATCCGTTTTTGTTTTCATTTTGTGCCGCTTCTTGAGCAGCGGGCAACTTTTTGCGATTCGTTTCGTTTCGGTTCGCGATGCAAAGGCAGCTTCAACGATTTTTTTTTCTTATGTCACTGTTCTTTATTTTTTGCGCTTCTTGTCTTTGTAAACATTTCATTTCATCATCAAGGTTGCGTTTTTAATTATTTTTCCTTATTCTTGTTGCGTTCGGCTTTCTTTTGCTTTTCTTTACGCTCATTTCTCTTTTCTTTTTTTTTTAGCATATTAGATACGGCTGCTTCTACATCATTTTGTGTTGAAAAAGTCATACGCCATTTTGTACTTTTTTTTTTTTTGTAGGTTAGACTTACTCTATAAAGTATTTCCACAGATTTGTTGTTGCTGCTGCTTGGCGCTGGCATTTTAACTGCGCGCCCAGTTGATGAGCTTTTCACGCATTGTAGGCGCAGCAGAAAAAGTCGAGCAGGCAAGTTAATGTGTGAGGCGTTGCCAGTGGCGTAGATAGGTATTGTAGATGTGGGGGCTTGTATGGCAATATTACATTTCATATATATTGCTTGGAAAGGTTTCTACATCACCAAAAAGGGCCGGCGGTTGACGTGGGTAGTATGGGTAGTGGTACCCACTCGGAAAGCATTCCAGTGGGTACAAAACCACTCGGAATTATCGGACAAAACCCTAAATTCTAATATTAAAAGCTCGCAAATAACAGTTGACCGCATAATCTCAATCTTTCGGTCCAAGACGCATTGGAAGAGTGTGCTAGAAGCAAAAACATTCTGGGGGTGGTAAAAGAGTTTATCAACAATAACTTCAAGCTGATGCAGAAGACTCCGAAAAACATACACCTGCTCTCGCAGCCTACTGTCCGACCAGGTAAATATTGCAATTATACTGAACTTTAGGCTCATGCATTATTAATTGATTCATTTTTTTCAGATGGGTTGTTCGTATAAAATCCCTCAAAACAGTGGATGGCAATTGTGAAAAGTTAATGAAATTTTTCGAAGAGCATGTTGAGGATAAAGAAGTTGATAGCACCGTGGTTGCCAAGGCTTCAGGGTTCCTTCCTTCCTAGAGTCGTTCAAGTTTCTCTTCCTTTTGACTGCCATGATCGAAATCTTTGATCGGATTGAAATCCTCAACAAAGAGCTGCAATCATCGGAACTGTGTGTTGTCGAATCTTATCAAAAGGTAGAAATCGTGTCAAAGTCTCGGGATCAAAAATTTGAATCGATTTGGAAAAACAGTTGCGAATTGGCATCTAAACTTGAGATTGAAAAACCAAAATTGCCAAGAAAACGTCGAATTCCAAAACGACTGGAAGATGGCGTTACAGAAAACCATATTTTTGATTCCCCAAAAGATTATTACATAAAAATATTTTGTGAGATTTTCGGCCAGTTAAATTTTTCTCTCAAAGAAAGATTTCCAACAATGACCGATTTTTCAAATCTGTAGAAACTTTTGCGATTGGCGATTCAAAAAATACTGACGCAATCCTAAAATTTTGCAGAGGAGATTTCAATGAATTCCGTTTGACCAAAGATAGAGACTTCTTATTTGAGATAATGGAGTGTGAGGGTAAAAAAGCTTCAGATTTTAGCACAATTGTTAAGTTTCCTAGAGAAACGGATAATGATCTGAAAATCGTTCCCGAATTCGTTCGCTTTCTTACATTAGCTCTGACGATACCAGGTTCTTCATGTTCCAATGAAAGAAGTTTTTCTGCGTTACGCCGAATTAAAAATTATTTAATATCTACCATGGCTCAGGATTGACTTGATCACGTGGCCATTTTACATAAATATCCGAATTTGATTGATACGCTTGATATCGAATCTTTAATGGACGCATTTATTGTAAGCAATCGAAAACGAACTTCATGTTTTGCTCTACGAAACTAAGTTATATTTAAATAGATTTAATTAAACTAATGTATTTGTTTTTATTATTTTCCTGTTCTAATCCTTATCAGTATCAAAATAAATTGTAAAACATCATCCACTAGAAGCTTTTTCCTATGTTCCTTTCAAAGAGTTACCTGAGCCGAATTGGGCCAAGAGATGCTAAAAAATTGATTTCGAGCACTGGTCTGGGCCTAAGATTTTGGTTAGGTAAAAATTTGTACTGTTTTAACAATTTTTTTCCAAGCTTTTTAAATTACAGATAACGTGATGAAATACTGTAATAAAAATTTTAAATTTTTTTGGGAATTATTTTTAAAAGGTTATTTCAGAAAACTCATTTTCTTTAATATCTTCGCGAAAATCTTTTTAAAAATTAATTGTTTAGTCTTAATTTAAAGACACTTTTTTTCAGTCTCAATATATTGGAAAGAAATACTTTTTATCAGTTTGTTAAATTATTATTTATTTTTGTAAGCTTTAAAGAAATCCATCGTTAAGAACTAGTCCAATCAAAATCTTTATTAAGTCTCAATTCTTTTTCAACTACGAAAATGACGGTGACTAGGCCACACCCTGCGAAAAGTAGCCCTTGTTTGGAACCCTCAAGGCAGCCGCAAGGATATGGGGAGAATTAGTCGACAAAAAGAAATTGACGAATGTGGGATATCATGGAATGAAACAAAGATGCTAGCTAACAACTGGAACAAATGGAAATGCATTATTGAGGCCCTATGCTCCAGTGGGACTTACATGAAACGATAATGATGATGAATTCCTTTTCAAACTATGTTAAATTGTTACAGGTAATGTGAAGATCATAAATATTTTTTGAGAACCAATCTTCGTTTGGGTGTTTTCGTAGGTTTTTAAAGGAATGATGAATTGTTTTACAAACTATGTTAAATTTTTACAGATAAAGGCCCATACGCAGCATGCAAAAATTCCGAACGAAATGTCAAAACTTAATATAAAAAAAAAATCCCTTTTTTGGGATATTCAAAACATCATATAAAAAAAATCCCTTTTTTGGGATATTTTTTTTTATATGAAGTTTTGACATTTCGTGCGGAAATTTTTGCATGCTGCGTATGGGCCTTAACGTGAAGATCATAAATGTTTTTTGAGAAGCAATCTTCGTTAAGGTTTTCCGTAGGCCATTAAAGGTATCCACAGTTTTGAACAAATCCATTTTACAGTTTTTGAAGCTATAATTTTTGTTGAAAGCTTCTTAAGTTACAGATAGCGCAAAGAAATGCTATCATAAAACTTTTTTAAAGGCCCATACGTAGCATGCAGAAATTCCGCACGAAATATCAAAACTTCATATAAAAAAAATTTCCCAAGAAAGGGAATTTTTTTTTATATGAAGTTTTGACATTTCGTGCGGAAGTTTTACATGCTGCATATGGGCTTTAAGTAAAATAATTTGTCAAGCTTCGTAAATTTTAGGTAACATATCTTTTCTTTTAAGTTCTTCCGGAGTAAGGACTTGATCCAAACCAAAGTTTTACCAAGTTTCATTATATAATGTTTCGTAAGTAATTTAAGACTTTTCAAATTTTCGCCAAGTGGAAAACTCTCGAATTGAAAAAAATATAAACATGGACTTAATTCGTCCTAGAAAAATTCTTAAAGAAAATGGTTTTTTCAATATAAAAAATAATTGGTTTAGACTTATGAGGGGATTGATTTCTATTACTCCCCTTACAGACGTCACTGGCTGTCGCATAGCAATATAAAAGTGTGTGTATGTGCGTATGTGTGGCTGAGCTTGCCTGTGTATGAGTTGCCTGCTGGCAGGGTCGCTCTTACAAAAGCCCATGAATGCGAGTGGTTTACTTTGGAGATTAGTTTATCTAAAGTTAATGAGGGTTAAAACTAATAGGCGAATGGCTTAATTTTTAATTATGAGACTTGGTTTTCGTTACGGGCTTTTTTTCTTTGTCTCTTGCCATGTTATTCTTACATTTTTGTGGTTCTTGCGTCTCAGGCAGTTAATTTTGTCAGCACTTTGTGGGAGCTTTCCGTTTTCCCATTTTTGTTTTTTTTTTGTTATTCTTTTTTTTTTTTCGCTTTTCCATGCAGCTTTGACATAGAGCCGCAAGCAACTTTATGGCTTATAAAATGATTTAAAAGCAAAAACGGAAATGAATGAAAATTAGCTTTACATACCAAAATAACCAATGACGGACTTTTAGTAGCTATTGCTATTTTAAGCTCAAAGCTTATTTCAAACTTTAATTAAAATTTTCAAGTTTTTTTATGCGCTTATGTAGCACCTTAGGAGATCACTTTGAAAGAACTTATTGAGGTCAGCACAAAATTCTGTTGGCTTTTTGTATTTTATGACTTTTAGGAATTTATAATTAATGCAGCCAAGGGCTAAAGGTTGTAATAGATTTGAGATATGGTTTTACACACACACTAAAAAAACAACAAAAATTTAAAAAATAAATATTACAATAATTTAATATTCTTTAAATTTGTTGGTCTTAAAGTATTTCGCTTCTCTCGAGTTTTTTGTATCATGTGTCGCCAATTCGAGCGCTTACTCGCATTACGCTTTATAAATTGTTTCCAGGAGCTAGGCTCACATGGCCTGCTGAAGCACTTGTAGTTGACTTTTTTCCAATTAAAAACTGCTGTACCAAAACTTTTTTGTCAACTACATAAAAAACAATACAAATCATATTAAGCACAATAAAAAAAATATAAAAAAATTGACTGCTGATTTATTGAGCAGGTTTCGATAACACATGGCAAATTTGATACGCTTTTGCTGGACAGTGTAGTGTGCAAGCTTATAGCCAACAAATATTTGGCACATCATAGTGAAATATGAGTTTTATTTTTGTAAACTTTAGTTTAAAAAGCAATTGCAGTTATTTATAATAAATTTTATGAGTTCTCTGCTATGTTCGAAGTTAAGGTCATCAAGCACATGCTGGGGTCAAATTTATGCAGGCAGCAACCCTTGAACCCAGCGCTAAATTATTTTTTAATTTCTTGCCCCAGACCTAAGAAAACTTTGCTCGAAAACAACAAACAACATAATAATCGAGTCTATAAAAAAGTCATAAAAAAAACAGCAAATATTTACAAAGCTATGCTCTTTAAATATATGTATGTGGCATGCCCCACAGGCCTCAAGACGTTTCGAACTGAGAGTCAAAAAAACAAATGTGCGACAAATATCAAAGAAGACAATGGCAAAAGATGAACTTGTAGAACGATAAAGCAGACAATAAAAACCACAAAGCATAATAAAAATTACATTTTATTGTATTTTTGTGTGTGCTGTGGATAACATTTTTAAATAGTCAAAGGCACGCACGTCAACAGGACACCAGGACAGTGGCGTGGAAGGCTCTTTGGCAAGGGGCATGATATAGTGCTCATTAAATACCAAACCCCTTTTTCGAAAAAGTTATTATTTCCTTCAAAACGAAATTTTGTTGTTAAGCAGTGTAAAACCGCGTGAAAGAAAACAAAACTTATAGAAAAGAAATTTTGACAGCGTTTTTTTTTATGAAGTTTTTTTTTTTTACATGTGTCTACTTAACGAAAAAGTTAAAAGAAAAGACAAACACTTTCATGAGATCTGGTCACACTTAAAATAGCAGCTGATGAACTACACTGCATCAGTAAAAAAAAACTTTTAGAAAATAGAATAGAATAGAATAACAAAAAAAAATAAAATTTTGGGAAATTTAAAAAAATGTATTTACTTGCTTTCCTTAAAGGGTAACACCAGTGTGGAGCATGGGTTTTTAAGGTAATTTTGCGATTTTTTCCCAAAGAAACTTTATTCAAAATTCAAAATTCAAACGATACTATACATATTTTGAGCTACAAAAATTAATTTTTCCCCTTCAAAAATTTTTCTAAGTAATAAAAAACAATGGATGACTTGGCTTTATCTGTGCAGAGCAAAGCTTCTGATTGTGGTCAACCTGGCGACCGCCAGAGCGATCTCTGCTACAGATCCTTGCAAGTTGACACACAGCCACCCCGCGGCGTCATCTGGGAAGCTATTCTAGCACCCGCTAGGATAGTCGGTTAAGCGCTAAGGTTTGGCACCTGCCTTGTAAAACAAAATTCCACTGAAAACCAAATAACGAGCCTCGGATATGGACCCCCCCTACGTTGACGACCGCAATATGAAAATGGACTATGATTTAAGGATATGCACCTGGAATGTCCGGACCCTTAATAGGGAAGGTGCCTCTATCCAACTGGCGGATGCCCTCAAAAAAATAAAGGCTGTTATTACCGCCATCCAGGAAATGAGATGGACAGGACAAGGTTGCTCTAAGCGAGCAAGCTGCGACATCTACTACAGCTGCCATGCGGAGAAGCGCGAATTCGGATGCGGATTCGTAGTAAGCCGGAGACTTCACCACCACGTCTCCAGATTCACTCCAGTGAACGAAAGGCTGGCTACAATCCGTGTCAAGGCTAGGTTCTTAAACATATGCCTAATTTGCGCGCACGCCCCGACTGAGGAGAAGGATGACGCTGTTAAGGATACGTTTTACGCGAGACTCGAGGACACATACGACCGCTGCGCAACCCACGACGTGTAGATCATCCTCGGGGACTTCAACGCAAAGGTTGGAAGAGAACGCATTTTTAGCCCCACCATCGGACTGTTCAGCCTCCACGAGACCAACTCAAACAATGGTCTTCGGCTGATTGACTTCGCCGCGGCGCGAAACATGGTAGTTAGTAGCACCAGATTCAAGCACCTAAATATCCACAAGGCCACTTGGCTGTTCCCTGGTCAGCGAACCCGCCCAAATTGATCACGTTGTGATCGACGGAAGGTATGCTTCAAGCGTGCTGGACGTTCGTACGTTCCGTAGGCCAGGCCGCCCACGTGCCACTTGGTTGCGCTCCATCCACGCTGAGCATTGGCAGTTTGGCTCATGGGGTGAAATCCGGCAAAAAGCTCTTGGACAGACAATTATGGAAAACCTTCGTCTCCGCCCTATGCTCTTACTAAGAGCGGCGTCATTACTTTATATATTCCACATATGTATTGTAATTACACCAAGGAACAAATAATTATAATAATAAAAAACAAAATGGCGCCTGTTGAGAGCAAAGAGTACATGACTAATTTTCGGAGAGGCCTCCACGGCTGCAGCTTTTTGACGTCGCTATTGATCTGAAACAAAAAGAATTTTTACCTGTTAATCTATGAACCATGTAGGGGCTTTCAAAAAAAATCATGGAAAATGAGTTGTAAAGACAAAATCCTACGTGGTTCACTAAAAAATGATGTTATAAAGATTATTTCAAATCGATCAGATAAAAATTGACTGAGTTATTCGTGAAGCCATTAGTAAAAAGTGGTTTGCTGGACCATAGCTTCCGCAACAATCTCTCTCCATTTGTCCCTTCTACAACGACATCTCTCCAGTGTCGAACTCATATTTTTCTAAGATCGGCTTATACATCATCCAGCCAACGTTTCTTTGGACGTCCTCTTCTTCTTCCCCCAATCAGTTGCAATACAAAGCCCTTTCGAACTATTCTTTCCGTGTACATTCTTAGCACATGACCCAGCCACCTTATTCTCTGTGCTTTAACAAATCTGATAACTGTTTCATGCCCTGCTAGCGACTCTAGTTCAAGATTATATTTATCTGGTAGGTGTCATCCGGTAGTTTGACAGGGCCATATATTTTTCGCCATATTTTTCTCTCGAAGCGTTCAAGACCCAGAGTTCGCAGGCATATGTAAGTACTGGTCTTATTAGTGTTTTGTACATTCTGAATTTTTGGCTGCTTGACAGAATCTTTGATCGGAATAGCTTTAGATTTGCGTAGTATGCTTTGTTCGCGGCCTGTATTCTTTCCTTAATTGCTACGGTCGAGTCTTTTATAGCAGATAGCATTATACCCAGGTATTTGAATTCTTCTACGTTCTCAAAAACGTAGTCGCCAGTGGCTAGATTGCTAGAGTCAGTATTGGAGCTCGATCGAACCATATATTTTGTCTTATCAGTGTTAATTTTTAGCCCCACCGCTTTGGAGTTTCGTTCTAGATTTTTGAATGCATTTACTAGTTCAGACTTGCTTTTGGCCATTATTAGTACATCATCGGTTATAGATACTGCCATTTGGATTGATTTTCGCGACAATTGCATGTAAAACTAAGTTGAAAATAAGTGTAGAAAGAGCATCTCCTTGTTTAACACCCGATATTATTTGAAACTGTTCTGTGCACTCGCCTTGTACCAAAACATTTGCTATAGTGTCGCTTAAGGTCATAATAACGAGCTGTATTCTCAAGGATTGGATGTAGTATTTGATCTTTTTGCGGTCTATGCTATCAAATGCTTGCTTGAAATCTACGAGCAGGCAGTAAATATCGATTTTGTATTCCGAGAATTTTTCGAATGTTTGGGACCCTACAAATCCTTGATCTATTGCTGACCTGTTGGCACGGAAGCCTGCTTGATAGTCATCCTACATATTATGTTTACTAAAAATTTGTAGTTTCTTTTTATATTTTCATCTCGTTTGTCAATTTTTAAGGCATCATAATGGTTTGATCAGAATAATGGATAAGTCAGCTATGTCAACGGAGTCAACTGCCAGACTTACTCATTAAATTATTCCAAAAAGATCTTTTAAAAATTCAACGAAGATATCAAAAGTCCTAAGCAAACTTAAACTTGGGCTGACGAAATAAGCGCTCTGAGGTTCTGGAACAACACTACTTGAGCAAATGTTTTTTTTTGCACATGGACTATAGTAAAAAGTAGAAAGCGTCATTATTTCTTAGTTCAGGAATCCCCTCAATCTTCATGTGTCTACACCACTGCACGCATAAACATATACATACAGCTGGCTCCCTTAGAAAATACAGCCAGATATTTGTCCTTAGATTGCGTAGGCTGCAGGCCACAAGAGCAAGACCAAAAGCAGAAGCTTTGAAGCTGTAGCTACAAACGCCACAGCAGCCAGTAGCTTGGCATGTTTTGAATAATGTCTACGTACTGACCCCCACTTGTCCAAAACACCCCAGAGTTTCGACTGGCCAAAATAATGACTCCCTCGTGTGCTCCGAGCACAATTTGTGGACATTTAACTGTTTCTAATAATTATGTAAATGTGTGTCACTTAGTGTGGCACTTTTGTGAGGGGCATGCCAGTTCTGGGGCGAGAAACTCCAATGTCGACTGGCCTGGGAACTGGTACAATTATGTGACGCATATAATCAAGTGGTGCGCGATCTTAGACCATAAAAAACACTCAAATACTTGATGGCGCCATTTGATGTGGCCCATTGTCAATTTTAATGATGCGCCGCTTTTAAAAATTAGACAAGAAACTTGCACAAATTGTGGCACTGTGGGGAATATTATTCGGGGAAGAGCAGTTTGAGTAGATATAAAATGAACAGAAATTTACATTGTATCTAATTTAAAGTGCGGGGAAATTGGGCGCTTGACGCAGCGGTATTATAGGGATGAGTAGTGGTTCCAACAAATTTGCTGATGATCTATAGTTGTTGCCTAATCTATTTTGAGAGCTTAATGAGTTTTCTAAGGTGTCCCAAATAGCTCTAGCACTGGGTAAGGGGTAGCTGCAAACAAATGTTGCGGCATAACTAGTTAAGTCCAATAATATGCATTTTGAACAAAAGCTCTACCTAGAGCTCTTGCATTTCTATAGCTGCATGAAACCCATTACTTTACAACCCTATCAATATGTGTAACCACTATTGATGAGACCTTGTTGAATCACTTATTGAAGGAGTGTCTCCTGCTTGGCACTTATTGCCATTCATTCGACTTAATTGCTCATTAGTCGTAGAAACCATGCGATTTGTAGAGGTAACGCCCTCAACTCAAACTTAATTGTGTGCTCTAGGCATCAGGACAACTTGCAGCGTTGTTCATTTTCAACTTTGTTGCCTGCTCCGGCATGCATAGTAGACCCAACTCCTGGCATTGCACTTGTCGACATAGTCTTCGTCCTTCGTCGTCGTCGTCACACTTTAAGCACCAAGAGCGCTATGCAAAAATCCCTTTTTATGAATGGCCCCTCAGCATTTGCATATTAACGGCTTGTATGCCTAATATGTGCAAGCTCGCCCATTCACACACACACACACGCACATGCATACACATACTCCTTATATACTTACTTATATTTACATAATAATTTTATGGTTCGTTGCAGTAGAATAAGAAGCCAGTGGTTGGCATTGTTTGGATCGCGAACCGAGGCCAAACGTTGCAGATATTTCATGCGCCTGCTAAGCGCCTTAATGGCATGCCACCAACTTGGCCAAGACCCCCCACCTACACACACACACGCACACACACACACACACACATTCATATGAAAGTATTTCAGCCAAGTATTTCACAGCAGGGCGTTCCAATGTCTTGCTGTATTTCTATACACTGTACACAAAGGAATAAGAGTATTATAGATTTGTGTAATGTAAGTAGCAAGCAGAAGGAGTAGTGCCGGAACAGAATTCCGTCCGACCACATAAACACCCAGGTCTTGGTGAAAAAAAGCACTGGAAACAGCTAGCGGCTAGAAGAATTGAGTGGACTGATTCCACGCTGTTAAGGCTACCCGGTTCTATTCCTAGGATAAGTGCCAACTAAGAATACAGTTCTCACCCGATTTTGAGGATGTTACGTTCGAAATGTACGTAAAAGAATTATATTTCAGCTTCAAGGCCGATACGCAGTTCGAAAAATTTCGCGCGGAATGACAAAACGTCATATAAAAAAAAGATCCCTTTTGGGACTTTTTTTTATGAAGTTTTAAGGGGGTATACGCAGTTCGAAAAATTTCGCGCGGAATGACAAAACGTCATAATTAAAAAAAATGCCCAAATGGGATATCCCAAAAGGAATTTTTTTTTTGGTATGAAGTTTTAAGGGGGTAAACGCAGTTCGAAAATTTTCGCGCGGAATGACAAAACGTCATATAAAAAAAATCCCAAATGGGATATCCCAAAAGGAATTTTTTTTTTTGGTATGAAGTTTTAAGGGGGTATACGCAGTTCGAAAAATTTCGCGCGGAATGACAAAACGTCATATATATATCCCTTTTGGGATTTTTTTTTTGATATGAAGTTTTGTCGTTCCGCGCGAAATATTAAAAACTCCCCTTAAAA
Organism: Chymomyza costata; assembly: GCA_018150985.1. Classification (NCBI taxonomy): domain Eukaryota; kingdom Metazoa; phylum Arthropoda; class Insecta; order Diptera; family Drosophilidae; genus Chymomyza; species Chymomyza costata. The sequence goes on from JAECWU010000318.1 coordinate 843,867, forward strand.
CTTCATACCCACAAAAAAAAAAAAATTCCTTTTGGGATATCCCATTTGGGATTTTTTTTTATATGACATTTTGTCATTCCACGCGAAATTTTTCGAACAGCGTCCTATACGTCCTTTAAGCTAAAATAGAATTATTTTACGTACATTTCGAGCCTAAGATCTTCAAAATCGGGTGAGAACTTAAAGCTTAAAAAAAAAAAATACAAATTTTTCTTGTTAATAAAAAGCAAACTGAAAATTTGTGATTTTGAAAATGTCACCTTTTTTCGATTTTGGTTGCTTATAACTTTAATAATTTTGACTCAATCTTCACATATCGTATATCACCGTAAAGGTCACATCAATACCTTTCAATCTAATGGTATTTTATGTTGGTTAACGAAATATTCACCAATAAGTGAAAATAGTAGAAATAAAGTAAAGTGAAAACAGTTAAAGAACGCTATCGATAACTCGATAAATAATGGAAGTGTGGAAAAATTTGATCACATTATTAAAAATTATCGAATATCGATTAGTTATCAAAAATAATATGCTTACCAATATATCATCAAAGATCCGTTGAAATTTTCAAAAGATTATGGGCTCGCTCATCTTTAAACTTTTGCAAAATTCCCCAAGAACGGATTGTATCTGTGAGCAACTTAACGAAAGATTTTAAAATATCTAGTATTCCAAACTTCTTTCAGGATTTACTTGAACGTTTTGAAATAAAAGCGTTTTGAAATTTTTGCATACACAAGGGTTTGTGGTGGATCATAAATAATAGACACCAAATAGTATTTATGATAAAAAAAAGTGTTTATAAATCTAGATTAACTTTAAATTCAGTATTAATTTTTTGAGGTTGGAAATTTGTTTGCCTTTTTCTTCTAGTCCCCATAATTTTCACGACCATATCTTACGTAGATTTCTCAGTACATATCTAAAACGAAAGTCCATCGATCAGATATCCATCTTTCGTTTGTTTCTGGTGACTAACTCTGCTTTTTAACACTGGTTTCGAGGGGTTTGAACCCCCAGAGCCCCTCCATTTGTTACGACCATGCTTGGCCCGAAGGTTGAGCTTTAAAGTACACAATATACTTCTCCACTGCAAAGACAAAAAATTACTGCTGTGAGTCACTTCATATGCCTACAATTTTTGGTGAATGCAGAGTATTCCAATGTCGAACACTGCGCCAACTGATTCTCTTTTTTTTTTCCATACTTTACTTACTCATTGCGTTGCGTCGCTTCCCCTTTCTGCTGTTGCCTGTACCCCTACGGGAATTATGCACTGCAGGTGGTCACATGTTGTTTCCGCTTCCCACGCCTACCTTTTCCACGGAGCAACAACTTAATGCACATTACACGTTCCGATCCGATTATCTTCATATCGTGACAAACATGTCAGCCATTGGATATCAGCTGTCATCTACACTTTCATTTTTAATCCAATTGTTTTTGGCTGATCTTAATCGAAAGGTTTATAAAGCGTTTGGGTTCGGCGGACCATGCAATAGTTTTGTTTAATCTGGCAATATGAGCTTGGTATCGTTAGCATGGCTATTGAGCTCCATATTATGGTGGGCTGCCATGGCTGGTGACATTCAGTACCAGGTACTTTCGGCAGACGTTACCACTACAAATACGGATGTTGCAAAGATTTTCGTTACCCGCAATTATGTAAGAGGTAAAGGATATTTTGCACGGGGCTTATTAAACCTTACAGTGCCGCTGACTGAAGATATCATGGTGAGTTAAAGATGATTGTGTTTCAAAGATGAGTTGATACAATGTTTGATGTACAATACAATTTGTAAGCTAAAGAAAGTTAATGATATCTGGTGAATATTATAGTGCAGATGAGAAGGTAAGGTTAGAAGATCTGCGGAAAAAATAAGAAATATGCTTAGAAGTTACTCAAAAAAAAGGAATGTATTTTTTTCCAGTAGCCGGTAGACAAGATTTTTGGATAGTAAAGGATTTATTTTATACGCTGTATCTTATGGTACGAAGGGTATATTAAGTTTGTGATAGCCGCAAATGTATGCTACATACAGGAAGAGACCACGGAGAACCGCCAAAGTTACATAAAGTATGATAAGGGTGATTATAGAAGTCGTTATACCCATGTCCGTCTGTCTGTCTGTCCGTATTAACGCCTACATCTCAGAGATGGTAAGAGCTAAAGCAACCAAATTTTTAGATGCCTTAATTTGTCAGGGGAGACAAGCTTATTTTATTTTTTTGATATTGGGGTTATAGTATATAGCTTCCATGGTGTTTCAGAGGACCTCGAAAAAAAAGTCTTAGATAGATAATTCGTTTGTTTATAAAGATATTGTAACCAAGTTTGGCATTTGGAAGTTTATTAGAGTTCCCCAGCACTGTACCAAATTTGAATATCAGTTGACTATATCGTATAGCCCGATAGAACCGATCAGTAAAAAAAAAGTTGTGGTTCACAATTTGTCTGTTTTTTGTTTGTTTATGAAAGTAGCGTAACTAAATTTGGTAAACATATGTATATGTTTTGGAGAAATAGAGTGTTACAGCGTATCCCAAAGACATCCGCGCCCGACTTTAACGTAACGACAACTTATCCAAAATCTTAATCTTGTTCTGCTTTGGTTGTTAAAGCTCTACAAAAAGTAGCCGTAAAGCTCCTTATCTGCTGGGATTTATAAAAATTTATACAAAATTATGGTTAACTGTACGTTCGGTCGCGTATGATTTTGAGGCTACCTTGGAAACTTTAACTTGCTAGGAGCAAACATCAAAAGTTTGGTTAATAAACACAGATCCAAGTGGTATGAGAGGGCTTTTCCTTATGGATTTTGAGCCACTGAATCTCCAATACCCCAGGGCTCTGACAAATTCTCTAAAGATCTCTTAAATTTTTTTTTACCCTTAGTCCGGTCAATTAATCTGAGGTTCAAAAAAAAAAGAATGCCTAGCTTGTCTAAGAAAACTACCCAAATACCTCGTTAAAGGGCTATTTATGTCGGAGCTCTGATGTGCTGGGGTTCTTTGGGCCTTTGATTTGGACTCAGCGGGCCCGAAAATATATTTGGGCAAAAAGAAATGAAGCGTGACCCTAAAAATTTTATTTTTCATTTTTAGATTTTTCTTTAACAAGCCATATCTCCTAAAGGAATCCAAACATTAAAAGTGAACCAATTTTTTTTTTCAAGTTCGGTTGTGCGACAATGTTTTCTATGTGTTCTTAGGGTCGCTGAATCCGCATACGAGATCCAAAAAAGCCTCGCATGACAGGGCTCTGAGATATCCTAAAAAATAAATATATTGTTTTAACTTTGTTGAAACATATGCGCTCAGTGGAAAGTTCTCACGCCATAACCCCTGACAGTGTTTGCCATAGTCATCCAAAAATAAGAAATTTTTTTTTTTTTTTCAGCTCGATTTCGAGTGCAGTCATAGCTCGTCTGGCACCAACTACAAGCCCGTGCCGTTCACATCAAAGAAATATCGTTTAATTGATTTTGTCAATGGTAGCTATCGTACCTGGGTAATGGAAGACTTTCGCGATTGCTGCGCAAGCTGTCCATATAGCCACAAGAAAGTGGAGTTTCCCATGCCTCCAGCAAACTACACACTTACGAACTGCAAATTTCATAGCTTACCAAATTATTTACAGCCAGGCTACTATAAAATCACGTTAAGAATGCACCTTGAAATAGCTCAGATTGAATTGATTCTCGTTTTGTTTCTGGAACCTCCGATGGTTTAGTTGTGAGTTCAGGATCAATGCAAGGACAAAGACATACCAGCAAATAAAGCACATACTTGTGCAGACTAAGGATAATGAATAAAAGCGACTTTGCGCAGGAAGTGTGCGTAGTTTTTCATGCAACATAATTTTATAATTATGCAAGGAGCAATTTTTCTACACATAGCACTAAAGTGTTGCATACAAAGTGTGCAATTATTTTGTTCCTTGCAATTTTTTTACGTTTTTTTTCTTATTTTACTTTTGTAGTCGACACTTTTCTCTATAAGCCAGCCGGATGCAACGAGCGCTGCCATTGTTTGGAACAAAAGTGGACAAAAAAGGAACAAAATTGAGCAATTAAACAGTTATTTAAGTAATTTGTGTGTGCAGCACTTTAAAAATGGTACAAAAAAATGCTACATGGATTAGACGCACTGATTTGTGACCCTTGCGGAGATGTGCGGATTCTTATAAAAAAAGACGAAATCTTGGTTTTTGTGTAGAAAAGCAACCCCGAGAATTTCAACCTAGGTTTTCTTCTTTCTGTGTAGGAGGTTAGCAACTGCTCGTTCTCTAGTTCCTTTTAACTCGGTATACTTTTCATCTTCATCTATCAGAGTGGCCAAAACCAACCATAACTGATGTACTTTACTTTTGCTCTAACTTAAAAAATATTATTCCCTCTAGCTTGTATATCCAAAGCCACAAATGATTAAGCAGCTTCTCTTTCCTATCTTTCTATATAGCAAATAGCACAGCCACTCAAAAAAAACCGACTTCCGGGTCCAGAAGTCAGCAACTATTTTTTTCTTATGTTTTTGTATCCGCAAAGTCCGAATCCGGGATGAGGCCCTTTGTTCCTATTTGGAATAAGTGGAACTTGTATAAGTTCGAATCCAAGATCCAAAAAACCTCATCAGATCAGGGTTCTAAGATAACTTCAACGCTGCCTCGTTTCATGTCAGAATGACATTTTTTTTAACTTGGGATTCAGATTCAACATTATCTGACTTCTCGATTCAGAAATCGAATTTTTTTTTTGACCCCAGATTCGGATTTAGCCATCTTAAAATTAATAAGCATGGATGCAGTGGTGTGTTTTCGGATCCACCCCCCCCAAAAGATGGAAAAATGGGCTTACAGTCTTTTGCGAGCTCTGATATATGTACACTACGAAATGAAGAACCCTCCCTAAGATCAAATCCTGGATCCACGCCTGTCTGGATATAATCGATTCCTTATTTCCATTTCAGCTAGGAACTACTCATTCGCTCTCATGCTTAACTATTTCTTCTTGACAGGACATAAATAGGAATCCCATATCGGAATTTTAGTACCAAAGGTATCTGTATCCCAATTGCTTCTACTAAGTGATGTATGGCTTACTAGTTTGCCGTCTCTCCAAACACCGATTTTCCTGAAGATTCACTATCCATAAGCACAATATGACTAAGACACCGAAAGATTTCCACTCAGCAACCTTTCTTTAACTTCCTGCCACTTAGTAACTACTATTTCTGTAGCTCTTTTTAAGCTTAGCAACTTCTCGATCCTTTGATTTGGTCTCAATACGGAATTTATTCTTTTTCTTATTGGTTTATGGCCTGCCTACTATATTCCTTGATACCTTATGTATCTGGGGCCCGCTAACTATTCCTTCAAACAGAGCCTCGGTCTGCTCTTTTTGTGTCTTCTTCTTATGTCCTGTTACTCCTAGTGGAGCATAGGGCCGTAATGGTTTCCGTTATATTGTTATTTCTTAAACATGGGGTTTGCACCTCCAAGTCCGTCGTGCATGCTGCCGAAGCAGGTGGATTAGCCGCAGGAACACGGGTACCACTTGGAAAATGAATATTCCTCGGGTTTACTCTCATGTTTATAAAGAAATATGTGAGGGAGCAGGGTTCCGACAGTAAGTTATAAGCTCAAAGTCAGTCCTGACAACTCCGCTTGCAGTGACAGGTCACTTTTAAATAGGCCGCCCCTAACCTGGAGAACAGACGCCTTTTGTAGCCGCTCATTCTGAGTACAGACGCTACGTTGTGGATCGCTCTTCGCTAAGCCCCTCCCCGCGGCTAAGGAACTAATCGTTCCAATAACTATTTCAGCCTGTGGCGGATACACGGGGATTTTAGGTTCCGAACCCCCATCCAAAGGTTGAAAAAATTAATCGGCTGTTTTTTGAGAGCTCTGATATAAACTTATACACGTCGAAGTGAAAAATCCCCCCTATGATCAAATCCTGGATCTGCACCTGTTTTCAGCTTAAGAACTCATGTACACGAGTCCAACAAAATAAAGCCTTTCGAGGCATTACAGGATGCCTCTGGTAGGGGAGGAAAGACTATCTTGCGTTTCAAGCTGGGGATGGAGATTGTTGAACGAACTACAGGTTACTATAGTTGTAACAATGAACGTATTTTAGGTCACCAGAATAAATTGGTGGCGGTCTCGTCAACGCCAATCCCTTAAGATGGTGGTTCTCCAACAACCTTCCCACTAAACGAAGTGTACTTACTAGCACCCCTGATGTCCTGTACCCTGTTCTGGGCAGATCCAACTCTGTCGACTTGTTCTAAATATACGCTTCCCTGCCTTCCCTTAATGTCATTTAACCTGGTAGACCCTACTCTGCCTCACGTACATTCCCTTCAGGTTAAGTGAAAAAATTTTAAAAATATCCGTCTATTCCAAATTACGGCGCTTATGATCAAACGAAGCGAGCTCAAAAAAAATTATATCAACTTTTATAATTCGCAATCTTTGGAAATCTTGGTTCAAGAGACTTAGAATGAAATTTAAGAACCGTTTAACGATTGCCCCAGGATATGTTCTAAAGCCATTTGGTAACCCTACGCCAACATACAACAAAGATGAGGGACAAAGAGCTGCGCCTCGAACAAGGCAATTTAAGTTGAGCCTAAAGGTATGCAACACAAAATGTTAATTACTGCAGCGGCAGCAGCCACCGCCTCAGTGGAAGCGTCAAGAGCCGCAGCGACAGCGGCAGCGGCATTTCGGTCAAAAAGTTAAATAATGCGTAAACTTTTGTGACATTAATGCTTTTGATTTAATAATTTCACAGGGCATAAATTAAAATTGTGACAACTACACGGACGCCTGGGCTAAGTAAGTAGCCAAGACCATGAATAAATTTTGGCAGCTCGGTTATCAGTCAACTTGTAAAGATTTGGGTTGGTGAGGGTGACACATAAACCCATTGGCTCTTTCGCAGAAATAGCCGAAAAATACATAAACCAAAAGGCTTGTAATCTTAATTATATATTAAAAAGTATAGTGGGGTTTGTGCGGCATACTGGCCCTGGTGGCCTTATAAAAGCATCGAGCGTATTTTGTCGTGAAAAATAAGCAGGAAATGAATGAATTTTTCAGTGGCATAATCCAGCAGCGGCCCACCAGTACAACCCAACCCGCTCCCCATGCCTCTCTACCCACAGTTGTCATAAAATATTGTCTGGTAGGGCAAGAAAAACTTTTCAATGCCTTGCGCCAGCACTTGAGAGTCTTAGAGAGAGTGTGAGAATGAGATGGGGGAGTCCATTCGCAAAACCAATGCACAGTGGTACAAAGGAACAAGCTAAAAGTCATATTTGTAATATTCAGATCAAAGCAAAAGTTTTTATGGTAATTTTTTCGCTACCCAGTTAACCACATTTTTTTTTTTTAAATTTTTGTTCTTAATATTTTTGCTTTAAGATCAGTACAAAGATTCCTATAAAACAAAAATTGGCTGGCATCAAGATTATTTGTCTTCCATTTTCAACTGCTTTGGGCAATTCACGCTTAAAAAAAAAAATACTCTAGATGGCGCCAGCAGTAACAGCAGCTTTTAATTAAACTTTCGTTTTGCTTATTGACTGGAGATAATAAAAAGTTTTAAGTTAAATTATTATTATTGATTCTAAAACTTTGTTTACGCAAAATTTGGTACTTCTTAACAATTTTCAAAAAATTTTAAAATTTTCAAAAAATTCTCCTAAAAGTTGCTTTGATTTCTTAAAAAAAATAAGTACCTACTTTCTAATATTCAACATTTCATTTTGTATGCCCAAAAAAATTATCCTAAAAATTATAAATTTTTGAACGCCAATTTGGCCATTTGGACCACTGTGCACCGCAGCTTGGAGCCAAGACTGACAACAGCCAAGCCAACAGACACAGCAGAGACTGTGTTAGTGTAAGACATTGAAGTGTATAAGAATAAGTGTTGGGATTAGGCGCTTGACTTGAAAATTTTATAAAATAAAATTTTTGCATAAGCTCTTCCTGCTGCTCTTGTCGGGTTTTTGTCTTGGTTTCGGCTGAGCACTTGGTGGCAGCTTCACTTGGCTGTTGCGGTTCCGACAACTAAGCGTGTTAGCTGTACAAGGATTTAATGGAAAATCACGCAACCAACCAAGCTGCCTGCCCCAGCTACAACACTCAGACCCATTTACCCCTCAAGCAACGACCAAAGAGGAACGCCCGGCTGCTGGGCAACGGGGTAAATCACGCATTTAATTCCAAAACATTTAACAGTTTTTGGCTCTTATCTAATACTTTACAAACCATTTATATGATGATTAGCGCAAAGTGTCTGTGGCATTTTTGTGCGCTCCTCGCAGGCGGTATATAAAAAAACCAAAAAAAAATTATAGGCCAACATCGAGATGCGCTCGTAAATTCCGAGAGTGTTTAACATTTTGATATAGCCATCTTTTATGCGCCAAAAATTAATTCAATCGACGGTGTTTCATAAATCACTGACAATCTAAAAGCAACCCAAAATTAAATTATCGGTCTTGGGTACCTTGTGGCTATGGTGAAAAAAAAAACATTAACTTTATTTGCAAGCAGTCTTGGATAAATTTAACCACGCTTTAAATGAAGTCATTATTAATAGGAAGATTTTAATTTTTGTGATTAGATGGCATTAGATATGTAGGTTAAGGTAGATCTTTTTATAAATGTTTATTGGCAAGTAGCTCACTTATAGTCTACGGTGGAAATCACTGGGTATGTCCGATTTGCCTGCTTTTTAGCATTCAGGCACAATCGTCCTTTTTGCCTTATCCTGCACCCCATTTCTCTTTGTTCGAAAGTTGTTCTTTGTTGAAAATTCTTATTACAAATTTAAGAAGACCCATTTGTTCCAAATTTTTTCTTAATGGAAAATTCTCATATAGTTTAGGTAATTTCATACTTATCATTAAGATTTAATTAAACAGAAATATATATGTATTGACCCCAAAACCAGAAACAATTACTTTTTCTTAAGGAAATATCTTTACAAAAAGAAGAAGAAGAAACATCGTGTGGAAAAAAATTGAGATTGAGTTCAAAATTTTTGCATCCCTACTAAGTTTGTATCAATCTGGAGTTCTCCCTTAAAGAAAAACTTACATCTTACAAATAACCCAAGTATGCTCACGTTATCTAGATTCCATTTAACTTACAAGAGTTTCAATTTTAACACAAGCTTGGGTTCCACAAGCGAATATTTTTGCCACCTCTTATAAAGGGTGTTTTTTTTAGAGTTACATAAGTTTACATCATAATAAAACAAAGAAATATATTTTTAATATCAATGAAACGGGCTTTATTGGATAGAAAATTTTATGACATAAATGTTTAAATATAAGGCCCCAACGGCTGGGCGCGTACAAGGAGCAATCTGGAACACCAATTTTTCACAAACTTTCCGCAGCATTTGCGGCCGTAATTTCGCCTATAACTCATCGAATGTTGATTTCCAGGTGTTCCATTGTCTCTGGTTTATCGACGTAGACAAGTGTTAGTCTCTACTCTGGTGGGTCAGAGGCCAAGGCGGACCCAAAAAAGATTGCACCCACCATGCCTGAGACACCGGAAAATTCAATAAGATGTCCAAATTGAACTTCTTTTTATATGTGCGATAAATATATTATGCTACTACAAATCCGATATGCAAGCTGCTGAAAGAAGATGGAGCAGGGGAATGTCACGTGACGGGATGAACTCTTAGAAACATTCCAATCTTGACGTTTTCATCCATGTATGTATAGGTATGTGTTGGTTACATTAAGTGGCGGATCCACGGGGGTGGCTTTCGAGTCCGGACCACCCCCCCCCCAAAAGTTGGAAAAATGGGTTGAAAGTCTTTTCCGTGCTCTGATATATATATACTTCGAAGTAAAGAATCCCCCCCCCAAGACCAAATCCTAGATCCGCACCTGGTAACATTCATCGGGTTGTCATTATAACTTGAAATTAGCATCTTTAAATCTTTGTGCTGGCTGCCGAAGCAGGGGGATTTGTCGGCTATTGCTGGGTACCATTTTATTCTGACATCATAAGAGAGATCAATGAAAAAGTGCCAACCGCCCCTAACTTGGGAAACAGGTGCCTACCCGTCGGCAATTCGGCTCCCAAAAAGGCACCAGGATTTGATTTGTTGTGGATCGATCTTAGCTTCGAGACTCGTCTTCGACTGGCTTGAGTGGCCCTTCCAGTAGCTTTGCTACCGCCGGCATCGGTCTTAGATACATTGCGATTACTGAGCCACCTCACCACGTCAAGGTGCCAATCCCCAAGAGAGAGGCTCTATGCTCCACTAATGAGAAAAGAAATAAATCATCAGCGACGCTACCGTTCGCTCGCCAGAAGCTCCTCCGCTACCGCTCCTTCAACATGAGCCTACTCATCTAGGAGTTAACTATGCATCAAAGCAGAAGTAGTTATTATGAATGGTTACTGAATGGTGCCAACGTAAATGCTATGTCGCTAGGAGAATCAAACACATTCAGGATTTATGAGGAAATCTGGGTCCTGGGAGCTGCACGCTGTTCGGGACTGCTTTTTCGCAGGTGAATGTATGTCTAAAGGCATATTACTATCCGCAACCTGTGACCCGTCCAGTTGCCTGCAGCTCGGCTCACAGTACTCCCTCTGTTCCGCTAACAATTTCGGAAAACACCAAGTTAGATTTCTTTTGGTTTCTTGCATGCTTGGCTTGATGCTAGTGTCTACTGTATGCTTCCAAAATTCTAATGGAGTCAAACTGGCTAATAATAGTGACTATTGCCGTGCCACGACTCAATCCTGATAGGGTAGAATGTATACGATTTCACTCTTACTCTGTTCCGGTTTAAAATTAGTCATCCGAAGGTCCATCCCTTTGCTTCTGTTCTAGGTCATGACAAACAAATGACCCAATGGTTTTTGAAAAATAGGTTGATTCATTAGTAAACAAGTTTTTTTTAAGAAATTTCGAATCCGAATTCGGACTCAGCGCCACTAAAATTATAACAAGAGATGGACCTGGACCTAGTCCAAAAAAAGTCTTTACTTGTATGGCTGCTTAAATTGAGTTGGTATCTTGCAAGCGATAAGAATTATTGATATCATTGATAAAGTAATACCATAAGAAAACAAACAGGTATTCTTTCAATTTCTGCATCAGCTTTATGTTTCTTTTTTTTTTATTTTTAGCAAGCGATAAGCTCTAATAGATTTTCAGCACAAAAGTAGGCAACAGTTTTTAGCAAAAGGCGTCAAATTTGTAAATTGCCTACCATTTTGGAATACTTGCAAGTCAATAATGCCAAAACAATAATACAAACACAAACACACACATACACACTGAAACAGCGCCTAATGTCCTTAAACATGTAGAACAACAATCACAACAATACCAATGTACTAACAATCTACCCTACCAAAGAAAAAAATATAATGGCAGTTTTCAGGAAAAAACTAACAAAGCAAATGGCCAAATACATAAAAATCAAGTGCGTGTTTGTTTCTTATATACAAACTAACATATATATATGTGCACGTCTGTATGTGTGAAACTCCTTTCCATTGTATGGTTAACACATTTAAGGCCATAAAATCAAATAAATGAGCAGTCATTTGGGGCCATCAGCCCGACAGGACATCAAGCAAGGCATTACGACTTTTTATTTTCAAGTTCGCTGCGCTGCTGCATAATTGCAATTGTATGTGTTTATATGGCAGTACATATTTATATATATACTGTATATATATGTGTGTATTTGTGTGCATGTGATTTTTTTTACTGTTATGTTAACTGTGATTGCCTGCCATATGGGCAGCAAAGTGTAAGCAGTTTGCGCTTGGCTAACCAACAGAGGCAACAATTTTATTGACCATTTGCTATGGACAACAATGCAAAACATGACAGAAAAAGATGGGCGTCAGTGTCGTAGTAAGAGGGGAGAAGGAGAAAAGTTAACTTAAATTCGAATTAATTTTTTTTTGTAACTATTGCAGTTTTAAGAGCTTCATTAAGGCACACGGTGTAGGGAAAATTAAGTGGAGTTATCGATAACATTATTAACGTCACTCGGGCATAGTTCTAATCAGCAATAATGTCCTTGGAAGTGGAAAAGTGTTGCATTGTGGAGTTTACGCGACACCGAAGTTGTCTATGAATACAACCGTGGGTCGGTTTTGGCCGCATCCAGAAGCCTTTGCCAGTCGTTTCTGCTTTGCGCGCACTGACGCCAGTTAGAAATATCAAGCCTAGCCAGGTCAATAGATACCTGATCTTTCCATCTCAGAGGTGGTCTCCGTCTTCCGCGCCTACCACCAGTGGGCACCGTTTGGAAGGCTTTTTTCGCTGGAGCATCATCATCCATTCTCGCCTCATGACCTAGCAAACTTAATACGCCTGACTATGTCTATGTCGCAGTATAGCTCATCAACGCAAAAGGGACCAAAGATATTTCGTGAAATTTTTCTCTCGAAAACTCCTAAGACTCGCTCATCATTGCTCGTTATCGTCCATTTTACAAAAAGTTTTTTTCGTCCTGCAAGAGAGGGCTCCACTTCTCAATTGCCTACTTAGCCCAAAATAGCACCTGTTGGCAAGAGTAATTCTACGCTTGATCTCAAGGCTGATCTTGTTTTTGGTGTTTATGCTGGCTCCTAGCTAGACAAAATCCTCTACTCTTTCGAAGGTGTAGCTATCGACAGTTACATGTTGCCCAAGACGCTGAGAGGGCTTCTGTGTCGACAAGCGGTATTTTGTTTTGTTCTCGTTCGCCGCAAGACCCACTCGCCTTGCTTCTTCATTAAGCTTGGAAAGTGCAGCACATACGGTGCGGTTGTTGCGACCAATGATATCGATATCATCGGCATGCGTCAGTAGCATGACACTCTTCTGCCCCAATAGCGTACCAGTGCGATGGATTTCTGCTGCACCTATAACTTTTTCCAACGAGTTAAATATTGGCTAGTATTGCCCTGACTATCTCTCTACGCCACTGCTTAAAATAAGAATGAGATAGCACACATGTGCCCCATGCATAGTTCAAAAAGACAAAAGGCATGGCTAACAAACGCATATAATGAAGCTAAAACAAAACACACACACAAACAAAAAGAAGCTATAACAATTGTCATATAACGAAATAGCAACAACTATCATAACAACAACAGCAGCAACAACAACAACTCAAACAATATATACAACAAAAACATCTGGAACATAACTAAGATTTCCTATTTCAGTTAACAATTTGATAACTGCAACTAGTTTTTGTTTTTGTGTCAACAGTGCGAGGAGCAGCCATTTTTATATAATTCTTCTCTCTTTTCATCTCATCTCATCTCTCTTACTTTCATTTTGCTTTCATTTCTCTTTTTCATTATTCTTTTAATTTGTGTTGTTGCAACTTTTGAGGCATGCAACACAATGAGTGTGTAACCACTGAAGCATCCAGTTCTCAAGTGTCCAGAGCACAAAACAAAAGCAAAGTAACTAACACAAACATACTCGTACTACAGTAGAAACTCCTTTTATGTAACGTATGCAACAATTTTGAAATAAAGTTTTCGCATAGTGCTTTATCAGTACAGTAAGTCCTTGAAAGGATGTTGCGTTAGAGGGAAATACTTCTTTATTTTCTACTTAATGTTTTTTACAAAGTTCGTGAGGATTACAATATTTAAAATAATCGTCTTGAATACGACATTTGATTAAAAAGATATTTTTATTCAGTTTTTTTTTTTTAGTTTTTAGTAAAAAAAAACTAGTTTATTTTTAAATTAAAATATAAATTGACAAATAGTTCTTTTTAAATTTGTACTTAACTTTTATTTCACATATATATTTTTACGTCAAAAAATAAAAGAATACTTTATATTTTTTTAAATAAGTTGTAAATAGTTTATACTGTTTTGTATAGACTGTTTAAAAATAAAATATATGGAGGTTTATACATTTATCTAAAAATTTGTTTTTTCTCTGATTTTTTTATGCCTTAAATCCTCCAAGATATACATACTGAGAGTAAGCCGCGCGCTATTCTCTTCAAGCAGTGCAAGCAGTTCTCTAAAGCCCTATTGGCAAAAGAAGAGGAAACTTTGAGAAGTAACAAGTAGGCTCCTCTCAATACGTAGCTTATGCAAATAAACACAATATATTTACGTTCTTGTAAACTTTGGCGTCAGTAAGAGCTGAAAGAGGGTTTTTTATTATTAAATAATTTGTTATAAATTTAAAAACAAGCCCGTTCTCGCTTTTACTTAAAACTTAAGTTTATGTCGTATTGAGTTATCCTAAAGGGTTTTCCAATAAGAGGTGTTATTTTGGTATGCAAAGAAAAATGCCATTTTTTGTGATAAATGATCGGATGTTTATTTCATAATAAAGAGGAAGGTATGCCGTTAATAATGAAAAACAACATCAGCCAAATGGCCACCACGACCACGCTTACAGGACCATATCCGTTTCATGAAATTTTGCATAGCCCAATCGCAAATTGAATGCCCTATGTCCTCGATAGCCTCACAAATTCTATCTTTGAGGTCTTGAATCGACGCTGGGCTGTTGGCGTAGACCTTATCTTTCACGTGGCCCCAAAGGAAGAAGTCGCAAGGTGTTAAATCACAAGATCTAGGTGGCCAATTGTGATCATCTCTTCGAGAGATAACTTTGAGGATGGAGAGGCTTCTCAACAATAACTCTTGGGTTTTCCGAGCCCCAGATGCGACAATTTTGCCTGTTGACGTAGCCACCGAGGTGGAAATGGGCCTCATCAGCCAAGAAGATTTTTCGATGGAATTCCGGATCATTTTCATGCATTTCAAGGACCCAATCAGCAAAGACACGACGTTGTTGATGATCGGCCGGCTTGAGTACTTGTGTTGACTGAACTTTATAAGCCTTAAGACCCGAATCTTTATGCAAAATACGGTGTAATGACGTTTGTGGAATGCCCAATTCCAAAGAATGACAAGGAATGGACAAACCTGTGTCTATCTATACTAAGCCAATCGATATAAGCGAGTTAAGACTGTACCTACACACACAACTTCATAGTGACTGATAAAGTCTACCAATTTTGGTTACTTTTACTTTGTATATTGGTTGTACAAGAAAAACTCAAAGCTTTCGAATGCATTCATTTGAAAAATTGTTATTAGCCAGCAATTGACAAGGCAACAAATATATCATACAAAAGTATCTGTATCTTAAAAGTTACAATACACATGTGTGTGTGAAAAACTATAACTGGCTAATTGCAATTACAATCGAACAGTCTAAATGGAATATAATGTAGCGAGCACACCGCGGCCATTTTGCTTTTATTTACTTGCCTTACGTTAAGTTTTAAATTTATGCCCATTAACATTTTTGCACTTTGTTGTGTATGCGTTTGTAACTGTAACAATTTATCACTGTTTATTGATTGCTCTGAATTTATCAATATCCGCTTTTAGCAAGTACAGCAGGCCATACAGGGAAAATGCGCACGCCCCCCATGAGGCGTGTACGCAACATTGTAATACATTGCGAGGGGTATGTGTGGTTCTCTGGGAAGTTTGCTATGTAGAGTTCGAGCATTTTTTGCTGAGCTCATTTTCAACAAGCAGTAATGCATTATGAAAAATTTTAATATTTGAGGATATATTTTTTACACTCCGCAACATTTGGGGGCTGTCTAAAATTTTTTGTGCAGCACGACTTTGAGATATCGTGAGTTAATTTGCGAATCACTTGCGAATTTTTGGTTTGATCTTAAAGGTAATTAAACATAAATTAGAACAATTTTGAATTCAAATCTTTGCAAATTTACAATTTTTCTAAAATATTTTTTTCGTGTATTTTTGTTTTTATAAAGGGTTTTCCAAAAAGAGTTGTTATTTTGAATCAACCGGTATTTCTGGATTTGACAAGTAGACACTACGCCATTACTAAAAATGGAACGATACACGCTTCAACAACGCATTGAAATTATTCAAATTCACTACAAAAATGGTGAAAATCTTGCAGTCACAGTTCGCAAAACTAAAGCATTTTTGGGTCGTCGTGAAGCACCTTGTCGGACCGCAATACAGAAATTGGTGGAAAAATTCGAGCTGTTGGGACAAGTTAGTGATGTGAAGATTAAAACCCGTGCACGTCGCTCAAGAACAACTGAGAATATTGCTGCTGTAGCCCAAAGTGTTGAAGAAAACCCAGGTTTGTCAATTTCTCGTCGTTCTTTGGAATTGGGCATTCCACAAACTTCATTACACCGTATTTTGCATAAAGACTTGAGTCTTATGGCTTATAAAGTTCAGTTAACACAAGAACTCAAGCCGGCCGATCATCAACAACGTCGTGTCTTTTCTGATTGGGTCCTTGAAATGCATGAAAATGATCCGGAATTCCATCGAAAAATCATCTTGACTGATGAGGCCCATTTCCACCTCGGTGGCTACGTCAACAAGCAAAATTGTCGCATCTGGGGCTCGGAAAACCCAAGAGTTATTGTTGAGAAGCCACTCCATCCTCAACGTGTGACTGTTTGGTGAGGTTTATGGTCCGACGGGGTAATTGGACCTTACTTTTTCGAAAATGAGGTTGGATCAACAGTTACGGTGAATGGATTGCGCTATCGAGAGATGATTAATGATTTTTTATGGTCGGAGTTGGATGGTATTGATCTGGACAACGTTTACTTTCAACAAGACGGCGCTACGTGCCACACAAGCAACGAAACCATTGCTCTTTTACGGGAAAAGTTTCCGGTTCGTGTTATCTCTCGAGGAGGTGAACACAATTGGCCACCGAGATCTTGTGACTTAACACCTTGCGACTTCTTCCTTTGGGGCCACGTGAAAGATAAGGTCTACGCCAACAGCCCAATTCGTGAGGCTATCGAGGACATAGGGCAGCCACTTTGCGATTTGGTTATGGAAAATTTCATGAAAAGCATATGGTCCTCTTAGCGTGGTCGTGGTGGCCATTTGGCTGATGTTGTTTTTCATTATTAACGGCATACCTTCCTCTTTATTATGAAATAAACATCCGATCATATATCTCAAAAATGGAATTTTTTTTTAAATACAAAATAACACCTCTTATTGGAAAACCTTTTACAAATTTGCTCTTTGAAGAGCGAAGCTAGCAGGGGGCAAAAGCTTCCTAGAGCTATGTTTTTAGCATACTAGCCTAGACAAATACATACATATTTTACCTAGTGTGACCAGAGCATTCGAAATATTTCTCAGTATGTATTGATTGCAAAGAGTATACAAAATTTTTTGCTACTTAATTTGATTTTCCCTACGGATTTGTTTAAGCCATTCAATGGAGTTGGTTTTTTTTGCCTCCGTTTTTGTTCAAGGCATGAAATTGATGCGCTTAAGTATGTAAGGGCGTGTGGGGGAGGGGTGAGGCAATGTATGTGTATGGTATTATATTTAATGTGATTATTTTTAAGGTTTCCCATTGTATTGGCTTAAAAGCAATTGTAACAGTGTGAGGCAGTAACAAAGAAACAAGCTCAGGCCTTTTATTAGCCATGTGTTAAGCCAAATCAAAAGTTCAGCTAAATGCTACGGCCAATAAACTAAGCGATTAATGCTGTAGAACAGTAAACAGCCAAGAACCAATAACAATAATGCCTATTAGCTTTAGTTTTTTTTTTACAAACTCAATCGACCCACACTTGACCCTATTTTTGGCAAGTACAAGCCACAGTTTATAGGAATGTGTGCTGTTAACCCTTTCGGGCTGTCTTAAGTCACTTGAAATCCATTTACTTTGCACTAAGCTCTGGCAGCTTGCATGCAATTCAGTTAAATGTATTACATTTAATTTGAATACTAAGCCGCTTACCAACACTAAAACTTTTATGCTCACGCCATAAACAGGAATCTTGCTTACAATTAGCTTGTAAGCTGCTGCCACAATCTTTTCAATGTTGTTTCCAAATCAAATCAAAGGTCAGTACCGAAATCCATGTAGCTCAAAAGGATGCCCAAGGAGCGGGAAGGCTGCAGCAAAGACAAAGCAATTCCTGCTGAGCTTCAATGACAAAATCATGCGCTTGGAAAACTCGGCAAGTGAGCAACAAAAAACCAAGTGGAGCAGTCAGTATGCCGTAGTATTAAAAAGGGGCGCATAATTAACACACACAAAGAGAATTCCAAATGTTTATCCCCCAAATGCAAAGGGCGTAACAAAAACCAAAAAAAAAAAAAACACAGAAAGAAACGGATACTTATTTAAAATTTATGTAGCGTAATTACAAGCGATTTAACTCGTTGCCAAAGGGTTGGGCCGGGGTAGATGAAAGCCAACCAAAAAAAAAAAAAATACAACAAAAAGACTAAAAAGAAATTCCCGAGGCAGCCGAAAAGTAGGCAACACAATTTGCGTATGGCAACCCTTTTTATGCTCTCTACGCGTTGTAAAAAAATGGCTACATAGGGTTCTCGGAAAGCGCCAGAGTTTGGGGCAACAAATATTGAGCAAACTCTAGTTAGAGAAAAATTTTAATCTTTTTGCCTTATTTTTAAATTGCGCCTTTATTTAAGCTGATTTTCATACATTATTTAATATTCATGTAAAATTTGGTAAGGTCTCTTTTAACATTTTAAATTTTAGTCGTATCTAATTTTTTAAACTATTAGGGATGTGGAACTTTTGACTAGCGAACAAATTGTATTATAAATTAAAGTTCTCTTGTAATATAAAATTCTCGGAAATTTCTAGAGTTTGGCGTAAAAAGATTACAACAAGTAAAAGATTAGTCTTGCAAACTGCAAAGTTTCTCCCTCAGTTTGTTTTACAGAGTATTTGCAAGTTTTCAATACCCCACTGCGTCATAGTACAATACTTCCTCCTCTTCTTTGTGGGCGTGCACACATCAAATTAAAAAGTGAAAATGAAATCGTTTTCGGGTTGCATGTCCTAGTTAAGCATCTGCTTAAATGTGGGTGGCTTTCTCAACTACTTAGTCTATAATTTTTATCGAAAACAATCTCTTGGAAACAACCAATGCGGTTAGTCGTGTCCAGGTTGTGGTCAGGTCCCAGAACTGGCCCTTTAAAAAGTCATTTAATGCTAGCTGCGTTTAATTGGATGGGCATTTGTATGGGGGCGTATGGGCAGCCATTTTTATAGTTTAGCGTTAAGACCCAAAGCACATACGCACACATAGATATGTATATGTGTACATAGATACAATTATACACCTACATACAGCTCATTGCACATTGTGTTGATAATTAACTTAAATTACTTATACATGAGCCAACAAACCAGGCACTAATTTATTGCATTAGGCACGTTTTAATTACACTTGCGGCCACTAACTGACACTCACCTTCGCATCTAGCAGACCAGCACATGCAGGTGAGTGATACATATATATATGTACATATAACTATATACTATATATATAATTTAATTAGTGACACCGACGAATGCAGCAGCCACAAACAGGCAACCAACGAGCCAAACCCGTCGACCAGTTTTCCGGACTCTCGAATTCAGTTTATGTTGCCGTGTGCTCGACATTTGTCTATGGCCTAATGATTTTCATGCCACGGCATACTAATTTTGTAGTTAGTTGGCCAACGGTCTGCCGTAAGTAAGTAATGGCCACATTACACAACAACAACAACAACAACTGCGGAAATTGGCATCAACGAGGGCAGTACGAAAAGTCAATGAAGTTCTGGTTTGGGTCTCAAGAATTTAAGGAGTTACTTCAGGAAAACATCTTGGTACTGCTAGGTTTAGACGCGGGATGATTTTAGTGCTGTTTAATAGTGCTGAAAGAGTATTGTTAAACCTTAAAGTACTTTGTGTTCTTATGGGAAACTTTTGTTACTGTCGTAACTTTTGCGTCTACTGGTCCTGGTCTCACCAATGCACACTGTGCTAAAGCCAAATTTTTTCAATAAAGTCGAGAAATGCTTGTAAGAAGCTGAATCCGGGTGAATTGGATAAAAACATAAAACTTTTGCACTGAATGTGGCATGTTTACTTTAATAAGGCAACATTGCGTATACGTAATATATTTTAAACGTCTTCCATTTTTTTATCACGCGTACAATATTTTAAAAGCAAATGCGTTTTTGTATTTCAAACAAACTATAAACGGTTCAACAATATTTATTTTTATGACAGATGTATACAGAAATAGGATACGTATACGTAATATTTTTTCAAAGTCTCCTTATTTTGATTGCACTCGCTATATTTTAAAAGCAAATGTGTTTTTGTATTCAAACATAGCTCTTTGGCCTAAAAATATTTATTTATATTATATTTATATATTATTATAACACAGCAATCGAATCATTTATCGAGTTATCGATAACTGAAAACTTAGGTAGAATTTTCTTTGGAAAGCCATATCTCGTGAGCGAATTTACTTCAAAGCTATCTGAAAAATGTTTGTTTTCAAAGCCAAATAAAGCTTTGAATTATAAAATAAAAATGTTGACTTAAAATAATTTTTTGTTTAATTTTTTGGATGCCGCCAGCTGCGACCAATACTCCCTATATTTTAATTATTATATATTTTAATTTTGGGAATGATCGAAGTAAACGAGGGATTAAAAAGTTTCAGTCAACAAGATACAAAAGATATCAGACCGTCCAAACAACTTGGCTGTAATGCTTACTGATAGCAAGCTTTTGAAGCGATCCGAATTCATTTTGTCTTCTCTTGGTCATTCGATTAACATATGATCATATTTTTTCAAATATGGTAAATAATAAGTAAATAAAACTTATTTTTGGCTTAGCTTGGCCTAAGCCAATTACTCTACAGTCTGCCCTCGTATGTAACTATTTATTTCAGTGGTATACGTTTCCCTACACATATCTAAAAAAAAAAAATTGCTAACCATTTGATGCTGAAATTTATTGCGTGAGCTTCGTAATGAGATTCAAATCGAATCCCTGATTAATGCAGCGCATAAACTCAGAAGCAGTTTGACATTTTTCCAAATGAAATGAATGAGCCAATATGCATATAACAACTTCAAATTGTATTCGATTGTAATCGAAATGCAACAGAGTTAATAAATTTGAGTGTGTTAAGACAAACTTTGTAGCGGCTCAGGGTGCCATGAGCTATAGATAAGGATGATTTTATTTTAACTAGAAACTAAATTTTATTACAACGATTAAAAAGATAAAGATAAAATTTCAGAATATTGATAAAAAGTTTAATTTTGAATGTCGTAAAATGATTATATAGTGCATATACTGCTTAAACCAGTTGAGAACTGCAAGCACTTAAATTCAAAAAAATGTTTAGCTCTAGCAGTTTTTGTCAAAAAACTGGTTAAAGTGTTGGTTGAGCTTACTCAAGAAATGGCTGACTTAAGTTCTGGTAAAGTTTTGGTCAAATTTGGACGGACTAGCTTTAAGTAAAAAATCGGCGTGAATGTTTTGTTTTATTACATATACATTTTTTTAAGAGCGTATGCACCTTATCTTGCATCTTCTTGACAATTTGGATAGTATGAAAATGGAAGAGTTTACTTTAGTTGGTGGGCACATTCTTTGTCCATGGAAGTTGAACCAAACTTATCAAAAAAAAAAGTTTAAGGACTTAACGATCCGGTTTGTTTAAAAACAAGAGATATCTAAATATATTTGATTGAGTTGTCGAAGGCGAATAATCTTAGACCATGCCCAGCATAGTATGAATATGGAAGAGTTTACTTTAGTTGGTGGGCACGTTCTTTGTCCATGGATGTTAAACCAAACTTTTTGATCATCTAAAGATACTTGGAATATCGCGTTGAATTTGAAGAGTATGCAACAGTACTGATTTCCGCTCATTTTCTAATTTCTATCCATATCTTTTTTGCGGGAAAAAATACGCAGACTGAGATTAAAATATGCTTTATACTCAACAAAATTTTTCAAATCTTAAAAGGATGCTACTCCTTCAGAGGTGTAGGAGGTTTAGCCGTCTAAACGCATATTTCAACGCAATATATAAGCTAAATTTAAAATAATATTTTAGACATCGCTGAGACCAAAATCTTTTCGAGAACATTGTCAAGCAGATTAACTCGCTTGAGTCGCTTTCCTATTCTCCTAAGACCAAAGTACTCATATTCGATTTTCCAATAAACCAGCAGCTTATTTAAAGCCCAAAAAAGTTGGCTCTTTTTTTCAGTTTTAGTCACACGAATCCTGCACACTTCCTTTGGGCATATCTACTCTAAGAATTAAGCACATCTACGCAAGATACACTTGACTTGCTATAGAAAAAAAAAAATCTGTTGATCCAAGTTTTGTACACACACACACATGGAAACACAATGGCGGAATGGTGTTCATACAAGGAGTATGCCCCATGGCAATTTCGGATCGGAGTTCCTACACAAAAAAAAATGAAAACTGCTTTACACGGTTGCCAAAAGAAAAGGACACTTGAGCACCGCAACAAGCAACGCGTAATAAACGCAAAAGAACACAAACATACAAATACAAAGACACTAACGCAGCTCACATACAGGGGCGTAGCCTAGGGGGATTGCGTTGATTGGGTTGGTTGGTTCTCCTTAATACTTTTTATATTTTTATTTTTTAAATTCTTTTTGACAAGGTTAGTCAAAATATATTGAAGCTTTTCTTAGCTATTTTTTTTTTTAAATATAAAATAATTTAAAAAATTTTGTATATTTTAAAAAACTTATAATTTAAAAAATTTTTTATATTTTGAAAAATTTATAATTTAAAAATTTTGTATATTGTAAAAAAATTTATAATTTAAAAAATTTTTTATATTTTAAACTAAAACAATAAATTTACTTTCGTAATTATAATATTTAATAAATATTGAATATACTCATGTTTATTTTTTATTTTAAGAACCGACATTTTTTGTTTTCCAAAGTAAAAAAAATTTTTTATTTTTTATTTTATTTCTTAAAATTTTGTATTTTATTTCTTTGCAACCTTTTTTTTCAATGTAAAAAAGTATTAAGCATTTTTATATATTTTCAACTAAAACAATAAATTTATTTTTCTAATTTTTTTTTTATATAATAAATAGCGTTATATATGTTTATATTTTATTTAAAGAACCGATATTTTTGGTTTTCAAAAGAAACTAAATTTTTGGTTTAATTTCTTCATTTAAAATTTTGTATTTTATTTCTTAGCTACTTTTTTGTTTAATATGAAATAGTATTAAACATTTTCTTATATTTTAAGCTAAAAAAATAATTTTTCTTTTTCTAATTTTAATATACATATATAATAATAAATAGCGTAATATATGTTTACATTTTATTTAAAGAACCGATATTTTTGGTTTTCAAAAGAAATTACATTTTTTATTTTATTTCTTAGCTACCTTTTTTTTAATTTAAAATAGAATTAAACATTTTTATATATTTTCAACTAAAACAATAAATTTATTTTTTAATTTATTTTTATATAATAAATAGCGTTATATATGTTTATATTTTATTTAAAGAACCGATGTTTTTGGTTTTTAAATAAAATTTTTTACATTTTTTCTTAGCCACTCTTTTGAGTATAAAATAATACCTAAATTCTATTTTTTATATTTTTATATTTATATTTTACGCGTAAAAAATAAATTTACTTTTCCTTTTTATGTAATAAATTATTTATTATTTAAATTAAAGATATTTTAAATAAAATTTTTTATTTTTTTGATAGCTACCTTTTTTGTTATAAAATAATATTAAAATTTTTTTTTTTATTTTTAACTCAAACAAAAAATATTTTTCTAATTCTAAAATAATAAATAGCGTAATAAATATTTAGTTTTTATTTAAAAAACAGATATGGATACAAAATCCAGAACTACATTTTTTTTTTAAATTTTTTTTTGTAATTTTTTTTTCTATTCCAACTATTTTTTAAAATCAAAAATAAAAATATGTAAAATTTTTTATTTTCATTACATTTTTTATTTTTACTTACTTTTATTTAAAAAAAATGTAAAATTTTTAATTTCCATTAAATTTTTTTATTTTTACTTTATTTTTATTTAAAAAAAAAGTAAAATTTTTAATTTTCATTACATTTTTTATTTTTGCTCCATTTTTTATTATTTTTTTTTCTTAAAAAATTTTTAGTACAAAAAATAAACAACAAAGTACAATCTTTTCTTTGCTCAAATCCTTTCCACGTTTTATTGTTTTTCTTTTTGTTTAGTAATAATATTTTTTTTCAGCACACCTTTTTAGTACCCAAAACAAAAAAATTTGTCTTGACAAAGTTCTTTAGATTTTTAAAAGATTTCATAAAATCAAAAAATAAGAAAAAAATTTTTTTGTTGCTTCCCTTTATAAGAATCTGAGCTACGTCCTTGAGCACTCACACTTACGCAGCATACACACACAAAAAAAAAAAACACACACAAAAAGCAACTTGACTCCGTTTGTTTTGAGCTGCACGCTTACCCACTGCAGCAATGCTCTCTTTCTCTACAGCATCTCTTGTCCCGGCGTATCCTGGCACTGGCTTGGACTGGGGCTGGGCTGTCCCTTAACTTCGTGTTGTTGCCTCTCATCTTTGACACGTTTAATGGACTGCGCTGGTGTTGAACGCTGCGGCTCTAGTTGCTTTTGGCACTCAGTCCCGGGCCCGCTCCTGCATCCAGGTAGCTCGGCTCTAGTCCTGCTTTGATTTTGCATTCCCTTTTATGCTGTTCCTTGTGCTGCTGCTGCTGGTGCCTTTAATGCTACTGCGGCTTTTGTATTTTTAATGTCACTCGCGGATTGCATTTGGCTTCAAGTTTCGGTTGCAGCAACTGATTACTTCGTGGTTTTCTGATGCTGCATGCACATCTATTATTTATATTTAGACATTTATCTTATTTCTTATTAAATCAACAATATGCTATCAAGTTAAGGGTGACTTAAAATGTAGTCAAGCTTTTAGTAGTTGTATCTCTTTAATTAAAGAGGGAAATAAAGATGGAACTATGTACCAGCAAGGAAAAAAATCTCTTTATTGAGAATCGATGCAAGAAGCCTTTAAAAGATTGAAGACAAATACTCTGCCGTACTCATAAACAACTTGAACCTTTAAATTAAAGAAATATTCAAAATTTTTACACACTGGCTAGAAATAAGTTAAAAACAAAGCTTTTTTAGATTGAAAAAACTATTATATTTGTCATATTCATAGAATTAGCCTAAAGAATATTGGACTCCGACTAAGTTGCAAAACAACAAAAAAAAAAAAAAAACTGCCTGCCAGCTTAAACAGTTAATTTAAAGCAAAAGAGCGCTAAAAGACTCTTGTCAAAATTAGCTTAAAGACAAATGGATGGTTGGATGGATCTCACACTCTCTCTCTTTGTGTCGTTTTGCATTGTACTTAACTTCAAAGTCATGTAAATTGCGTTGCAAATTGGCAGTTGTTGGTTGCAACAATGCAAAAAGTTTGTAAAAAGCCGTTGGCAGAGGCGTGGCAGGCTGATGAGCCGAATGCCAATGAGTTGACAGTTTGTTGGCTGACAGGAAGTTGTTAACAATAGAAGGACGCACATGACGCGTTGCTCATACGCCACGTTGTCTTTGTAATATTGTAATACGCCTTGTTGCACGCATGAGTTGCATGTAATCAGGCTGCTGTGCGTGTATATACATTTGTGCCATATACTAATTTCTAGGCAAGCAGATCAAAAGAAATTTAGCATCTTTAAGCAATTTGGAAGACAACTTCAAGTAGATAATTTAATACACATTTCGAATTGCAATAAGTTTCATATACACTTCCGCTTGTGCACACACATATAAAGTGATTTATGAGCTTGGAGTTTCCCTCCCCCAGGATACACTTAAGGCTTGTCATCATAAAATAGCAGTTCAGTACGAACAATTGTGCTGATCTTTGTTGTACTCCAACCATACTTGACATAATGGAATCAATATTTGCCCTTTTTTGGCATAGCCAAGCGGATCCAAAGCGACGCATACAGTCATTTCCGGTACACACTCAAACACATACTGGAAGAGCTGCTGACTTGGTCACTTGTTCTAATGCACTTCACTGATTTAGTGTTTGTGACATTTCCGGCTTCCGTTTTATCTCCCTTTTTTTTTGTCAGCTTCCGTTGTTGTACTTTCGCACTTGTTGTCATCATATGCTGACCAACAACAACAATTGCAACAACTAGTGCAACCAGAGCCGCCATTGTCATCATGACCAGCACTTCAAAGTGCCATAATATAGTCTGGCTGCGTTGGTTCATTGTCGTTTGGTTTTTACACTTTCGCTATGTGGCGGCTGCAAAGGCACGCGGGATGCAGCAACATTGTATGCCATGAGGAGTAAAAAATGCAGCCAGATGATAGCTGGCTCTACCGCAGCCTGACCAGGCCACACTTTGCTGCGGCGTTTTCGGTTATCCTTTGGCTATTACGACGTAATTGACACTTGCTCCAGTTAGATGTCGCTGGTTTCCTATCCCCCCAGCACATAGTACTATATACATTATTTCTCTATATTTTTTTGCCACTTTTATTCCAAGCTGCGGTATCTGTGTTGCATGCTGTGAAATTTTTTTTTTTGTTGCCCGCTCTGGCAACGTCTGCTTAAGGACTCTGAAGCATGGTTATGGGCAGGCGTCTCGCCGCAACTCGCTTCAAGCATCTGTCTGAAAAAATAATTTATAATAGAGCATAACGAACAATAAGCTGGCAGTCGGACAGTTGTTCTGGGATTTGAGAAAATGGTCAGGGTATTTTTTTCTCTTTAGCTTGGGCTGCTGATAGATTACTATGCAGACATTTGGTAAAGTGTTTGCTGCATGTTGTTATGGGTTTTTTACTATAAAATGTAGGTAGGCTTTTCTAAGTTGGTCTATATATTTATATAGGCTATGCCTAATGGGACTGGTTTATTGTGTATTTGTGTAATGCAATTAGAAGGTAGCAGCAGTGATGGCAATCATGGTGACCATAGGCTTAGGTATCTTCTGTCAGTACGTCAGTGTGTTGCAGTCTTTAGGCGCCAAAGAAACCGAAAGATGGACGGACATCGGTATATCGACTTTTTGAGTCAGCCTGAGCCCACTTTAGATAATTTTGGGGATATCCGACGACTCCTTCTCTACCAGCTTCCTCTTTCAGGACAAGGAGAGCCCAGCTGTAGACTGAGTGTTACGAAACCCCTTTGCCCTAACTGCAAACCTAATGTGGAATCGGCCATCGATCACATGCAGGGTATCACGGCAAACATGGCCGACTTTTTGCAAGAAAAAGAACAAAAGAAACTGTGTTGTCTTAATAGAGCTCCATGCTCGACTTTAATACGAGCTATCAACGGACACTGGCTGGTAGGTGTCCATGCATCCAGACTTAACGCTCCACATTATGATTTCTGCAGAAGCTGCGGTGATGAGGAGGAGCCAGAGACGGTGGAGCAACTTTTCTGCTACTGCCCAGGACCGCTTTTTAAAGTTGTATTATCGGAGCTCACTGAACAGAGTCCTAAAAGCCTTTCGAGGTTCATTCAGGCCTCCGGTTG
The DNA here is from genome assembly GCA_018150985.1 of Chymomyza costata. Taxonomy (NCBI): domain Eukaryota; kingdom Metazoa; phylum Arthropoda; class Insecta; order Diptera; family Drosophilidae; genus Chymomyza; species Chymomyza costata. Next base: position 871,358 of record JAECWU010000318.1, read on the forward strand.
GATGTGACTTTTAAATCATATTGGATACCTCCTGAGTGGGGGAATGATGGGCCTTTTCGTGGCCTAAGTGAGTTGGGACGCCAAGTCGATATAACCTAACCTAACCTCGTACAGCCAGAGATACTTGCTGTTAAATAGAGACACTTTTTATTTTTTTTAATTTCGGAAAATCTATGAATAAATTTGTTGATTTCATTTTCGGTTTTAGAATGCCATTTTACTACGGATACTTTGAAATTTTTAAGCTAGTCTAAGCAATTTTTTCGTAATTCTGCGAACCCTTCGGTGTTTTTTTATATAGATATAGATAAACGTTTTTCTTATCCTCGAGTTCCCATTTCCCACTTTGTCGAAGGGCTTTTGGACAGCTGTAGCTAAAGGCGGCAATCGAACCATTTTCACCCCTTTTACTTACCAATCAGATAATCTTAATTATTATTGTCCCCTATTAAGGAACAAGATAAAATTTTTGTTAAATAAATTACGTTAGATTAAGTCTGCAGTCAGGAACTTCAACAGATTCTGGGCATAAAAATAATTTAATAAAATTTTTGCGAATTATGGAATAACAAAAAAATACCCTACCAATTTGAATTCATATAGAAAATAGATAAAACAAAAATATTCAAATGTCCATATATCAGTTTATCCTCCTGATCTTATTCGTCAGTCAACTATATTCCACAAATTATTAATTAAAAAATTCTTCTTAAATACTTCTAGTGTATATTTAAGGCTCTTTATGAACGATTTTCCGAAAGTCTTATCGCATCTCAAAAGCATTTCCATAAAAAAATAAAAAACAATTCTTTTGCTAAATGCGCCAAAAAACCCTATCAATTACTTAAAAATTAAAAAAAACAGCTCATAAAAAAGAAATAAAGCAGTGGAAAAATAATAATGTGGCCAGGACACTCAAAGGCTTTGAGTCGGTGTGTGAGTATCTGTGTGTTTGTGTGTATCTTTTTCTATAGCAAACTATCTGCAGCTGCATAAGCAAGCATAAATGAAATGTCAATGTAAACAACACGCAGAAAAATGAATTTTTAATAAAAAGTAAAGAGCTGAGCTCGGTAACCGGCAGTCAGCTCGATTCTAGTCCCAGTGCCAGCCCGATGCATACATCAAGGAGCTCTCTCAAGCGAAGACATTGCTGCAGCGGAGAAGTTGTTGTTGTTGCTGCAGCAGGGTTGTCGTCTTTGTTGTAGTTGCTGCTTCTTCTGCTGCTGCTGCATTGCAAATGCATAAACACAGTTTGATATTATTCCAGTGCCAGCTGCGCGCATCGCATGCATTTTACTTGGAAAATTGTCGACGAGGACGAGCACAACGACGAGGACGACGACGACGACAAGTTGCATAGAAAAGCACAACACGTTGACAACGTCATGTGCTCTGTAAATTGCATTAGAAGGGGAGAGCGGGTAGTAGGGGTGTAGTGTGTTGTGCAGCTACCAAGGAACCCAGTAACACAGTCAACAGCCCAGTCAGAGAGGCAGTCAGCCATGTGACAGACATTGACAGGCAACAAACAAGATATCTGCGCGCGCCCGCCTGCTCATCATTTGTCTGCTACTATTGGATATCGGTTAGGATGCAAACGTTGTAGGGTATCTGCTTGTCTGTCAGAAACGTGCGGCATGTTCACATGCAACGTTCATGGCATAAAATATTCAAAATATTGTAATCGCAGATATGCATGCACACACCAACACACATGCCTGGATATCCATATAAGCAAGTTTGAACTTTTCTTTCAAATATTGTGCAATGCGCGCATATAATTTCCACTTCGATTTCTGCCATCATCATCTATCGAAGTTATTCAAACATATTCATGCTACAAATGAGTTTTACACATGTGACTATGTGTGGCAACAACACTGTTTCTTCCTGTTTCTCTCCACTGCTTAATCTACTTCTTGCTCTTCTTGCCGCTTTCAGCTCCGTGCATTATTTATTTTTTGTTTGCTCAACAATTTTAACAGCTTATTAATAATGCATTTGGCAATGCTGACTTTACATTTAACAAAAGCTGTCATTAGTGCATTTTATCAAGTATACACACTGTTGGCCAATAGTTTTGCAACACTGAAACAATAGATATGGCATTTGTTAGCAAGCATGATAAGAGAAGGATTTGTAATGAAACAAGACTACGACTTAAAACTGAGTTGATGTCTAAACAAAAGATTGGAAGTCTTTAAGCAATCATTATAAGAGCTGTAAGCTCTATTATGAGCTCACTGCGCAGTTCCTAGTTGGCTAGAGCTTATTGTCCCGGTAAGGAATAGAAATAAAGTTTAAGTTGTAACCGAATTTGAAACGATAGAAATAATAGTATTCAGAGTATGTACCAATCGCATGTAACAATAGTATATCGATAGTTTGTATCGATGGGTTAAGAGCAGCGGTGGGCAAAACTACTAATGCAATTTTTTGTGTCTGTGTGCGTAAACAAAAAAGAGCTTTCGCAAGGACCGAGGTACAATGATTTTTTTTTTGCACAGTTGTCATTAAATTCGACAATATATCGACATTTATTTTTATGCGGGACGTATATGTTATACTCTACACATTGAGCAGAGCGATTTTGCCTGAAAATTCGGATAGGATCGTGTCGATCAGGGGCTTACCTACAAAAAATATGACTTGCTCACATCATTACTTATTTCATATGACGCCAGCCAGAATCGCAAATTGTTATGATCAACAAAATCCAAATATACACAGAGTCCGTACTCTTTCGTGTTTTGACATGTGACTATGATTTGCGTTCCATTGTAAAACTAGTTCACACGTACGAGACGAGCTTTTACGGCAAAAAGCTCTTTTCTCGTACGTGTGAAAACTCTTTGGCACGCGTGCCGCCTAGGTGCCCACCGCTGGTTAAGAGATAGATGTTATCGTGGTCAGCGGAAAAAATGTAATGAAACAGAGCAGACGTTTGAAAAATACAAAATTGAATTGAATAAATTATGAAGATAATTTAATAAGTTTTACGTTGAAATAAAGTCGTTTTATTTTGCCATTTGAAGCCGAAACCTAACAGTCCCCAAGTCCATTATGCAAGTAGATAAGGACTCCAATTACTTATTCTTATTCTCAGGAAGCTTGAAAATAACTCTATCGAACTTCTTTTAGATGAGCTTGACGCAAAATCAGGGAGCATCATTTTATTGCATACTGCTTCCAAATCCGAATTTTTTGACAGAAAGTAAGTTTTTTTTAGCTATTTTTGCCAAAAAGCTTAGTTCCTATGGCCTTAATGATAGAACTTGTAAAACTTTAAGAATACAGCAAAGTAAAAAACTGGAGAGTTTTATTGCACCACGTCTTGCATGTTGGCAGTCTGCACTCCCATCACAGAGGTTTTGGTTCGAACCCGCAAACTGTCCAGCGCCAAAACCCCCAAAACACAATTATTTCAGCTATTCCACATTTTCCTACCCTACACAAACCCACCTAAGCCCCGAAACTCCTCCAGCATGCATCACTACAACACACAGCTTTTCAAGGAAGAATAAAAAAGTGATGCTATAAAAAAAGCTCGAAAAGCTCGATGAAAGGTCACTGCGATCAGCGAAGACACAAATCGCTATCATCTTGGTCTTCATCTTCGTCAATAGATGGCGCGACTTCCAAGCACATATGACACCTGCGAGCAAAAAGTTTGCTAATCGAGATGATGAGCTTCTTCCCCTGGGAGCTTGGATGGTAGCCCCATCGTCAAGGGACGCCACGCCCAGTTGACGTTAAATGGCAGCCCCACCACTGGGATAAGTCACATATCTGGCCAAAGACTCTATTTTTGGCCGATAATTGCTATGACGACTTTATGATATATAGTGGTCTGATCTGCTTGGTCTTGAAAAATGTCTCTGTGCAAAGTTTCAGGCTTATATCTCGAAATTTCTGAAAAATTTGAGTTTGGAACCAGTGGGGTTTGGAGGAGACACTGCGGATAAAGTCGAACGAGACATGGGAGCAACTTAAACCATTGCATAATTTTATGACAGATTGTTACAAAATAGTCAAAAAGATCTTGAGAGTACTGACATCCTTTGGTAAAGAAAGTTTCGGTACTTAGAAATTGTTTTAGACTCAAAAGTAAACTCCAAGGCCCATGTAGGATATGCTATTGATAAAATTAACTCCCTTATTCCTAGCTCCCTCTTTCTGCATTCCTTTATCAATAGGAACTCACGGTTGTTCATCGAATACAAGTGTTAATTGCTCGGATCCATATTCATGGCAATAACATTGTCTGCACTTTTTATTACAATAAATCTACAAAATTTTTTTGGCTGTCAATGGTTTTACGATTATCCCAATAGCTGTTACTCTCTCTCTCTCTCTATGCCCACGCTCTGCAAGCGCCTCTCTATTAGGCGCCACCTTCTCATTTCTGCACCATCTCTGACAGACTGTCTGTGCTTTTTTGGCAGCCTGGTGGCTTGTCTAGTCAAGCTCAGCGCAAATTTACAAATTTCAACAATAAGTCAGCACAAAATTATTATGTTTCGTTTTGGCGGAGTGCAAGAGGCGTAGTCTAAGAGTGGGACTAGCGCATAAAATGTAAGCACATTGCACAGCAGGCAAGCATTTATTCAATTGCCTGTCGCCTACATTAACATTCATAATGCACTAACAAGGAGTATATGGGTTCTCACATCGAAACTTTTGATTCCATTAGGGTTCTTAGCAGAGGAGGATTCCAGTATGCATCTTTGTTGAGAAGAGCGCATTGTGAGTGGCAGGAGAAACTGGTGCACAGTGGCTTGCTTTTGCAGATGATATAGACTTAATAGATTGAGTCGAGCGATATGATCCCAAAATCATTGTGACTTTTAGCAGACAGCTAGAAATTAATAAATTATCTAATCATCTTGCGGTTAACCGCATTTACTAAATAAAAAGAAATCTTCATCTTATCATCTTAGATTTTCGTGTGCCTAAATCTGGACAATGGGATGCCGAAATAAGTTATCTGATTTCTCTTACGATTATCTAAAGCTTGAAAGTACGATCAACAGTTCTTAGCACTTGTATCTTAGTCGCTTTGTCATCATCTCAAGCTTTTAAGCTTAGAAAACGTAAAATATGTATAAACATATATTTAATCTGAAAAAATATTACGATCAAATTTAGCGTTCTGGCCCTTTGCTCCAACAGAAGCCACACAGGACTCTAACTATTTAGCGTTTGATTGTGTTTTTTGTAAATATCTGACTAATATGGGGCATAACCAGACCATCCCTACTTCCAGAGGAATAAAATCTGGAAGCTGGCTCTCAAAATTGCGGCTTGGACTCGGTACTGACAACTCCGTTCCGCAAAAAACATTTGTTATGAGACCTGTGACGTGCAAACTATTAATCGATAGGTATATCACTAATGATGCGAATCATAGATGGGTTCAAACTGGAACCTGTCTAGCTAGCAGGTTAACTTGGCCACAATGGAGCCTAAACAGAACAAAGCAGCTTTTAAAACTCAGTAGACAGGACGTAAGAGCAACGATAGGGGTTCTTACTGGACACTATCTTATTGGTAGACACGCTAACAAATTGGGGGTGTCTCATTTTGACTACTGCAGAAGTTGTCAGGAAGTAGAAGAGGAGGAAACAGTGGAGCATCAACCTGTGTGGATGCATGGCACTATGCTGGAGAAGACTGAACACACTGGGTTCCGAACTTATTGGGAATGTTACTGAATTCGCAGGAATCAGAATAAATAAGATTAATTCGTTTCGTTCAGAAAGGATCCAGGAGAGTAGAGAGACTATCCCTTTAGTGGCATCACAACGGGCCTTTTACAGGCCTAGGTGTGTCGTAAGGCAACCACTTCTACCTACCTATGAGACCTGTTTCAGGAGGCCAAGATTCGTTTCAGATTGCAGAGCCAACAATGATGATGACGATCATCTCAAACTCATAAAAACAATTTAAAGAATGCGTGTTTTTTGGTAATATCTGTCTGATATAATGAGCATCTCAAATTTTGAAGAACGAAAAATTTTTTCGCGTAACTTGTTGGCGGATAGCTAATTTCCATTCCCTTTGTAGAAAGTCTCGTTTTCAAAATTTTTTCAAATAAAATTTTGAAGTTCCAAATTATGACAAATTTTTACGCTGATGAGCAGTATTTGCTTAAAACTGTTTTTGGATTTTCAAAATCTTTGAGAAAATTTGAAATAACATAGATTTTTGAATGTACCTATTTACCAAATTTATAACCATTTGCTCATCTGTATATGTATGTGCCATATAATTATAGAGGTTGGGCTAGTTGGCATTGGCCAAATCACGATGATGAGACCAAAATATGATCTCCTTACTTTGTTACCAGGGTATACACAGTACGTCTAGTCTAAACAGCTTTTCCATATCATCTTTTTTTTCTTCATCTAAACATTTTTTGTTTTTAACATTTTGACTTGCTGCGCATATAACTCATACCACTTGTTGTCTGCTTACCGAGTTTTTTTTTGCATGTTTTTGTTGCGCGTGATTTGATTGACAGAGATAGCGCTCAAAAAAAAAACTGCCAAGCATTGTATTTTGGCAGAGCGCATAAAAGTAGGCAACACTTTTTGTATTTTTGTTTTTGGTATCTCACGATGTTTTTTGTTGACAGCCAAGTGTTTTTGTCGTTGTTGGTGTTTCTGTAGCTTCTGCCGCTGGGTATTTGAACTGTAAGTACTTTTGTGTTAGCTGGCATTTTTCGTGGGCTACCACGCCCAAGCCATTGTCTATCTGATTGAGGCGTTTAAATGAAAAGTGCATTGAGAAGCCAGCACACAGTAAATAAAGTTTAAAATTCAATTACAAGGCAAGAGCGCACAAGTTGATTGCCAGGCTGTATGACTCATGGACTGATTGACTAACTGACGCACTGTTTGACTAAATGACGCACTGATTGACTAACTGATTGACTGACTGATAGCTGTCTGATTGACTGACTGAGTGACTGACTGACTGGCCAAGCAAATGATAGAACAGCAATTGAATTGACTCTGTCTAGCAGGCTGCCTTTTGTCATGTTGGAAAATCAAATCCTTTATTGCTGCTTGCTGTTGGATCAATTAACGTTGAATGTGTGTGCAAAAGCAATACCGCAAAAGCCACACACACACACAGACACACATATATATACACACAGATACAGTTACTCTCTCAAACACACACACACAGATACAGTAACGACAACCACTGACAACCACTCAACTGCTTTGGTCGCTTTACTGCAATTTTTCGGTTAACAATGTCACAGTGTTTGTGTGCAAGTATCTGTGTGAGTGTGTGTTGACAGTGGCCAGTAGCCATTGGAAGTCCCGAATCGTTTTGTGGTAAAACGTTAATTTCCACCGAGCACTTTTCAACAGTTTGTCAACAGCGCGAACCAACCTGACAGACTGTACCAGTCGCTGGGAATGATGTAAAGCCAGCGCCTGGACGCGGTTTATCGTTGCGATATAGAGAAATATATAGAGATGGTAACGTGATCGAAAGCTAGCGGTGAGATCAGCGCGAACATGATTGAGTTAAGGGCTGCCAACTGCACATAGGACGAATTTTTGCAAAAAAGTCGAAATTTTCATAAGCAATATGAGAATGAGTAAAATTATTTTGAAAATGAATAAATTTGAATCGATAAGGAATTCGAAGCAACAACAAATTTCTCTCGACTCCTTATTTGGTTACGTGAAGATTTATCTTCCATCATTTGACTATAAAAGCTCCATTAAGGAACTTTCTTTCAAAAATGAAACAAATTCTTTAAAAAATAACAATTTATCAGACGTGCTCCGTAAAACGAAAAGACCAAACCGAAAAATTTTATTCCGGTTTTGTTTTGCATGCTCCGAAAAACGAGATTTTTTGTCGATAAATTCGCTTTTTTTTCGATAAATTCGTAAATTTCCCACATTTTTCGATAAATTCTCATGCTTTGTTTGCGCGAATTAATTTTTTTTTGGTTCAAGACAGCTGATATGGTTGCCGCCGCTCTGCATTTTTTTATTACTATATATTGTTTACATATAATTTTCATTTAAATATTGCTAGTAGTTGGTTATTTTATTTTCTAAATAAAATTACACAAAAATATTACTAAAGCAACAATGTTTATTGAAATTAAACACGACTTAGCTATTTTTGTTAGAAGGGAAGTTTTCTTTGCAAAATGCGGGAACCCTGTCGCACCAATCGGTCATGTGTTCGTGTATGATATGTGAACATATACGAACACAAAAAAAAAATCGTTTTGGGTTGTGCATTATTTCAGTCAAAAAAAAAATTTAAAATATAAGTTGGCTTAAATATAATCTAAGAATATCAAAGCATATTTAATAAATTATTTCAGTAAAAAATTCGTATTTTTTTTAACCTATTTTGCCGATTCGCTTGAATGCCTCTTGCAACAAAACATTCAGCTTCAAACTAAATGAAAAACTCGGTTTGGTGAAATTGGCAGCACTAAACATTCGGTTTCAAAACGAATCCGAATAAAATGTTCGGATTCGTTTTCCGGAGCACGGCGGTTTATTATTTTTTATCGCATTGAATTGAGAAAAGAAGAAGGAAAAAAAGCTGCATTTCACGAAGTTACAATTTTTTTTTTACTTATATAAATTTCCCTTAAAATAAAACAGCTGCACCTTGGAAACTGCCAGATAAACTTCAACACAAATTCTAAAAAGATTTTGACATTTTAGACATATTTTGGACACGACACGTGTTCAGCTCTAATCCACAATCTTGGATTCTTGATGAAAATTGTTGCAAAAATCATTCGCAAGTGCAGGACATGCAATTAGGCTGTCAACAACAACAACAACAACAACAACAATAACAATGGAAACAAAGCAACAACAATAAAGAAATAAATATTTTTGCTTTGAAAATGTTTTTATTTGTTAAAGAAAAACAAAATAAAAACTTATGGTAAGTCTCTATAACATATGAAATTTTGAATATGTATCAAGACATATTTTATATAACTACAGTTAGGCTCTCTCTGCTTTTGTATATAATTCGAGTTTGTGCACAGATCTGTTAACATGTTCCAAAAAACCAGAGCTTAGTAACTAAAATTTGCTTTAGAGCCAAATTGAAAGTGTTTGCTTACATGAGAACTTTGGTAAATATCAATTAAAACTGATTTTCAGCAGCTTGTGTGTGTGTGTGTGTTTGTGTGTATATAAGAGCATGTATGTGTGTGTGTGTGTTCAACGTGTGGCAAGAGCAGCTGCAGCTTTGGAAAAATTGAGTTTTTAGGTTTTCGCACTGGTTTCTTTACCTTGTACTCGATTTGGACAATTTGTGCGCACATTTTCGTTTTTTTTTTTTGTATTATAGATGTACTCGGAAAAACGAGTAAAACAAGTCATTACAAGCCATTAGGTGTTGGCTTAGTGAGTGCTGTAATCTTGTCTTCCTGTTGGCAGTTAATGTAATTAAGTTGAAGTTGGCATTGCACAAATTGCAAGTCATTGGCAATACACTTCAATTTATCGTTTTTTTTTTGTATACTCTTTAATACAAAAACATTCATTTGCTAAATGTTTCGATTTATTCGATTGGGTGTAAGAGCGAGAGACAAAGACACAGTGAGTGACCAGTTTCGTGGCACAAAACAATGGCGGCAGTTTTCAATTTGCACTTTATGTGTATATATCTGTGCCGCCATATTGTTTTTTTAACCTGTTGTTGCTTGTTTTGTTTGTAAAGTAAACTGTACCATTGTGCATACTGTAGTTGTTTGATTGTTGCACAGGCCACAACAGTGGCAACAAAAACAACAATTGCACGATCAATATGTTTGGGTATATACAAATACAAAAATATTGTATAAAAACAAGAGGTGTTCTTTGGAGATGGAATTAAAGGGTAGGAGTACCTATTGGAGATAATTATTCGTATACCATATATCATTGAAGAAATGCTTTATAGCATTTGATAACATAATTCTAAAAAAATAGTATATGTAAGCGTTGAGATTTGGGAATTTTGTTAAGAATTTTTTACCCTAACCAAAGGACCCTTTATAAAAAAAAACTCTGCTTTTTTAAAAAAATTGGAAATTAAAACAGGGTTTGTGTTTGAAGAAGTGCAAAATACCAAACATATTAAAATTTACTTTAGAGTTTTTGAACGGATTTTTAAGAATCTCCGCCATATCAGACCAAATATCATACAAAAACTGGAAAATTAAAAAAAAAAAAATAGAATATATATTTTTATATATCAAATGAAAAGCTTTCTACGATCGTGGTCTAAATAAATAATAAAAATCGTGCAAAAAAAAAAAATCATCTTAATTGACCTTTGATCTACAACAAGTTCCATTCGATAGATACTTCTATGTAGGGTTGCCACCAAAAAATCTGAGATAAAGAGAAGAACAGGTGATTTAACGAATGTAACATTCCCACTATTCATATTGTTTTAAAAATTGGAAAAAGGAACATGCACTGTGAATGACTGAATTAAGAGATGGGTTGCAAACCGGAATGGATGACAAGTACTTAGGATCTAAAGTCAACAAAAGTCTATCTCATTTGACACAGCACCAACGATCGAAATATGAGAGAGAGGCATTATTAGTTTACCATCGAGCTCTTACATTTTTGGGAAAATGGTACGATTTTGAAGAATCTCCATTTCAACACTTGTCAGTGTTGAACCTTAAAGACGAAATAGTAGAACGACAACTGTTTCTTCGAGGGACTGAAGAGGTTGATCATGATGTTGACGAAGACGCTCTTTACGACGAAATACTTTCTTTGGCGAAGATCAACTATATTGTAACTTTGTCAAAATACATCAAGTATGACAAAATTGGACATTTTCAAATTTGCCGCTCTCCACGGACCCGGAGAGCCGGGCGTGTGACGCGACCGAGGTAGTAACCCTACTTCTATGCTCTCATTTGATCTGCTGGCCTTGACTCTGTGAGAGATAGCTTCAAAAAATAATTCGCCAGTGAACATCTTCGTACGAACACTGGCATCAAGAAAGCATGCGCCCTGTCACCACAACTCTTCAATCGAGTAGTGGACGAGATTATGGGAGAGAGGTAAGCAAGACCAGGCATGGGATCACGTGAAGTTTCACCAAACACCTTGAAGACCTGAACTATGCGGACGACATATGCCTCATGTCTCATAAACTCAATGATATCCACATCAAAGCTAACAACCTCGAACGCCAATCCAAAAAGGCGGACTCACTACAAATGCATCCAAAACAATAGAGATGCGCTTCAACCATGCCAGCCAAGTTAACATCAACATCTGTGGGAACACTATTGACTTGGTGTGGAGGATGATGATGGAGTCGACTCCTAAAGGCACGATCAGTATTTGGTAGACTATATCGCATATGGATTAACCGCCAAATAAGCAGAATAGCTAAGCTGAGGATCTTCAAGGGGTGCATCAAATCACATCTGCTGTACGGCAGTGAGACATGGCTGATCTCACAAATAACGACACAAAAACTTCAGTCATTCATAAACAAACGCCTGAGGATTATATGCGGAAAAATCTGTACAAATGAGGTCCTAATCCACTTACAAATTAGAAGACGAAAATGGATGTGGATTGGCCATGCACTAAGAAAAGATCAACACAGCATAGTCAGAATGGCTTTGGAATGGAAATCCCAAGGAAGCAGGCGAGTAGGCCGACCAAAATCAACTCCAAGAATTTTCCCAAAGCAACATCAGATGGGACACTGCGCCAAACAGAGTCAGTTGGAAGGCCCTTATAGAGGCTCTAAGTTCCCAAGTGGAGTAGGTAGGTAGCTAGGTAGGTAGGTAAAAGTGGTTGTGGTCCGACACACCTAGGCCCGCAAAAGACCCGTTGTGATGCCACGTGAGCTAGTCCTTTCTCTCCCGTATCCTCTCTAAGCCAACCTGTCGATTTGATGAACGAATTAATCTTATTTATTTTTATTCCTACGAATTCAGTTACATTTCCAATAGTTTCGGAACCCAGTGTGTAAAGTTTCCTCCTGCATAGTGCCATGCATCCACACAGGAGAAGCTCCACTGTTTCCTCTTTCTCAACCTCCTGACAGCTTCTACAGTAGTCGATATAAGGCACTCCCAATCTATTGACATGCCTACCAGTAAGAGCCCCTATCGCAGCTCTTATGTCAGGACTGTTAAGTTTTAAAATTTGCTTGTTCCCCAAGGGGAGTAACAAATGGAAAAAAAAAATCAACTAACGAAATGCCCACTACTTTTTGAACACACCTCGTATATAAGCCTGTATTGGATATTCAGTACTGCAATACTTACACACTCGTATATATTTATAACGAACACAAACAAATATATTTGCAATGAACTGCATTTATATTTGCTAGTAAATATTTTGCGCTGAAAAGTATGCTACGGTTTTTGTTTGGCTGCCAACTCGAATCGTTATACGTTCTAGCTAAGGCCTTTTGGGACCAATTCTTTTTTGTTTTTTTGAATCAGCGGCTGCTGCGGGCAAAAGCAGAAATTGCCTGGCCAGGACAGCTGCTAACTGCTTGCTGCGATTGCTAACCCGATGGCAGTGACTTGATAAGATTTTGGCAGTCCATTTATGCAGCTCAATTGACAGTGGCATGAAAAAATTAACTTAAATGGACTGTGGAGTAAATGAAATGCAAAAAATTGTTATCAAATCAGAACGGGAGCTACTTTTAAGACCAAAAAAAAAAATTTGAATTTGCCACAGTTTAATGTAAATATGAACATTTGAAAGTTTTTACCAACAAATATTGGTTGCAATATATCGGAATAATTTCACTGTTTTCACAAAAAACATTATCGAAGCTATACACGATGCGACTAGTTGGTTGTACAACTTGGTTGGAAAATTAAAACTTTTTGGTTCGTACAACCATATAAGACTTAACGCAATCGATTATATGTTACAAGCGCTCGATAACACCCAAGTTGTACAATCAGTCGCATTCTGTATGGCTTAGACTTTAAAAAATTATAGAAGAGTTGGATATTCGTTTTTTGAGAATGTTATATTGTCAAAATAAAATTAATGTCCAAAATCAGAGCTGGTCTTTGTAAGCCCATTTTAAATATATTGAAAATGGCTTCCAAATCTCTCTTTTACTAGAAGGCATGGACTCTGGGAGTAGATAAGAAAGAATTCTTGTATATGTGCTGGCTTTAATTTAAAGCTAAGTGACCAACAAAATTTTGAAACATAGTACATAAAATAAATTCTGAAATTTATAAACCAATTAAAAATTTGTAACTTCAGACGAAACAATGTAATATTTTTATTTTCATTGGAAAATTCGCCGCTGGCCTATTTAAATTTAACGAATGCTATTTATGAAATATGTATATATTTTTTTTTAATTCCACAAAAGTCTTTGTGTCAATATTAAATAGCAACTAAATATGTAATTGTTATATGTACATAAAGTTAACGAGCCTATTATTTTCTATTATTAAATGATTTGAATCGCTTTAGCTAACAAAAAAATCTAATTACATAGTAAATGTTTTTAAGCTCTAATTTGAAAATATAAATTTGAGCAATGTATAAATATGTAGGTTAGGTTAGGTTAGGTTATGGCGGCAGTTGGGTCTTAACGTCCCAACTCACATAGGCCAAGAGTTGGCCCATTGTGATACCGCTACGGTGGACCATTCACCGCTCTTCCTTACTCAAGAGGTCTCCTATATGAGATCGGTCACAGCCATCCGGCGGCCTGGATAAACCTTAAAAGGCACTTTGGGCTCTGTTCCGAGAGCTGACAGTCCTCCACTGTCAAGGACAGTGACAGAAGAAGTGCTGCACTGTCTCTAGAACCTCCTCATCGCCACAGCTTCTACAGAAGTCATGGTCGGGAGCGTTGAGCCTGGATGCATAGATTCCCACCAGCCAATGTAATAGCACGGTAATAGCACGGCAAAGTTCTTCAGTTCTTTTCATACAGTATATCGGCCATGTTTACCGAGAGATCCCACACGTGTTCGATATCCGATTCCACGTTTGGTTTGCAAAGTGAGCGAAATGGTTTCGAAGTCTCAGTTTGCAGCTGGCCATGGGTATACCCAGGCTCTCCTTGTTTTGAAGGAGGATGCTGGTAGTTCTTTGTCCAGCCAATTTATCCGCAATATAGTTGCCCTCGATATTCCTATGTCCTCAGCCATCTTCTCCAGAGACAAGCGGCAGTTGTTCACTGACTTCGTGCATGATGTCAACGAAGCGAGGGTCTTAATAGCCGCCTGGCTGTCCGAGTAGATACATACTTTCTTATTTCGTACTCGTAAGTTTCTTATTGTTGCCAGAGCCTCCTGGACTGCAATGACTTCTGCCTGAAAGACACCTCAGTGATCCGGGAGTCGGAAAGCTATACGGTCGTCCAGCTTAGAACCATCCGTGAAAATCTTTATTGAGCCTGCTGGGCCTGGTCCGCCTAACAACCACTCCTCCCTGTTTGGGATATGGGTTTTGAAGTTGGTTGTAAAGTATTCCTGCGGAACACAATAGTCCGTACTTGGGAATCAGGGGATTTCCCTTAAGAATCATTGCATGACCGAAGTCAAGATCCTTCCATCTTTTCACCTCTTTCAACCGTAAAGAACGTATAAATATGGAATCAGGGGATTTCCCTTAAGAATCATTGCATGACCGAAGTCAAGATCCTTCCATCTTTTCACCTCTTTCAACCGTAAAGAACGTATAAATATGTAAAATTGGCAAAATAATTTGCCTTTGCTATACACAGCAAAAACACTTGCAAGGCCATAATTAAAGTAAACTCAACTTTTAAATATAAAGATTAAAAAAAAAAAAATTATAATAAAAATCGTAAGTAGCCAGAGTAAAAAGCACTAATAGACTAAAATGAGACATTTACAAAGGAAAGTTTTTACCAATAAATCAAAAATATACATTTAAAATGTAAGATAAATTAATTAATTTATTTTTTATTATTTAGTACTTTTTTTGCAAGGGCTTACAGTTGATCTGCATTATGTTTTAATTAATTCCATTTTAATTTTATTTAAACTTAAAAAAGAATGACCTAAACCATTTGACCTCGATCAAGAAATTATGTTCTCTGCGGCTCCAGCCAATATATTCATCAGACACTGCAAGAAATTTGACTATTATAAATAAAAATATTTTAAGACCAACCTCAATTTCTTAAGGCTACAATAAAAAACTTTTTAACATTTGAATTCTTATTATTTGAACAACCAATATTTGTTCGAATGAACAAAGAAATAAGCATAGTGTCAACATTCAAAAATATTGCGTATACGTTAAAAAAATTTACAACACTATTATTATTTTTTTTTCTTTTTTAGAAGTTGCAATCGTAAAAATAATATTAATAAACAATGTTTAAAAAATTATACCACCATTTTTTTTTAATTCAAAATTAGATTTTTTTTTGAATTTTTTTTTGCAAATACATTTTTTCTTTATTCATTTGCCTTTTTTTCTGCAATTTTTATAAAATATGTTTATTTTTTTTTACATACCTCTATTTGTTTTAAGTACTCTTTCCTTATCTTGTAGTGGCCAATTGTTCAAGTGGACTAGTTCACATATATTTTTTAAAAAACTTTACGAGCCACCCCCGTATATAACAGTTATTTGTTGTTATCAGCACCAAAAGATCACACCATATTACCGTACGCACAAAGCTTAAAACAATTATCGTACGATAGTACAGTTAATGCCTAATTAAAAGCTCAGCTTAAGCTTATGCTTATCGTAGTAACTGCAGCTTAGATCATTATCTTGTGACAATTCGCTGAGCAAAGACGTGTTGCATATAAAACAAATATCTTGAATATATTTATATACATATATGTATATATAAGTGCTGTGTCAGTTCACGTGTCTAACACGTTTGAATTTTGAATATTTAAACTACATAAAAGTGATTAATTAATATAAAAGCAACCGATTGGGAAAGGTACGTGATTTCGCTAGAGTGAAACATTTATTTTATATAAATGAATTTCAGCTGCGTTTAGTGCATTTTTTTGTTTTGCCTTACACTCCACGTGCTGGAGGGACGGAACGGTCCGAGGGCGACTTGGCCACAATTGCCATATCTTTTCTATCTTTCCCCGGAAGCCACCAATTTTCTCTTACTGGACGATATATATACATCTCGGGGAACAGCATGGAATAGAAGTCCACTAACCTCAACATGACCCCAACCTCGACATAAGGACTCTCTTGATGATGACAATTTTTGAGATTTGGAAGCAAACAGAACTTCGTAACTACCTACCTAGCTTTTTGAGTGTCTCAGCAGACAAAGTGCTTAGAAAAGTTTAGCTCTAGTGAAGTTTTGATGCGTTTTTTTTTTATAAAATACATCCAACGATGCAAGTGCATCTATAAAAAAATGTCTTACAAACAAGTAAATCCATAAAACGAACAATCCAGTTCTTTGCTGCGACGCAGACTTACATTTTTTTTTTTTTATGCACATTTACTTTTATTAACGTCTGCATAATGGGTGCGACTTAATCTTTTGTATAATCTAATATATTAAATTCGTTATTATAATTATAAGCTAAACTCGATATCAATATTTTTTTTTGTAATGAAGTTTTAATAAGAGTTTAAAATCTATTTAACTGCTGAGAGACGAGTCAAAAAAGCCATGGTTTAATTTATTACACATGCATATATATCTATCTTATAAATTTTTTTGAACTTTATTTAGCATCAACATCAAAACTCCATCTACGCATCTTGGGCCCAATGATCGCTGTGATGTATGTATGAACGATTTTCATCAAATTTGTGAGTAATACTATAAAACTGGGTAAGCCAGTCATTTAAACGATATATATGTATATGCACGATTAGCACTATTTTTTTTTTTTTTGACTCTGCCTCAGATAAGGAGATGCTAAATTTTGTAAAGCAACTTCCCTTTTCTTTCCTTTTTGTCCTAGTATTTAGTAACTATATTTTCTTTGCTTATTTTTTTTTTTTTGATTTAAACTTTAAGCGAATATGTTCTGAATTAGAATAAGATCATTTATGAGGATTAAAGATAGATATGAATTTTGAAATCATGAGTTAAGTTTATTAATGTGTCTGTCGAGTATCTACGTGAAACCAACTTCAAAACTGATGTAGTTTACACAAGTACATATACTTGAAAAAGGGACGATGCAGATTTGATCTGTAGTTGTCATGGCAGGGAGGGTAGAGACCAGGGACCAATAACACCAGGATCCCCATATTTTAGGTATTTTTCTTTAAAGTATTTCAATGGCGTGTCGGCGCTACCGTTTGATTAGATGCATTTTCTTTATGATTTATTAGTTTTGTTTTTTTTTTTTTTTTAACCGCGCATTATTAATTTTAAATTAGGCAGTGTGCAATTGTGTACCTGGGCGAGGAAAACCCCGACCGCCCGCGAGCTAGACCCGAGCATAGCAAGAATGCGCAACCCCAACCCCAGATACACCTCGGTACTTTTATGTCGACAGATCTTCACCAGTTGACAGAGGACCCGGTTCGATAATGAACGAAAAAGGATTTTTTTTGCACTCACATACGGTACACTACATTAATTTAAATGGCGCCCAACGTGGGGCTATCCATCCAGCAACAGCCAAAGGAATTAAAGAGATTGTATATTTTATTTAACATCAACAAATAGCAACGAAGAAGGCTACTAACATCTAGCTTAAAGATATAATGCCCCATTTAAGCTCTAACAATCCATCCAATTAGTTACCATACATTTTATTTATTTCAAGTTATTGTAAAGTTTCTTAAAAGTGTTGTATGTGCAGTACATAGAATTTATTTTTGGATTTTGCGATTGCAATTCAGTTTTGAGGATTGGTCGACCAGAATAAAACTAAGTCTGGCGTACAAGACATCAATTTTTGAGGCACTTTATAATAGTACAACTTTGATAAGATTTGTCTCTGAATCGTTAGGATTTACAATATTCTGGATTTATTCGGATGTTGTCCAACAGTTTAAGATATTCCTTAACTCAAAGCAGCAATAGTTTTATTATCTACAATAGAAGAAATCTTTAAAGAATTTACCTAAATAAATCAGTTTGAAGGATGTTTCACATGAGAGAAAGACAGACAGAATTTATCTATATATTTTTTTATATTTTTTTTTTGTTGTTTATAAATAATAATTTTTTTTTTTTATTTTTGAATTACTGCATTATCATTATAAATTTGTATGAACAATATGCCAGTAGAACGGAGTAATGAGGATATAAGATCAGCTTTACAAGAGCAAGATCCATTCTGCGGCGTATGTAATGAAGTTATGTCAGCAAATGAGCTTAAAGCTAATGCACCTTGCCGGCATAGATTTCATAAAAATTGTATCCTTGAGATTATTAGAAATACACCAGCTTGTCCAATATGTGCTACGGAATGTACACCAGCATCTCTGACTTTTGATAATAACACATTGGCAGCAGAACTTAATGCGGAAGCAAGACCAGCAAGCGGGAGTGAGTCGTTAGGTTCTCAAGACAGATCACAACCCGTCAGGAGAAACACTAAGCATTCTAGATTTAGAGGAGCTACTCCCAGAAGAGGTATGTCAACCAGATCCACACAAAGAGGGAATTTAGATCGTATTTTAGGCGAACTTCCAAGCCAGAATAATCTTCCTTTGAGTAACCAAGTCGAAATAGCAAACTACGTACAGTCCGCTATAAATATACAGCAAACACAACTAATAGAACAAATAACATCGTTTATGACTGAAGCTATTGAAAAGTCTATCCAGAACCAGTTAGCTTCTCTACAGTTAAATAAACAAGAACAGAGCATAACACCACCAAAACCTGATCATAGAGCTACGGTTAATGATATAGCACAAACAGCACCAAATACTGTGAATTATGGAAGTAACAACTCCAGAATGAGTAGGAACTCGAGTAGACCCAGTTCAGGGGTGTCGCCAGAGAAAGTTTCAAGTATTATACAGAACTGGCGTATCAAATTTGATGGTTCAAAACAATGCATGCGAATGGAAGAATTCATATACCGTGTACGTTCGCTTACAGAACAGAATTTGAACAATGATTACCAATTACTTTGCGACCATTTATATCTGCTTTTCACAGGTAAAGCCAGTGACTGGTATTGGAAATTTCACAGAAATTACCATAATTTCACCTGGGAAACATTTTGTATTGAGTTTCGCAGAAGATTTGAAGATTGGGAGACAGATTTAGATATTTGGGAAAAGATAAGGAAGAGACGCCAAGGTGACAATGAACCGTTCGACGATTTCCAGTTTGCTATAGAAGATCTGTCCGATCGACTTCAACAAAGCATGTCTGAAGGCCAATTAGTTGATTTACTTATACGAAATGCTAAACCGAGTCTTCACCATGAATTATTACACTTGAGGATTTCAAATAGAGCACAACTTCGCATAGAAATTCGCAAGCATGAGCAATTTTACAATGAAATTAAATCTTTCAAGCCTCGAACTTTACGTTCGTATGTTTCGGAATTGACTGCGGAAGAAGAGAATAAAACTGAAGTAGAAGAACTTGCAGAAGAAGTACTCGCTATTCAGCGCAGACCTACTACAATAAATTCAATTTGTTGGAATTGTGACCAACCTGGACACAGATTCGATGATTGTCTCGAACTTCGTAGAATATTCTGCTACGGATGTGGTGCTAAAGATATCTTTAAGCCGCGTTGTCCAAAATGTAACCCTGCGGGAAACCGACAGACGGATGTGTCATCCAGCAGCAAGTAGACACATCCGATGAAAATAAATTAAGTAAAGAAACAAGTGAATTTTCCGAATCACCGATTATAGATTTACGAGAATCTGGTGAATCGTCCGTGGAGAGTGAACAATTAAAAGCGCACTTCTCTACATTACCTTTACATACTAGGTTAAATAATTATAATGTAGTTCGTGAAAAGATTTTTGCGCAAATAGATTGCTTGAAATTCACCCATAAAACTAAACGATCAACTAAAAGGTTGAGAAACTTTTGGAAAACTGTTCGCTCAAATCACAAGAAAATAGTTTCCTCAATTTTTCTTAACAACGATAAACGAATTTATACAGATATAGTTATAGGAGGAAAACAATATAAAGCTTTACTCGATTCCGGAGCAACAATTAGTTGCGTAGGTAGCAGAGCCGCATCAGAATTGTTGTCTCACAACCGAACCAAAAAATGTACCGGCAACATTACCTCCGCTAATGGAACACCAAGTAGTGTCGTAGCAAAATTAGTTACTGAAATAACTTACGATGATATAACTGAAGAGTTGGAACTATTTATTGTACCCGATCTTAAACAAGACGTCTACTTAGGAATAGATTTTTGGACAAAATTTGGACTTTTAGATAAAATTGTAAATAGTGGGAAAATAGCCGAATTAGATGTAGGAGCATCTGAAGAGCACGAAGAACTTCCAAAACTTCATGAGCTGACTAAAGAACAACATAAACGTCTTGATACGGTTATACAAGTTTTTCCATCTTTCACTAAAGAAGGATTAGGACGAACTAGCTTAATTACTCATTCGATCGATGTAGGAACGGCAATACCCGTAAAACAGAGGCATTGGCCGATCTCACCCGCAATAGAAAAACTCATGTTTAAAGAAATTGATAATATGTTAGATCTCGACGTTATCGAGGAATCTACAAGTGCGTGGAGCAGCAATTGCGTTTTAGTTCAAAAAACTAACAAAGACAGATTATGTCATGATTCACGAGTAGTAAATAAAATTACACGTAAAGACGCGTACCCTTTACCTCATATTGACGGAATACTGAGTCGATTGCCACCAGCAAAGTTCATAACTGGCTTAGACATGAAGCATGCGTACTGGCAAATACCGCTCGAAGAAAAATCACGTCAATATACAGCATTTACAGTACCAAACAGACCTTTGTACCAGTATAAGGTAATGCCTTTTGGTTTATGTAACGCAGCGCAAACCCTTTGTCGATTAATGGATCAAGTTATCCCAGCTCATTTACGTACGAGAGTTTTCGTCTATTTAGACGATTTGTTAATTTTGTCAGATGACTTCGAGTCTCACCTTGTCTTACTACAAGAAATAGCTTTATGCTTACGTAAAGCGAACTTAACGATTAATGTTGAAAAATCAAAATTTTGTATGAGGGAAATAAAATATCTAGGATTTATAATTGGTGACGGAAAACTAAAGACAGACCCCGGTAAAATTAAAGCTATAAGTGAGTTTCCAAGACCAACAACTGTCAAGCAATTACGTCGTTTTCTAGGATTATCCGGTTGGTATCGACGATTCGTCGCTAGTTACGCCACCTTGAGTTTCCCGCTCACAGAACTGTTGAAAAAGCGAAAATCCCTGGATTGGAACGATAGCGCGACCCAATCATTCAATTTGTTGAAACAGCGTTTGACAGAAAGCCCAATCTTAATAACACCAGACTTTTCCAAGCAATTTATTCTACTATGCGATGCAAGCACTTTCGGAATTGGTTGTGTCTTAGCACAAGAAAAAGACGGAATAGAATTACCTATTGCCTATATGTCGGAAAAGTTATCTAAAGCACAACGGAATTATTCCGTTACAGAATTGGAATGTTTAGCAGTTCTTAAAGGAATAAAAAAATTTCGTCCTTACATAGAAGGGCAAGATTTTGTTGTAGTGACAGATCACGCATCTCTTCAATGGTTGATGCGACAAAAAGACTTGTCAGGCAGATTGGCTAGATGGTCCATGAAATTACAGATGTTTTCGTTTACAATCATTCATAGACGAGGATCAGAAAATGTTGTTGCTGACGCATTATCCCGTCAAAATGACCCAACAGTGGATGAACTGAAAGAAGGTGGTCCCATTATTGATTTACAGTCAGTTTACTTTAAATCCCCGGAATACATTAATCTTATAGAGCGTGTTACCTCAAATCAATTGAATCTTCCTGATTTGAAAGTCATTGAAGGCTTTGTTTACAAAAGAACTGAATTTAATACCGGTGGTGAGTCACAAAACAGCGAAGCCTGGAAGCTTTGGGTCCCATCTCAGCTAATACCTGAAGTTCTAGAGCAAGCACACAACTCACCCAGTTCTGCGCATTGCGGTATGGGAAAAACGGTTGAAAAGTTAAAACGATATTTATTTTGGCCTCGAATGGTGAGCCAAATAAGATCCTATATCTCAGAATGTACAGTATGTCGCTCAACGAAAAGCCCCAATATAGTTTTGAAACCACCAATGGGAAAACCATTAACGTCGGAACGACCGTTTCAAAAACTATACTTAGATCTTTTAGGTCCCTATCCTAGGACTAAAAGTGGAAACATCGGTTTACTCATCATAGTCGACCATAATACGAAATTCCATTTCCTCACCCCACTTAAAAAATTTACATCACAAAAAATTTGTGAATATTTAGAAAGTTCAATATTTTTCACTTTTGGAGTTCCTGAAGTCATTATGACCGACAACGGTTCTCAATTCAAATCAAGTTTCTTTGAAGCCTTTTTAACGAAATTCGGAATTACACATCGGTGCACAGCGATATACTCTCCTCAAGCCAACGCGAGCGAACGTTTAAATAGATCTGTTTTATCAGCTATACGAGCTTATATAGGAAATGAACACTCACTTTGGGATGTTAACCTTAACGCTATAAGCGGTGCGTTGAGAGCTTCATTGCATAGAAGCACTGGCTATTCGCCATACTTCTTGGTTTTCGGTCAGAACATGATTTTGAATGGAAAAGATTACCAACTTTTACAAAATTTGAATTTGCTTTGCGACGATACCCGATTGGGTCATGCAGATATTTTGCAAGTGGCTAGGGAAATTGCGAAGAAAAATATGAATAAAGCACATGAAGTAAATGCACGTAGATACAATTTGCGTAGTCGTGACATTCAGCTCAAAACTGGAGATAAAGTTTATGCCAGGAACTTCGTACAGAGCAGTGCAATAAAGAAGTTTAGTGCTAAATTAGCCCCTGTGTTCATTCCAGCTGAAGTCCATAAGAAACGAAGCCCATATTACTACGAATTAGTTGATGAGAATGGCAAAAATTTAGGAGTATTTCATTTAAAAGATATCCAAGTTAAAAAGTAAATCGAAGACTCCGGCCTTTTTCAGAAAACGCTTCTTCGAGCAAGTCTCGCTCCATTTTCTGTGTTGTAGTGGCCAATTGTTCAAGTGGACTAGTTCACATATATTTTTTAAAAAACTTTACGAGCCACCCCCGTATATAACAGTTATTTGTTGTTATCAGCACCAAAAGATCACACCATATTACCGTACGCACAAAGCTTAAAACAATTATCGTACGATAGTACAGTTAATGCCTAATTAAAAGCTCAGCTTAAGCTTATGCTTATCGTAGTAACTGCAGCTTAGATCATTATCTTGTGACAATTCGCTGAGCAAAGACGTGTTGCATATAAAACAAATATCTTGAATATATTTATATACATATATGTATATATAAGTGCTGTGTCAGTTCACGTGTCTAACACGTTTGAATTTTGAATATTTAAACTACATAAAAGTGATTAATTAATATAAAAGCAACCGATTGGGAAAGGTACGTGATTTCGCTAGAGTGAAACATTTATTTTATATAAATGAATTTCAGCTGCGTTTAGTGCATTTTTTGTTTTGCCTTACACTCCACGTGCTGGAGGGACGGAACGGTCCGAGGGCGACTTGGCCACAATTGCCATATCTTTTCTATCTTTCCCCGGAAGCCACCAATTTTCTCTTACTGGACGATATATATACATCTCGGGGAACAGCATGGAATAGAAGTCCACTAACCTCAACATGACCCCAACCTCGACATAAGGACTCTCTTGATGATGACAATTTTTGAGATTTGGAAGCAAACAGAACTTCGTAACTACCTACCTAGCTTTTTGAGTGTCTCAGCAGACAAAGTGCTTAGAAAAGTTTAGCTCTAGTGAAGTTTTGATGCGTTTTTTTTTTATAAAATACATCCAACGATGCAAGTGCATCTATAAAAAAATGTCTTACAAACAAGTAAATCCATAAAACGAACAATCCAGTTCTTTGCTGCGACGCAGACTTACATTTTTTTTTTTATGCACATTTACTTTTATTAACGTCTGCATAATGGGTGCGACTTAATCTTTTGTATAATCTAATATATTAAATTCGTTATTATAATTATAAGCTAAACTCGATATCAATATTTTTTTTTTGTAATGAAGTTTTAATAAGAGTTTAAAATCTATTTAACTGCTGAGAGACGAGTCAAAAAAGCCATGGTTTAATTTATTACACATGCATATATATCTATCTTATAAATTTTTGAACTTTATTTAGCATCAACATCAAAACTCCATCTACGCATCTTGGGCCCAATGATCGCTGTGATGTATGTATGAACGATTTTCATCAAATTTGTGAGTAATACTATAAAACTGGGTAAGCCAGTCATTTAAACGATATATATGTATATGCACGATTAGCACTATTTTTTTTTTTTTTGACTCTGCCTCAGATAAGGAGATGCTAAATTTTGTAAAGCAACTTCCCTTTTCTTTCCTTTTTGTCCTAGTATTTAGTAACTATATTTTCTTTGCTTATTTTTTTTTTTTGATTTAAACTTTAAGCGAATATGTTCTGAATTAGAATAAGATCATTTATGAGGATTAAAGATAGATATGAATTTTGAAATCATGAGTTAAGTTTATTAATGTGTCTGTCGAGTATCTACGTGAAACCAACTTCAAAACTGATGTAGTTTAGACAAGTACATATACTTGAAAAAGGGACGATGCAGATTTGATCTGTAGTTGTCATGGCAGGGAGGGTAGAGACCAGGGACCAATAACACCAGGATCCCCATATTTTAGGTATTTTTCTTTAAAGTATTTCAATGGCGTGTCGGCGCTACCGTTTGATTAGATGCATTTTCTTTATGATTTATTAGTTTTGTTTTTTTTTTTTTTTTTAACCGCGCATTATTAATTTTAAATTAGGCAGTGTGCAATTGTGTACCTGGGCGAGGAAAACCCCGACCGCCCGCGAGCTAGACCCGAGCATAGCAAGAATGCGCAACCCCAACCCCAGATACACCTCGGTACTTTTATGTCGACAGATCTTCACCAGTTGACAGAGGACCCGGTTCGATAATGAACGAAAAAGGATTTTTTTGCACTCACATACGGTACACTACAATCTTTCCCTTATTTTTATATTTTTACTCTTGTTTAAATCTTGAAAATTCTTTACAGCTATAAAACTTTTATTAATTCATAAATATAATCTGCCAAATTAACTTTTATTAATATCTAAATATTAGTTCAAAGTTAAATATCCTACAAGTGTTTGAAATATATTCATAAATATTCATCAAGTTTAATTAACAAGAGATGTTAATGTCAAAATTGCACTTAATCTATTCTAAATAACTTTTGTCACATTTGGCCTGAATATGTGCCAACAAAAAGTTACCAAAGTCTCTATAGACGAATATTTATAGATGTTTAAATCAATTGACTAAACAGTTAACGTTGTACAAAAACCGTCTAAATGAATATATATATTCATATTTACAGAGATGTGTGTATCTGTGTATTGGTCTATCTGGTTAGCCGCAATATTTTGCTGACTTTACATTTTGGCAACCGCTCAAAGCTCACGCACAATAAAATTTTGCCAAAAATATAATATTTTATGAAATATCAACAATTTTCATTAGATGCTTCATAACAACACATGTCAGTGGCGTGAAAAAGGGGGCACCCAGAGTGAGTTTATGCAAATTGTTTTAGAATTTCATAAAAGTATCTGCATCCATGTAGTCATATGCTTCGATAGGAGATAAGAGCTTTGTGATCTTTATTTTTAAAAACAATTAAAAAAAAAAAATGATAGACATATATGTATTCGGCTGTACCCATCTAAATACGTGACCAAATCAGTCACAGTCGAGATCCCCATTAGAAAATGTTCACTGATTTACAGCGGAGAACTGGATTTCCTTTCGAAATTGTTAATTTTTGTCTTGCGCCATCTGGCGAAAAATTTTGTAACTTCGCATAGTTCCAGTTTTTTGTTTCTTCTACCTTTCGCAGAAAATTTTTAAAATTTACAGAGCTTTACATATAATGAGCGAAAAATGCAAGCAAGAGAGATCAAATATTTTAAACGAAGAGTACGAAATTTATCGTTATGTAAAAATTCGGAAATTACGAATATAGAAATAATATGAGATAAAAAATGAGAGAAGCTGAAAGCGGGATAGAATGCAGGGCGGATATTGGCAAGCGAAACAAGCAGTGAGCGGAGCCCCCTCGTCGCATTAAAGATCATCATCATCATCATCATCATCGTTTAGCTCTACAACCCGGGGTGGGTTTTGTCTTTCTCTACAATCTTCCTCCATTCGTCTCGATCTTGTGCAAGGTCCTTCCAATTTCTTATACCGATTGTTCTTATGTCATCTGCTTCACAATCGATTAGTCTCTTTCGCGGACCTCCCTTTTTTCCGGTCCAAGTTGATTTATATTCTGGTATCAGTTTCTGCGCGCGTGTATTGCTCATTCTAAGAACTAAAGCTATCCATCTTAGCCTTTGAGATTATATAACAATTCTGCATTGTATCTTTACCTATATTCGCCTCTTTCATTGCACTTTCATCCGAATATTTTTTAAAGATAATTTGTAAAATATTGCTTTCGAAGAAAAACAAATGGGATTTCATGCTTAATCCCTACATCTACCCCTTTTACCAAAACCTATCTACGCCACTGATAGGTAATACATGGAATTATATTTGTTTAGAGATATATCTAAATGCGGTTATTAACATGAGACTGAACAACAAAAACCAAAATTGCAATTTTAATGCATTTATTGTAGGGAAAAACAAAAACAACAACAGCAACGCCAACAATCAATTCCGAACTCGAAATAATGAACAAAATCAATAATATTTAGTGACATTTAACAACGCATCAAATACACTCGTAATCTTCCCCTCTTCTAAAAAATGTTATGGCACGATTATTGCATATTTTTTCACTTGTCACTTGCATTTCAACATTGGAACTTGTTGGGGATGTCTGAAAATTGTTATGGAGCTGTAACCGTTGTACTATATCATAAACTATGATAATTGATGCATTAGCTGCGTTCTACAGATATTGCAATGTCAACTGTCGAGTTCTGTTCATAAATCAAATGAGCAAAAATGCATTTTCGATGTTTTCCAATGCATATATTTTTTGATCAAATATTTTCAACCCTGCCGTAAAGCCATTACACTGTATTCATTCGACTGTGTGTGTTCATAATGCGGCTAACATGTCGTATGTGTAATGTGCAATACTTTTTTTGCTGTGTATGTTGCGTGCTTAGTGATTTTATTTGGTTTTATTATGGAGGCGCATTAGCCAACATATACAAATGGCTTTGAGTGCCACTGTCACCCACTGTACTAGGTACCCTACCCTACCCTAATCCACTTTTATCCCCCTAATCTATAACAAGTCCCTTAACACTCGACGCGTTTGTCCATTTTGTGCATTCAAATTGATATAAATTGAAATGTATTTCTGGTGTTTGCAAAATTAGCGCAATAATGAGGTGCTTAAAACGTGCATGAAATTTAAGATGCATTTTTGGAGCTTTAAGTTTTACAGAAATTCAATAGAAGTTTTAGTTTAGGCTGCAGTTTGTAGAGAGCCATAAGT
This sequence comes from Chymomyza costata, assembly GCA_018150985.1. Lineage (NCBI taxonomy): Eukaryota > Metazoa > Arthropoda > Insecta > Diptera > Drosophilidae > Chymomyza > Chymomyza costata. Next base: position 899,090 of record JAECWU010000318.1, read on the forward strand.
TCTTATATTTAGGGTAGCATAGTACATATACACATGGAAAAAAGTTTAGTTATTAACAAGTTTGTTCCATCATGCTTGGTTTTTTGGCACATTTTGCAATTCTTCTAGGAAAAAGTTATTTTCAACATAAATACAAGATAAAAAAGTAAATGCATTACTCTTCTCAAAGAAAACCTTAAGATTTGGTTAGCTCACAAAATATAAATATTTTCGAATGCCAATTTTTCTAGATCAGATGCATTTTTTAATTGAATTAGTAAAAACGCAGTATTCCGTCTGTACTATGTATGTCTTTTTCGTTTCTTCTCCCATGACCATGATTTGAAAAATCCACATACAAAAAAATTTTTGTGAAAAAGTTTTTTATATAAATGAGCGAATATCTTTATTTTTTGAAACACATACACACGTGTATTGCAACAATTCCATAAATAAATGTAGTGTGATGGCAACTCTGAAATTTTGATAAGCTTGCAAACAATGATCAACAATTAGTTGGTTGTTTATGAAACTTAACCTCATTTTTAAAATACCACTCAGTCTGCCAACCAAATGACCTGTACGACTTGGAAGCTGAAGAAGAAGTCTTTAGTTTTTTGGACTCGCCATGCCAGATGAGTCTGCCAATTCGGTCTGTTTCTCTCAATGAAATTCAAGATGAGGTGAGAAATATAAATTGTAAAAAAACTCCGGGCTATGACAAAACAGATGGTACTACTATCAAAAACTTACCTCTTAAATGCATTAGGCTTCTATAACGCGATACTAAGACTAGATTATTACCCTAGCCAATGGAAATGCGCAGAGGTAATAATGATACCAAAGCCGAATAAGCCAGAGCATTCTCCATCCTCATACCGTCATATACTCGTAGCTATATAAGATAAATGCAGGAGCGCCTCAGGAAAGCGTACTGTGACCTGTGTTATACACTGTTTTTACTGCTGATCTTCCAGTTTTAAATAATACTGAGGTAGCAACATATGCTGATGACACGGCAGTCGTTGCATTAAGTGAGAATCCTGTGGAGGTATCTCGACATTTTCAAGAACATCTTTGCATGGTAGACAAGTGGCTAAACAAATGGAAGATAGCTGTCAACACCCAAAAATCTGTCCAAGTAACGTTCGCACTGAAGAGAGGAAATTGTCCCGCCGTTTCCCTAAGTGGTTTGACAATACCAGAAAGCCATACTGTAAAATACCTTGGTGTTCACTTGGATCGAAGGCTCACTTGGAAAACACATATAAAAGCTAAACAAATGCAGCTAAGGGTAAAATTTCGAAAAATGTATTGGCTCTTGGGACCAAGGTCTCAGCTTAGCTTGGAAAACAAGGTTCGGCTATACAAAGCCGTACTTAAACCGGCATGGACTTATGCAATGCAGCTTTGGGGAACTGCGAGTACATCCAATATTGAAATATTACAAAGATTTTAGTCGAAGACTCTAAGAAGTTTAGCAAACGCTCCATGGTATATTATCAATTTTGAGTTGCATAAAGACTTAAATGTACCTTTTGTCAGAGATGAGATTCTAAGACACACACAAAGGCGTACATTGAAAGACTTCATAGGCATAATAACCATTTAGCATTAGGTCTTTTAGAAAATACGTATGTAACTAGACGCCTTAAGCGACATCATGTTTTAGACATACCCGGCAGATTTTTGACACATGTTAAGTTTTATCTATTTATCTTTTTTGATGTAACAAATGTAATACGTTTTTTATATTGGCTGATTTAGTTGAATCTCAGTCAATCCTGTTTTGTAAATTACTCATGTCAATTCATTTACTTATTATCCACGGATAGATTGTAAATTAAATAAATAAAAAAAAAAAAAAATTTTTTTTAAATATTAAAACATGGCTTCGGATGAACGGAAAAACTGAAAAAAAATATTTAAAAAAGATGAAGATATCAAGTATTTGCTTTGTTTTTGTTATACGCATTTATTTTGAATTAGTTTTGTGTTGTTCTTAGAAATATCAAAAAAGAATACGTGTGTACTGTGGAGTAAAAGCTAACTTTGGCCCAGTATAATATGTTAAAATATCCTTCAAGCGTGTACCTTAAAAATTTTATTCACATTTTTATATAAAAAATGAGTATACGTAGTCTAGTCTTATATGGTTGGTCAAGGTACGTTCGGATTTTTTATTCTATTTAAAAATACAGGGTAAATGTGACATTTTTGACTCTGATGAGATAAACTAAAATGCTCGCACAATTTTTTTTCTACCTCAAGAGAGGTCTCTTAGTAGAATATTGTATAGGGTGGGCCATCTGTTGGTTTGTTTTTTAATAATAATAATAATTTCCCAGACTGACAATTTTGTCAGTCGCCCCTGGGGGGCATGGGGATCTCTATTAATAACTGTTCAAAGTGAACAGGGACCTACAGTTTATAGCCGAATCCGAACGGTGGTGTCTGGAATTAATAGAGATTTTCTTGGGCAAATAGCATCTTTGTGCTAGCGTTGCCAGTGCTAGGCAAATGTACCAGTGCTACTGCGGGGATTCGAACCACCGACCTTTGGCTTGTAAAGCGAGTACGCTACCACTACGCCACCGACGGCCACGGTTTTTTTTTAATTGCATTATATTCGTACACTTTCCAACAAAATCGGGCAAAAGTATAAGCCGAATGCAAGTTTGAAACAACTCATTTATCTTTGAAAAATAATATCCACCAACTGGCCGCCTCGGCTGGCTCTACAGGGCTGTAAGCATTGTAATTTTCGAGGCCATTTTCTTAGACGAAATCTCATCTGGTTGTTCTCACATACATTAAACGAATAAGGGGCGCTGATAATGGCCCGTGGGTTTCAATTGTTGCGTCATTTGAATCTTGTAAGCGTATAAATGCAGATCCGCATCCAAAATTCAACGCAAAGTGGTCCCAGCAAGGTGTAATTCTTACGAACAATGGCGCGTCCATGTTCCCGGCGAGTCCTCGAAGCTGGCCTTAACTATGTTTTTTCCACAGAACGACGGTTTTGTTGTTAAACGATTCATGACAAAAATTGAGTAGTTTTGAAATTGGCGTATGTCGAAGAGCATCCACTTTGGACTGGTATGTTCCAAATTATAAATGTATAACAAACAAACCAACAGATGACCCACCCTGTATAAAATTGCATAGTCAGGCTTCCACACCTCAAACGAGGTTAGTAAACTTTTAAGCCCCTGAACTCCGCTGCATTACATATTAGTAATAATTAACTGGTATCGCTAATTACTGCATGACTAGCTCTTTTATTCAAATAGTTTTGCTACCCTAACTAGAGTGCAATGAACCCGTCAAATAGTTTTGTTTTTTTAACACATGTGTCACGCTTGTCACGAGAATATAAAACCTTTTAAAACCTTTCTAAGCCTTGCATATTAGATAAAGTATCTAAAAGCAAGTGTCAAGTACTGTCTACTACCAGGGTAGGTTAATTGCAGAACGTGACATACCAAAATGTTGGGGCCAAGCACTTAAATGTAATATTTAGTACAGTCTGACATTTTGGATTCCTTAATAACTTCTTTATTTCGGCCAAATTACGAAACTTGGCCCAGAGACAAAAATCAAAATCAATTTTAATCAATTTATTTTCGTCTTTCTTTAGCGTTTTTTTTTTTATATGTGCCCCCAAAATGTTAAGCAATAATTTATTTGGCTGCCTTTAATGGCGCAAATCGCAGACAATCAATTGTGAAAGCCAGCAGTAGTAGTGGAGAGGAGGGAAATGGTGAAATTAAATGGAGAAACGCCATGGAGAACGATAAAAGTTGGAGAAACGCAATACCGCCGTCAGGCACAAACAAATTAAGGACAATTATTTCAATTAACCAAATGCAAATAAATCGAATGGCGTTAAGTAAACAAAAAGCAAACAACAAACAGCCAAGAGGCAAGATACAGATGGTAGGGGCAGTTTAGGGATATGGCACGGGCCTGTAGACTGGTAGATATTTTACGCTTTTGTAGGCTCTGTCAGGTATGGCTGATGCCCGGCGGGGCTGACTGGGCGTTGCCTGTTGAACTGATAATAATTTAGCTGAAGTTTATTTAGGCTTTAATTAATAATGAATTGAGAAACTCATTACGCGGCAACAAACAAACGCCGCACACTCTGCTCTCACTTTAGATAAACATACAGTGAACACCTGATATCTATAACCGCTTAAAAGCAAATGTTGGCTAAGCGTTTGCTTCGCGTTCTACGCTGCTTATTACTTACAATAGAACTTTGTGCAGATTCAGGACATGCACAAGAGCTGTCCAGTTGCTAAGGGCAACCGAGACAAACGAGAGAGAGAGAGAGAGAGAGTTGGCAGAGTGCTGCTGCATTGTGAGCAGGCCACTTAGGCCTACGAAATTAGTTAATGAACCTGTTGAGGTAGACCAAGAGCAGGCAGTAATAGGCAGATGTACACAAAGATACACTTACACAGATACACGCAACACGCACACATACACAGACATTTGATTGGTTTGCCGCGCTTTATCAACAGTGCAACCAAATAGTCATCATACACTAGAGAGCAGGAGAGTATGCTCTATTGTTTTTGGAGAGTCAAGCATTGTCAGAGAGTACATTCAAATTGCACGAAGCAGCAAAGTGCCACTTGTTATGTTTATGCGTCTCTCACGTTTACTACACTAGACGAGGGTTGCCTTTGAAGTTATAAATTAAAATTGTATGCCTAACAAGAGAAATTTAGATTTTAACTTTGTGGTACACATAGCTCATACGAAAATATCATTTTTTTTTCCAAAACTTTGGAACACAATAACATCTAGTTTCAAAACTTTAAAGTGTGGTTTACCTTAGAATACACTTTAATTTTTCGAGATATTTGAAAAACATGTCTCAGCCATAATATGCAAACAAACAATGACCATGTTTCTACGAGTTTATATATAAATACGTTCACAAAGTGTGGTACCGATTGTATTCATATGCGTGAACTTATCGAGATGAAACTTATACAATGTGATAGCTACGTTTCATACGGTGTGCACAATGTAAATTTCACCTCGATATGTTGAAATCATGCAGGTGAAAACTCATACGAAATATTTAAATGTATCATTTAAAATTTGATGGCATTAATTCATTGTTGCAACAGTTGTTTTCCAGAATAGTTTAAAATTTTGAATACATTTCAATTGTCCTTTGTTTAAATTTAGGCATTTGTGCAGTGCCAAAAGAATTTTAGAGAGTGAATAAAAAAAAAAAATAAATTCAAACAGAACACTACCAAAGGACCATTGACAACGTTCTTATTCCAGTAGCAAATCAGAGCAGCATTGAAGGTCGCTCCAGAAGCTGCTCCAGAGTATTGTATTGTAGCTTGGCAATGAGATAAAAATTATGTACAGTGTATATAATAGTCTGGATGATTTGTATTAAATAACGTAGTCGGGGGGTTGGCGTGCGAAGCAAGCAGTCAGCGGTGCCCCCTAGTATTTTCTAAAACTTGAACTCAGTTTGATTTTGGACACTATTTTAAGCTAAAGAACATCTTCAGAAGGCTTTAAGAATTGCATAGTGACCGGCTTTTTATCAACAATTAATTAAAAAAGGTTGCTTGTAAGATCATCATGAGATTAAGGCACATCCCGAAAACAAGCAGTTAAGACCCTTAAAAGGATAAGAAGTACTTGGAGTCAAATTACAACATATTTCTGCACAAAAACCGCCACCTTAACATAAGATCGTAGTACTGCCTATCCTGAATGGAACCATTGAATAGGCAGAAATTCATAATAATGCGATATTTGGTTCACCTTGACGAGAGCACTATGTGAAAAGCACGCGGTTGATGGTTTTAAGACCTTATCAAAAATGTCAAATATTCATATTTGTTTATTTTTTGCATATCTATTAAAACTGCATCCTTAGCACGCCAACCCCCATACGGCCTTCCTTTTTCCATTTGGATCATCAAGACCATACAATCCACTGTACATTTCTTTATATCCATAGTCCATGCATGCATGAATGCTATAGCCGGTGCAGCCCGACTTTACAATAGCCTGTACTTTAAAACTGTATAATCTTTATCCTGTTGTAACAAAGAATTAATGCAATCATATTTTGAAACAAATGTGAAGAACAAAATTGAATTAATGTCACGTGAATTGTTGTTCAAAGGTAAATATTGCTGCCGTTGCCCCTTTCATGATACATTTTAATGTTTCGTATGAGTTTTCACCTGCATGATTTGAACATATGGAGGTGAAACTTACATTGTGCACACCGTATGTGGTGTGGCTATCACATAGCGTAAGTTTCATCTCGTTACGTTCACGCATACGAACAGAACCGGTACCACACTCATTTTTTGGTTGACGCATTTATATATAGATTAGTTCCAAATTATAAAGCATTTAGCCAGAGGCCTTCAGGCAACAAAGGCTCATAGTTATTAGAAGCGAATATACTAAAAAAACAATAACCCCTTCGATTTCCAAGTTTTTAGTTGTTTGCCATTCCCAAAATATTAAAGGCAACCCACGTAATATTTAGGCACATACATTTATGTTTGTGTTTGTGTACATGTTTATATATGTATTGGTGTATATGTGTGTGTGTGGTTTATTACGCTGCTCTTGGCAATTATATTTGTTACCCAATTAGCGTAAAATTGTGTTTATTGGCATTCTGGGCCTTATGCCTGAAACAGTCCCAGCATTGAATTAGCTAATGAAGTTGTTGTAGTTGGGATTCGAGCAACCAAATTTTGGCCCCCACTACCAAAAAGTTCTTACCATTGTAGTCTCTGTACTGTTGCTGCTGCATGTGTATCTATTAGTTTGTTAAACTAATTTACTAATACATGCACACAAACACACACACTTAGACAAAATTTTATAGCAAACCTGTGTGGCTTCGTTAGAAGGTCTTTCTTTCTTGCTAAGCTGCTATAACTTCTTTGCCATAAAGATGCAAAGCCTTGTAGTGTTTAGTTTTAAGGCTTATTAACATTAAATATTATATTACGTATACGTAGTTGAATTTGAAGGAATAATCCAGGTTAGCTATAGCTGCCACAAATTATGTGCTGGTATGGATTTAGGGCGTAAATACAGCGGACTGAATGCAGCAATAACAAAGCTTATAAAATTTTTTTCTTTTGAACGATCTTTGTCCTATTTGTTTCTTCTATCTTGAGACATCCTGACTTAACTCTTCAAGAATCTTTAAAGAATTCTGAATTGTGAGTCGCCCTTTTGGTCAATGTTACTCTTTTGGCGTTTTGCTTATATAGTCGTTTATATTTGATTTCGCTTAAAGTTAAAAAATTATCCATATTTGACCATGATTAAGGGTTCTTTTTTAGATATTCTTTAATTTTATGTCATAGCTGAATATAACCGCGACATAATGCTCTACCACAAAAAACTTCAAAAACAATAAATTGAAAGTTTAATATCTTTGCATATATTATAGTGTTTATAGGTTTATAAACCGCTGCCTAAGACACATTCTGAGGATATGGTGGCCAAGGACTATCTTGAATTCAGAGCTTTTAAGCAGATGCGTGGAGGAGTCGGTGCTGATCCAAATTCGGCGTCGCAAATGGAAATGGATTAGTCACACCTTACGTAAACCAGCAGGCGAATTCCCAAAAGAAGCGTTAGACTGGAATCCGCAAAGCAGCAGAAGGCGTGGGCGTCCAAGATCAACATGGCGCCGGACGCTGAAAGGGGAAGTTAATGCTTCTGAAAAAAGCTGCCTGGAAATAAAAGCGATTGCGAAAAATAGAGAAAGCTGGAAAAAGTTTGTAAAGGCCCTTTGCTCCAACTAGGAACCTAATATAGGACACTAACAAATAGTAAATTTCTGTGTTAAGAATATAAACTATTTCAGTTAAGCCTTGAAGTCCGAAATTTGAATAAATAAAAATTTTCTCACAGTTATTTGAAAGTCTCTTTAATCTTTCAGCTTTAACAACTCAACTTCATATACAACATTTATAAAACACTCTCCCACAATAGTTTTGCATCAACAAGTGCCTCTCTACAGTCTTAATGTGTCTCTTATCACTTTCTCTTTCCTATTTCCCAAAAGAGACAATGAGTTATATACTTATATTGGCAGTCTGCATTGAATTTAGCCGCATAATTAACCCTTTCTCTGCAGTTTCAGCCTGAGTTATGACCGGCAATTGACGACGTCTGAAAACAACCCGACACTTAAAGCCATTTCTAATGCCAGTAAATATTTGGAAAATGGGTTATAAAATATGAGATAAGTCGGTGGTGGCTAACTGAACACAATTCGTGCTGCTTTATTTGCAGTTAAATGTTTTGGAATTAATTAGATGTGGCAATGAACATTAAAGAGCAACAGTAATGGCTAAAATTATGCGCACAGTACAGAAAGTTATTGTTGAAATAAATAACTTTTTAGAGCTGTTGTTTAAGTGTTGTCAAACTATTTTAGCAATGCGTAATTTTTTAAAGTGACTGTTTGTTAGGGTGTTTTTGAATTTAATCTCTTAATAAGTGTATTTTTATAAGCTTTATATGCGCTTCAACAAAAATCTGATATAGTTCTAATTTATAGCAGTTTTAAGTTAAAGAGTTTAAGCTTTAGGAGCTGTTTACCAACACTATCAAAACTAACAATTTGTGGCAACGCTGAATTGAAGTGTTTGTAGTCATTTATTCATAATTAAGCCTCTTTGGTTGATAAGTTCTTAAAAACCAGCTGGAAGATTTTATTTTGTCATTATAGAGCCTAGTACGCAGCTAACAAAAACAATTACGTAAAAAACGAACTTAATATAAAAAATGGCGTACTTTAAAGTCGGGCGCAGACGACTTTGGGATACCCTGTAACCACCACATTGCAATTAAGTCCGACATATTGCTTAAGACCTCCAAAAGATATTTTCTTCGGCAAATTTGGCTACGATATTTTCATAAACAAACAGAAATCAGTCGAATTTTGCACAAAAACAAATTTTTTTTACCGATCGGTCCTATGGGGACTATATGATATAGTCAACCGATTTTGATCAAATTTTGCTTCCGACTGCCGAATTTGGTTACGATATCTTCAAAAAACAAACGAAATACAACGAATTTTCTACAAAAAACGTTTTTTTGACCGATTGGTCCTTTGGGAGCTACATGATATAGTCAACCGATTTTGATCAAATTTGGTACAGCGCTTGGGTACTCTAAAAAACTTCTTAATGCCAAATTTGGTTACAATATGTTATTAAAAAAATGGAACCCAGCCGAGTGCCAAATTTGGTTATGATATCTTTATAAACAAACGAACAAACTTTTTTTTTTTTTCGAAGTCCTCTGAAACACCCCTTTGGGAGCTATATAATATAACCCCGATATCGAAAAAGTAAAATAGACTTGTCTCCCCTGACATAATTACGCATCTAACCTGCAAATTAGCTCTAGCTCTTACCATCTCTGAGATCTAGGCGTTCATACAGACAGACGGACATGGGTATATCGATTTCTCTTGTCACACTGATCATACTTTAGGTAACTTTGGGGGGTCTCCGACGTCTCCTTCTGTATGTTAAATACATTTTCGGCTTGCACAAACACAATTTATACCATACAGGGTATAAAAATCATCGCAACATTTTATCTCATTAAGCAAACAAAACAGTGTTGCCCCATGAGTTTTTTTTTTGAAAATTATGAACAGGTGTTCTGTTTTGCAGCTACATTCAAAATAAATTAACGGCTGGCCTTTTAACTTTAACCCAAAATACTTTAACAAAATTTTGAGGAAAACAATAAAAAAGTAAAACGAAAAAAGAAAAAAATACCACGTTGTGATGGATACAGACACACTCGCACTGCTTGGTCTAGAAACTATTTAGTTGCAGTTCTTGTACCGACAGCTGCGTACCGGGCGTTGAAAAGCTCAAAATAATGCAGACGGTTTTTTTTTTGAAGCGATTACTTGTAATATTTTATTTGAAGGGCAAAATGTTTGGCAATCGATTATAGCCTACATCGTTGCTCTGCGATAGCTCAGATCTAAAACGAAATCTCACACATCGTCATAGCTGCAGTATAAATTGCAAGCCTGGCCTATGTTTAATAGAAAAAATATTCTAGTAAAAAAAATAACATTATATAAGACATCAACTGAGTATACAATAAATCTCACTGTTTTTTGGTGTATTTGCAATTTACTCATCCTTGCCAATAATTGTTTGTATTCAATAATATGCAGTTTCAAAATATAACATTTAATCTTTGAATTTAGTTAAACATATTACAGCCTAAAAAAACTTTACTTCTTACAAAAAATAATCTATTGGTTTTAAATTTTAAGCTGATTATATTACTTGGTATACTTTCACTTACCTGTTCATGTAAGTTTCCTTGTCCTTTTTTGTTTTCTCTTAAGCTTTTGATTTACTGCTTCATAGAAGTAGTTCAGCTCACTCCGAAGCATGTCAAGATATCAGTTTGTTCTGCCTCAAGTCTACTAACAAGCATTCGTGTTAGTTTATTTTCAGCACAGACTGTTGCTATATTTATAACACCCATCGTACACGTTCGCTCTACCTCTTAAAACGTCTGACGCTCCCACTCTTGTTGCAACATTAAAGACAGAAGCAAGACATGATGCATGATTTATATGTCCTTATTTATGTTTCCATGGCTAGAAGATTTTTCAAGCCAACGCCAACGCCTCAGTCGACGTCAATCCCAATCCCAATGCCAAAGATGTAGCAAAGCTTAGGCGCGTTTTTATGCATGTAAAACAGTAGAGTAAAAGTTTGTGCGAATTTATATGACGAAGTATAGTAAGGCATTTCCGACTATATTAATTAAATAGTTAAATGAGTATTTTTTTTAATTTTTTCGATTTTTAATTTTATTTCTGTGACTAGTTATTTACACATTTGTTCTTGTTAAACAAAAACATTAAACATGCATATGTATATTGTTTAAAAATGACACAGTGGGGCAAAGCCGACCTCTAAATGCTGGGGCCAACAAGACACCCAGCTCGAACAAAAATAACGCAACAAGCAATTTGGACAGCAAATCAAATAGCTCTGATTAGTTATTTAGCTATTCAATCTCATCATCTTTTATTGACATTCATTCAACTTTCGATTTATATGTTATAATACATTACGATTTTTTTAAATAAATACATTCAGTTTTGTAAAACAATATTATGCTCTTTTGATTTATAATTGAAAACCATTAAAATTTACTTCATATCAGTGCTAGACTAGCCAAACATATAGGCGGTCGGGTTTACCCCAGCATTTTGGAAAATGACACAAATTGTATTTTTTAGTAATGGTCAGCAGAAATCTGTATTTCTAGAAAGTTGCGGCAAAGCGTAAGCTTTAATTTGGTACATCGGACGAGTTGATCCGATGTCAAATAAGCATTTTGTAGCCAAAACCAATTACTAGGTCGGATTTGCCCCACCTTATCCTATGCTAACTTAGGTGAGTACACCACCAATTTGATAAAAAACCTCATGAGAGTCTAACAAGCTACCAGATATATACTTACTATTTATTTGTTGGCAATTTATTTGCGTTTTAGAAAAATATTGTAGAGTATCCTAATGTAGGACGTTGCCCCGATCTAAGGGTATATTGAAGTCACGCCCGGCTTTATGTACCAAATTTTTGTTTTGTCTTTTGCTAACCAGACAATTATTTATTAGCGTTACTTCCGGGTTTCCGCCCCCCGCACTTGTGGCTACAGTATTTAGATGTGTGTCTGTCTGTGTTTGCGTATGTGTAAGTGTGGGTGTGTGTGTGTAAGTTTTTTTTGTTTGTCTTAGCGCCTGCCTAAAGTCTTAAAAAGGCATCCAAATTCAAGAAGTATCTGTGTTTGAGCGCGTATCTGTGTGTGAGTGTTGAGCTGCTGAAAAATTCATTTTCATGTTTTTGCAGCTTAAGTAATTTTTCATAAACATGCGCCGCTCCTCAAAAAGCATGCCACATGCCACACAGACTTTTCTTAACTCGCTTGTTGCGCGTACAGCAAAAAATTAAATTTGAAAAATAAAAACAAAAACAAGTAGAAAAGAAAAGTAACAAAAACAAGGCATACTTATGGATGTTGCAAGTTGTAAGCTGCTTAGTTGCCCCTGCCAACACACACACACACACACACACAAACGCATCAATCACAAGCCATTTTGACAAAGAGCAACAAAAGTGTTAAGCAACACTGGAGCCAAAAAAAAAGAAGGCAACACTTTTGCAATAAACGAGTAGATGTATTTAAAAATGCCAATTACATAAGTGAACGCTGTCCAGTTCCTGTTGCTATGCGAACTGCTCAATTAAGCATGAAATCTTCGCCCTCATACATGTACATGCTGCATGTATACTTGCATAAATGCAGCTACTATATAAATACTTGCATATGCATATAGTTGGTATACACTTTATTTACTTTACAGTAGTTCCATTTGTTGCAAAGCTTTGTAAGGCTTTCAAGGATGCAGCGAGGGTAGGGAGGTAGCATAACTATGCAGCACTCCATGAATACAGGAACTAATAATTGAACTGATTATTTTAATACAAATTTGCAATTTTGTAAGTTATGGAAGCATTAAAATGCATATATCATAAAATGATGATGGCTTTCGATTTAAATCGAAATAGATTTGGTAGAATTTGCAGAGTGTTTGCTTAGGGGGTTATAAACAATACCTACTCTTGTGTTGGTCAAAAAATCGAAAATTTTCTTATTGCATTTTCTGAAAGTACATATCCTCGAGAGTCTTATCCCAAAAAAATCATAAAGATCTTCGAAAATCAAATTTTGCAAAATCCTGCGTTCACTCAGAGCGTGAAGTTACAAACTACAGTTTTTGTTTTGTTTTTTGTACTACATTGATCAAAAAGTTTTCGGAATTTATTTAGAAAATTAAAAATACCAGTTTATTCATCAAAATTGAAATTGTCCCTTGGACTGCAACGCACTTATGCCAGCGCTTGATCAAATCTACGAAATATTTTTTATAATTGGTTTGCGGTATGGCCATCAGAGCCATCTTCGATTTTTCCATAACCTCATCACGGGAGTTGTAACGCGTTCCACGGAGTGGTTTCTTGACTCGACCGAAAAGGAAAAAATCGCTGGGAGCCAAATCAGATGAATTCGGTGGTTGTTGAATGGTCTTTGTTCTGCTCCGTGAAGAATAAAAAAACGAGTATAATTAAAAGCCGTAAAAAATTCCAAGTTCATGCATGGATTTGCATATTGGTGATTGTAAAAGGTGATTTTTTAGCAACTTTCTTTTTGGCAACACTGTTTTTGTCAGCTCAGCTGTTTTTGTGTCTTGTGTTTTTTTTTTTTTTTTTTCCCCCTATGGGTTCCTCACAAAGAGGTGGGACACTGCGACCAGAAGATCTTTTGTACCATACCCATAAATTAAACCAAAAGACTTTCCGCTTTCCGCATGAATAGCAGTAGGTCTTTTGTTGGTATTAACCTAAGATAGAAGGGACTAATCCGTTCCTTTCCCAAGTGACAGGCTCTGTCCCATACCAGCGCTGGGCAGTCACAGAGAATATGTCTGGTGGTTTCATCGTCCTCGAGACAGAGTCTGCACTCTGAAGAGTCCGATAGGCCAATTTTCTGAAGATGGTATCTAACAGTGTGGTGGCCAGATAGGTAAGCTACCAGGAGTTTTAGGTCCTCTCTGCCAAGACCTTTTGTCTTGATCATATCCAGGGGTTCGATAAGCGCTTTTGCTTGACGCAACCCCGGTAAGGAGAACCAGTATCTCCTATGTTCTCCTGCAGCCCATTTGTTTACCATAGTTTTGATTGTGGACCAACCAATACCACAGAAGGGCGCAGGGGCAGTGGTCAGGGTGGAGGCACCCTGTCGTGCTAGATCGTCAGCGATCTTGCTACCATTCACTCCTGAGTGTCCAGGTACCCAACATAGCACGACTTTGTTCCGGGAGGACATGTGTCTTGTGTTACTGTCAAACATCTTCAGTTTGGTCTATAATTTAACCATGAATCGACTTACAAACGAACAACGCTTGCAGATTATTGAATTTTATTATCAAAATTCATGCTCGGTTACGAAAGTGCATCGTGCACTCCTTCCATCTTATGGTCAATTTGGGCGACCTTCGGAATGTTGTGACTCAATTTCGTACAAAATTTACATTATTGGATATTAAACCACCAACACGTAGAGTGCGGACAGAGGAAAATATCGCAGCTGTATCCGCCAGTGTTGTTGATGACCGTGAATTATCGATTCGACGCCGTTCGTTCTTCCATACAGCTGGTGCAAGAATTAAAGACACACGACCTACCACAACGGGTAACTTTTGGTGAATGGGCGCTAGCAAAGTTAGATGAAGATCCATTTTTTTATCGGAAAATTGTGCTCAGCGACGAAGCTCATTTCTGGTTGAATGGATACGTGAACAAGGAAACTTGCCGTATTTGGTGTGAAGAGCAGCCAGAAGCATTGCAAGAACTGCTAATGCATCCCCAAAAAGTCACTGTTTGATGTGGATTATGGGCCGTTGAAATCATTGGACCGTACTTTTTCACAGACGACGAAGGCAGGAACATTACTGTGTATGGTGAGCGCTACCAAATTTTGCTTTCGGAAGTTTTTTACAGATCTTCAACATAGTACCAGATTTTATCAAAATCGGTTGACTATATCATATAGCTCCTATAAGACAAGTCGGCCAAAAATTTTTTTTTAAAATAACATTCGATGTATTTCTTTTGTTTATGAAGGTAGCATAACCAAAGTTGGCATTCAGCAGTTTTTAAGAGTACCAAAGCACTAAACCAAATTCGATCAAAATCAGAAGACTATATCATATAGCCCCCATAGAACCGATCGGCGAAAAAATCTATTTTTGTAAAAAATTTGGTATTTTTCGTTTTTTGATGAAGATATCGTAACCAAATTTGGTTCTTGGAAGTTTTTTAAAGGTCCCAAGCACTATACTAAATTTGATCAAAATCAGTTGACTATATCATACTATGGGAGCTATCCCATAGGACCAATCGGCCAAAAAAATGTTTTTTTGTAAAAAATAAGGGTAAGGATAAGGGTATCCTGTACCGTATGGTACAAAGGGTATATTGTGTTTGTGCAAGCCGAAAATGTATGTAACGTACAGAAGGAGACGTCGGAGACCCCCCAAAGTTACCTAAAGTATGATCAGTGTGACTCGAGAAGTCGATATACCCATGTCCGTCTGTCCGTATGTCCGTCTGTCCGTCTGTCTGTCTGTCCGTCTGTCCGTCTGTCCGTCTGTCCGTATGAACGCCTAGATCTCAGAGATGGTAAGAGCTAGAGCAACCAAACTTTCAGATTAGATCCCTTATTAATCCATAGGAGACAAGTTTATTTTATTTTTTTGATATCGGGATTACATTATATAGCTCCCATAGGGGTGTTTCAGAGGACCTCGAAAAAAAGCAAATGTTTTAGATGGATAATTCGTTTGTTTATGAAGATATCATAACCAAATTTGGCAATCGGAAGTTTTTGAGAGACCCTCAGCACTGTACCAAATTTGATCAAAATCAGTTGACTATATTATATAGCTCCCATAGGATCGATCGGTCGAAAAAATGTTTTTTGTACAAAATTCGTTGTGTTTCGTTTGTTTGTGAAGATATTGTAACCAAATTTGGCGATAAGAAGTTTTTTAGAGTTCCCAAGCACTGTAGGAAATTTGATCAAAATCGGTTGACTATATCATATAGTTCCCATAGGACCAATCGGTCAAAAAAACGTGTTTTGTGCAAAATTCGTTGTGTTTCGTTTGTTTGTGAAGATATTGTAACCAAATTTGGCGTTAAGAAGTTTTTTAGAGTTCCCAAGCACTGTTCCAAATTTGATCAAAATCGGTTGACTATATCATATAGCTCCCATAGGACCAATCGGTCAAAAAATCGTTTTTTCTACAAAATTCGTTGCGTTTCGTTTGTTTTTAAAGATATTGTTAGCAAATTTGCCATTAAGAAGTTTTTAAGAGTACCCAAGCACTGCACCAAGTTTAATCAAAATCGGTTGGCTATATCATATAGCTCCCATAGGAACATTCGGTCAAAAAAACGCTTTTTTTACAAAATTCGTTGTGTTTCGTTTGGTTTTGAAGATATCGGAACCAAATTTGGCTGTCGGGAGTTTTTTATAGTTCCCAATCAGTGTACAAAATTTGATCATAATCGGTTGACTATATCATATAGTCCCCATAGGACCGATCGGACAAAAAAATTTGTTGGTGCAAAATTCGACTGATTTCTTTTTTTTATGAAAATATCGTAACCAAATTTGCCGAATAAAATATCTTCTGGAGGTTTTAAGCAATGTGTCGGACTTAATTGCAATGTGGTGGTACAGGGTATCCCAAAGTCGTCTGCTCCCGACTTTAACGTACGCCATCTTTTATTTTAAATATAATCCCTTGGTTGACCTCTTAAAGTATCCTACTTTCCGCAATATTAGGTGATCATCATCATTATGAGTTCTTTAAGGAAATAAAAAGAAATTTTATAATACAACTAATTCTGTGTTTACAGGATAGATACGTTCCAGAAAAAACCGTGTAAAAAAAGACGGAGTAAATTTTTAAGTTGCAATAAAAATAAATTATAAAGGGAAATTCCTTACTAAATTTCTAAAAGATTAACTTAATAAAAATATTTTTCTTGAAAATTTCAATCAAATAGCTTTTTTTAATCGTACTAAATCGAATGAAATTGTGTAAAATTGTTTTTTCCTAGACTGACTTATTTCAATACCGTGTTAAAGCAGAATTAGGTGTATCTGTTTTTGTTTCCCTGAGTTAATATGTTTTTAAAAAAATTTCAATATGTTTTTAAAAATAATTATTCAAGATTGTTTGCATTTTTACTGGAACTCTTTTTCCACATATTCGATTAAGTTTCGAAAAAGTAGTCTAATGTAAGTAAATAAATCAAATAAATACATTTATCAAATGTGAATTGAATAATTTAAGGCGTTTAGAAAATGATAAGTTTTGAAAAATAGTTTTCATATATTTGCGCAGTAGTAAAATTTGGAGAAGACTGTCAGACTGTTCTCAGGAACCCCCTAGTCTACTGAAATAAGAGGATATATGATGATGTGAATGATATACATCCAAAGCAAATTGCATAGCACCTCGTAAAATATAAAACTGCTGCTTCAAAGAGTATACAAGATTCGTTATGACACTGTTCAACTTTCAATAACTTTTTGTTTTTGCTTAATGGCGGTCGTTTGCCTTGTTCGCTGACTCTTCTGCTCATTTATCATATTTTGAAAGCTTGCAGTATATGGAATCGTGTTCGTATCTTTGCTTGCATTTAAATTTAAGCAGCCGTTACAGCCATTATGCAAGCGATATCCGTACGTGTGTGTGTGTGTGTGTGTGTGTGTGTATCTGTGTGTGCATATGTCAGTGTGTGTGTGAGAGCATTTATATGGCAAGTGCTGCAGTTCAGCTTAAACGTCGCTCATTCTTTCTTTCTTCTGTTTTTTTTTTGTAACATTTTTATTGCCCATTGCAATATTTTCCAACACTTTAACCCTGTTCCACTCTTTAGTGGCTATATATAGTAAATTCTGGCGCATTAATTTTAACCGCCTGCTGCTTGGAGTCCGGTCGGCTTAAGTCGTAATCATGCCCGGCAATATGGCCACTTAAAATGTTGATGGACTTGCAAAAGAGATGGAGACATTGTAAACGATTGCAAGAGAGAAGCGTAGCAGGGGAGTGACAGAGACAAAGGAATATAGAGAGAGTTATAGCTGTTTGTACTTAATACACTGGCCAGCAAAGTGCAAACATAATTTTGCAAGCTAGAGCACTTTTAATAAACCCAAGTTGAAATTGTTAACTATGCATTATCAATCAATCAATCAAGTTTAATATAGTTCTTAATGAATTGGAATTTTTTGTTTTATTTTTAAGTTAGAGGAAGTTCATCAACTGGGCGAAATGTGTAGTGGAATGTTGGGAGGGTAAGGTATATGTCTAAGTCGATCCGTACAATATGCGCTTATGAACTTTGGGAGAGGAACAAACTTCTCAGAAAGCATCTATTTGCTTAAATAGGATTTGCCAAGGTCGGCAGCTTTGGTATAAAGACTTGAAACCCAAGCTCGGAATCCTCATCAAGAATAATTTTCAATAATTTTACCCAAAATATTTTATTCCAAATTTGTAGTGTCTTAAAATCCTGAACACGAAAAAAAAAATTTTGATTTTTCTTGTTATGTATATTCTTCAAAATTGTATCAGAGGTATTAATCATCGATAAAGACAAACTCTCAAATTAAAGATAATATTCTTTTAAAATATTTAGAGATCTGACCCATAAAATATATTTATTCCTGTTACTACTGTGAGAAGCATAGGGCTACATAATAAATATTGGGTTAATGATATTTTTGTTTTAAATAAAAGTCGTAAAAGAATACCCCCAGTTGGCATATACTACAAGTATCGATGGATTCAAATTTTTGAAAATTAAACAAAATGAAACTTATAATTCGAAATTTAAAAATTTTTTAATCATGAAATGTAAATTACACCAATTCCCTTCAGTTCGGATCAGGCCTGAATAAGTCGTGAAATTATGCCTGAATTTTCAGTAACAGCCATGAATCTACGCATTCATTTGTCACTGAATTTAATACATGCATATGCGAGGCGTTCAGGCCTGAACCTTAGCGGTAACAATGAGCTATGAATTCAGTGCTGATTGACTTTGAAATGTCATGCCTGAAATCACAGATGAATTTTTGAAGATTCGGGCATGAATTCAGTGCTGATTCGTTTTTAAAAGTCAGGTCTGTAATCATAGGTGAGTAATTAATTCACTGGAACAAGTATGCTTCATACATTCTTAACAAAATTTTCGTTTTTTTATAATATTTTCATAAATATAAACTTAAAATATTATATTGCTAAAAATTTATGTTTCTTTAAATATTTCATTACCAAAAACTTGCAGCACAGTGTTCTTGCATTGTAGCATGTAATTCTTTTCGCAAATAAATATATTTGCATTCATTTATTATTGCAGATTAATTGCGTATACGTCTCGTAGGCTGTTTGGAATTCAGCTCATCTTCTTGCTCTCCATTTGCATTTACTGACTTGTCATAACTTTTAGCGGCAAGTGCACTTCCTCTCTTATAGCTACGGGCACACTTCTTATATTTGCATGCTACAATTCCTTAGTTCATATTTGTCCTTCACTTCTCTTGCTTTAAATTGAATTCGTTTGCACTTCCTTCAGAGATAGATTCCATTATGTATTTCTTTCTATTTTATATTATATATAGTTTTGTCAAGTGTGGACTGTTTGTGAAGTCACTTGCGTGTTGTTCCCAAGCAGCTCAATGATGGCATCAGCTTGTAAGAGTATTTGAGCGTTTTTGAAATCGCTTGGAATTGTGGTGTTTATGCGTGAGGGAGAAGCACTTAAACAAATTGCGATTTTTTGATCAGTTTGAAATTAAAGTTTGGATTATAGAGAAATATATTGTTAGTGTAAGTAAACTGCTGTTTCGGTTGATGGGTGGATTGCATTTAGAAATTCTGAAGATCTTATTTTTGCTGAATTTAAAGCAAAAGTGTAATCAATATGAATCAAATGACTTTAAAACGCTATGTCAATGAGAATTATATGGTAAAGTTTCGTTTTAATTGCGTATTATTTCTAGTATTACAAGTTTTTGTAATATCGTCAATGTCGTGATGGCCTTAAAAATTGTTATTTTGCCCTCATGATCATTTTACGTCCGACTACGACATCACCTATTGCATGGAGAGCTACTATAATGAACATTACCTCCTTCAAAAAGCCATTTAGAAGCTACAAAGGCTAGCTTGCCATGGGAACCTGTCCTACAGCAGTTTTAGAAGTTCTTATGGAACTGCCTCTCAGACAGTTAAGCCGCGATAAGCGCGAAGGCTGGATTGTAAATAAGCTCAATATTATGGCCATGTTGGCTCATATAATTTCAATAGAATATCCAGAATATCTCCCAATTGAGTAAAAATTCCCTTGACATACTGGCTGGATTACTAAAGGCATATTATAACACTTGGAGGTTCAATGAGATTGAGGAGGTAATCTCACAACAAAATAATGAAAAATCTCGCTTTCTTTATCAATTCATGAACAGCACACGCATAACCCGTGACATATGCATTTTAGCAAATATGTTGAAATATTTTTATATGAAAAAATTGTTTAGAAATTTCTATTCGAAAATACTGTATGAATAACAAACACGTTTTACGCCATATCAATGCGGCATATTCAAAGGCACTGGCAAATGCAACTTCCGTTTCCGCTAACACACACGCACACGCATAAACACATTCACTAACACTGTCAAGCACAATGCTTGCTTAACACTCCAGTTGCCATTGCTGATTGCAAAGCCTTGTTTGCACGTCAGCCCCTTAACCCGCTTTACTCACATCAAGCAAATGACAAAACATGCATTTGTATGTGTGGCTGTGTGTGTGTGTAAGTGTGTGTTAGTTGAATACACAAGCATTTCATAATTTAGACATATGCAAGAATTGCATTCGAGATAACCCATACATAAACACATTCACACAGATACATGAGCATGCATATGATTTAGATATTAAAAAATGTTTATGCTATGCCTTAGCAGATGCTGCCTAGGAGGGTAGGCTGAGAAGAGATCGGTTTAGGAAAATAAGCGTGCCACAAAGTGTCAAGGTACTCAAATAATGCGTTCGTTTGGAAGATAAAATTTAATTTTTGGGAAACGAAAGTGTGGGAAACTCTATTATGTAGGAAAGATGTTTATTCCTCCGGTTTTATTGACTACAAAGTAATTGTACCTAAATCTATCGGCAAAGTACGCATATAAACGCGTTATGTGCTTCATTGACTTCTCTTGTGGTATTCAACTGCTTGATATTTTTTTTTTTTTATCAAACTTAGAGTCACAATTTACAGGTCGAAATTGTTGCCAATAACGTTATCTATCAAACAAGACTTTAATCAATGTTGTAGGTTAATTGGTTCAAGCACAATGCCTGTGTAAAGGAAATAGTTTTTGGTGTTTTTCGAATAATTTGCAAATATCTTAAGCCGGTTTTTTTTGGGAAATTTTACCCATAAACATTGTGAAAGTATTTGAAATTATCTACAAAATAAGTTCTATTTTGCTTTTCTACCTTAAACAGATTTCGAGGAACCGAACAAAACAGTTGCTAATAAGCGCCACTTTTGAACGACACTGCTTACGTGTGTGTCACCAAAACAAGCAGTCCACAAAGCAAGCAGTCCCCTGCTTTGTCCCCTGCTTTATGCTTAGCTGCGTTTGGGAGCGACTTATTCTTTTGATTGCTAGTAAACTATTGATCGTACAAAAGTGATGAAGGACTCATTTTGTAGATAATTTCAAATACTTCAAAAGAGTATTTAGATATTTTTTTGAAATGGTTTTGGTGTGCCTCGTCTCCTACCCACAAATACGAAAACTCGGCACAAGGTAATGATTCATGAAAGTTTCATTAAGTAATTTTTTTTTTCCAGCAGACGTATATTTTGAGCCTTCGTTTACTGTGCTAAATTAATTTCTACATCGTTGGAAAAATGAAATACTCACTGGGGAACACAATCAGAAAAATGTAGCAGTACAAGCTTGCTGATCAATGGAAATCTCTTTTCTCAGGTAACCCATTTCTGAAAATAGACTTCATGCAAACTTTGCCATGGCATCAAATTTTTAAGCTGGTTCATTTTCTATTGGGTCGTTCACTAAGTAATTTCGTTTGATGACAACAGCTGATCTTATTGAATTTTTTCGCAGCCAACTTCACACCTAACCGCTTTACTTTTATATATTTGAGCAGCTGATATAGTAAGGCTTTTTTGTATAAAATTTTGTTAAATTTTTTGGAATAGTTTTTGTTTGGTGCCCTATCGAAGATGGAAGATCGAAAACAACATTTTCGGCATATTTTACTGTTTTACTATCAAAAGGGTAAAAATGCAGTTCATGCAAGGCGAAAATTATGTGATGTATACGGAGAAGATGTGTTGACCGAACGCCAATGCCAAAATTGGTTTGCAAAATTTCGTTCCGGCAATTTCAATCTTAAGGATGCACCACGTCCTGGAAGGCCTCTTGAAGCCGATGTGGATAAAATAAAGTCGTTGGTCGATGCAAATCGTCGAATAACAACTCGAGAGATTGCTGAAAGATTAACTTTGTCTAACGCAACCGTTCACAAGCACATGAAACGTCTAGGATTAATTTCTAAGCTTGACAAGAATGTAAAGCGCAAGAGATCATGGTCTAAAAAGGATGAACCAGCTCAAACCATTTCGAAGGCCGATATTTACCAAAAAAAGGTTATGTTGTCTGTTTGGTGGGATTTCAAAGGGATCGTTTATTTTGAGCTTTTGCCCGACAATACCACGATTAATTCTGAAGTGTATTGTGATCAGCTGGACAAATTGAGTGATGCACTCAAACAGAAGAGGCCAGAATTGATCAATAGAAAAGGTGTAGCGTTCCACCAGGATAATGCGAGACCTCATACAAGTTTGATGACTCGCCAAAAGCTTTTGCAGCTTGAATGGGATGTGCTACCACACCCACCATATTCTCCAGACTTGACACCTATTACTTACTTGCTCCGGACTATTACTTGTTCCGATCTCTGCAAAATTTTTTGGATGGGAGAACCTTCACCTCAAATCAGGACGTCAAACCAGTTTTTTGCCTGCAAGGATCAAAAATTTGATGAGCGAGGAATCAATCTCTTGCCCGAAAGATGGCAAAAGGTATTGGATCAAAATGGAGAATACATTATTTCATAAAATGTTTTACACAATAAAAAAAATCGTGTTTACATTGCAATAAAAAAAACGAAATTACTTAGTGAACGACCCAATACAATCATTTTTTTTGAATTAGACTTTTCCTATAGTATTAAGGGCTCAGGATTTCTTTGCAGTCCCAAGTACTGTATTTTTTATTTTTAATATCGGTTGTCTATATAATAAAGATGTAGCGCCAAATTGGATCGAAATTGTTTCATTCATTTATTTTTTTTTGTGATGGTACCAGGGCATCTCATAGTTGTCGGAACCTGTCCGTACGACTTTTTTTTGTACTGAAAAAATTAAAATTATTGCTTTCATAATAACGATACACAGATACGCAGACATTTGTATTCATTATTTCCCACAAGATAATGGGGAAACGATTTCCAAAATCCATTACTGGCCGCTGGAGCAGATTTAAAAAATTCTTGGAAAATTCATGCTAACGTGGTTTCTTTAATAGGCAGAGTGCTTTAAAGCCCTTTTTTTATTTTTTTTTCTTAATTTGAGAGTGCTATCGCGCTATGTAGAATATCAGTTTGAAAACTTAATAAGGATATAAAAGAACATTTTAAACTATTATTCTCCACAAGACTATGGGATTGACTAAACCCAACCCAATCTATATCATATCAATTGGTCGAATCCTCAAAAAAATTTCGCAAACATTAACTACGGCGCTGTACCCAAATTACGTGACCCATTTTTTTCAAGTTTGTGTACGGCACCTAAGCTGCTTTCTCATCTAGATCTTCACTTACTTTTCAGTCTACCCTCGTGCACTTGTTCCACCTTAGATCCAAGCAGTATACCTTTATATGTGTATGCGTGTGTACTGTTCCGCCTTCTACGTGTCTTTATCTTAATTTGCAGTAAATGTAGTTTGTTTTTCAATTAGCAAACACGGAGCACTCATACAAACTGATACACTCACAAATACTTCTAACACACAGATACAGACTCACACAAAAGACACACAGATACACACTCAGACAAATACACACTAATTGGTATTTTATCTTTTAATTTCTAGCACATTTTCAACACAAATCCCAGCTGCATGGCTTAGACATTTGCTTCGATTTAGTTTGGAATTGTTTGCTCTAGGATTTAGCTCTGGACTACTGGCAACATTTTAAATGGTTTGCCACTTGCCATTGCTGCCTAGCTGCTGCACCGACTCCCAATGCTGCTCCTACTACCTCTACTTAGCCGCCTCAGCAGTTCAACATTGATTGAGTTTGTTTTCCAGTAAGCCGCATAAATTATTTGATTATTTTAGTCGCCGTATTAATGTCCCATTGAATTGGTGCGCATCGAGATTATGGATCGCTTATTAATTGTATTTGTCATGTGGTCGGTTTATTGTAGTTTTCACATGAGTTATGTATGCTTCTGCAGAGGGCATATTGATTTCTGCGAATATCAGTACGAGTTAAAGGTTTTTCTGAAACTTATGATCGAAAGAATATGTTTGTTCTAAGGCAGCCTAGAGTTATTACTCCAAGTATCATCCACAATACAAGCTCTAAAAAAAATGATGAAACGAACCCCAAAAAAAAAAAAAAAATGCTTAGTATCAAATTTACAAAGCATTTTTTGTTGAAATAATATATGTATTCGGGCTGATTTTTCCTAGTTTTGAAAAGGTATTGTTTATGTAGTTAATTTTTTTTTTTTTACATATTTTTATATGCATTTTCCATGAAAGTGAGAAAAATTTCAATAAATTATCAAATTTAAGTTTAATTTTAATTTTTTAGAGTGTAAATTTTGTTTTTATGAACTATGTACTTACCCATATAATAAAATTTGTTTGGTAATTAAAAGAAAATCTCAGCAGATGGACACTGAACTGAATAGCCAACAATTCATTTATTATTATATTTCGTTAATTAGAAAAACGTTAAAAAAAAGCAAATAAGAATTGATGAACGATCTTAAAAATTGTAAAATAAAAAATTCCGATAGGCATGACATAAATTCGATTACAGGCGGATACGCGATTTTTCCAAGCATCTTTCCTCTTTTAGCATGGCCATAAATAATATTGAGGACTCTTTAATTATACATATAATTTTATATATATTCTTTGTATTTACTTTGAGAGCATAAAATCCTCGTTTTGACGAGTTTTAGATTTTAAATAATTTTCAAAAAACCACAACTGCTTCAGATGCGGACTACTATCACAAATTGTTAGCTCTTTTTTATTAAAAGATAAATAGCTATACCATCAGGGTAACAATTTGCATGTCCAATTATTGATTGTTTGCAATCATTTAATACATAGTTCCAAGGCGAGCTAACTGATGTATTTTATAAATTTATATATACATAGTTTGCTTTTCCACGCTGAACTTTATTAAAGTACATAATGTACCATAACAAAGAGGTCAGCTGCCATGGAAGCCACTCTCTTTTCGCTCTCTGGTTGCATGACAAACGATGTGACAATTTAAATCTATTGGGGCAAGCTGCGTGATAAATTGGTCAGCTAACAGTAAAGCGTCCTCGACTGACATGTTGCAAGAAAAAAAAAGAGATATATATTTAAAAAAAAATGTGAATCTGTTAGTGCGTATCCGATGGTCGGATGCGCTGTAAAAGCTTTTCTAAAATAAGTTATTATTTGCCCAACTAGTGTGTCACTAGTATATGGTGGTATTGGGTATAAGAATGTTGTTCCCTAAAAGGTTCAAATGATTCTATATATCAAACTTAATGGCTCTAGCTTTTTTTTAAGGAACTAGGGGGGAGGGGATTCAATTTGGCTGTAGTTCTTAAAGTTTTATTCCGATTCTATTAGTTTTTGTAGAATTCTGCATGCCTCCTTCGAGGTATGGGAAAAGATATAAATCTTAAGGCCTAATTCTTGCTCTGTTTGTAAGAATAGACGCGCAGACAGACCTGGTCTGTCTGAACTATCAATACCCAATTGATGATAAGCTTTTGTATATAAAGAACAGAAAGTCTGCCATCTCAAATCTATAATACCCTTAATCCTTTGCTGCAGAGTATAGAAATATATGCGAAACTCAACTGTTGCAACAGTAATAACAACAACAACCAACAATATGAACACTTTAGTATGAAACTGTCAATTTGGTATTAAAATATCTCACAGAGCTTTATTAAGCGAGACAGTTGAATGAGTGTTGGTTGCAAGGACTTGGTATAAAAAACTATCATTAGACAAAATTGACATATAACAAGTTATACATAAGTAGTCTTTGCAGCAGGGCTGCCAACTTAACTTGTTGGACTTTGCTTAGGGTTGCCATTTAGTAGCAAGGATACAAATGCGTTGCGGTTTATGTTTTGTGCGATGCTTCAGGTTCGAGGCTTAGTCAGTCACCTTTTCTTAGTATTGTTTTAGGAAGCCACACTGAACTAAGCCATTTATGACCATGGAAGGTCTCTCTGATATAGATTCATGGAGCAAAGATGGCGGGGAACGGTGCTGCCAAACCACTTATAGGGGGCTCTAGCTGTCTTGTGGCATTGGCAGATACGCCATCAAATACCTGCTTAAAGAAGAGTAAAGATCCAGATGAGAGCCAAACTGTATCGGCACGGCTTATTGTATTGTCTTATACTCGGTTTCTACAATAAGATCAATCTCCCAACTGGGGAAGACGCTGCAGGCTCAGGAGCTTTAACAATATGGATTGAAACAACTGTAGGTTCTGTAGGATAAGAGAGGAATCCTTCAGCTACTTAATTACTGAATGTGACGGTCTTCTGAGAGGAAGGACTTCCCTTTTTGCTATTAATAGGATCTCAATGTCAATCGAATCGAACCATCCCAAAGTTATGAAGTTTGATTGCCGTTATGGAGTAGTTGAGGATCTCTAGGGCTAGAAGGAAGCATAGAAGATCGTGTGTTTCAGCTCGGTTTCTACAATAAGATCAATCTCCCAACTGGGGAAGACACTGCAGGCTCAGGAGCTCTAACAATATGGATTGAAACAACTGTAGGTTCTGTAGGATAAAAGAGGAATCCTTCAGCTTCTTAATTACTGAATATGACGGTCTTCTGAGAAGAAGGGCTTTCCTTTTTGCCATTAATAGGAATCTCAATGTCAATCGAATCGAACCATCCCAAGTTATCAAGTTTGATTGCCATTATGGAGTAGTTGAGGATCTCTAGGGCTAGAAGGAACTTCTATGCTTAATCGTATGGTTCAGCTCAGCTTTGCCAAAAATATTTTTATTATTTTAGTCTTGTTTCCCAAAAAAACACACTCCATCACAAAGTTTAAGAGAGCGGAGGAGGTAGAATCTTCTTAGCTTAAATATCACAAAATATTTGCATAGGTCCATTCCTATCTCAACAAAGCTCCCATATGCTGCTCAACTTGGAATCAACTATCTTGAGGAAGCAGCTCCAATTATTGGGGAGCTCTCTAGCCATATTTTTTTTTTATTAGTTCGCTAACAATAATTGTCGCCAGTATTCAGCTGCAGGTCAGTCTGAGGTGTTGGGAATCATTATTATTATTATTATTAGGCCTGGATAGCAGCCCATACTTTCCAAGTCTAGGCAGCATTGCATTCTTGACATAATTTATGATTTGCGACTTTTGGAAAGTTTACTCAGGTGATGGCAGTGTAATTCTCATCTCCCGACTATATACCGACTATTCACTTCAAAATTTCTCTCTGTATCTTCAGAAAAAACTTCCTAGGTTTATTTATTTTCATTTAATTAAACAAACAGAGGGTTTTAGTATTTTACTAGTATTTAAATTCAGTCCATTATGTTCTGATTTAAAACAAACCATTTAAAGTGTTTTCCACAAACCTAACTCCGGCATATCAAAGTTTAAAAAATATATATTATTATAATTGTTAAAATTTCACTTTTGTTATCTCTGAGCTTGACTTTGGGCGCTTACCGCAAATCGTTTAAAATTTGCGCAATTTTCAACATGTTTTATCATTACTAACAATTCAAAAGTTTTAGTTGCTCTATTAGGCAAAAATTAACTCGTTTAATTGGTATAAATAAATATTAGTATGAAGCTAAGTACTGAGTTGACTCAATGCTCAACGCTGCTGGTTGCCAAATTACTTGGTTTGACTCGGATTCATGGCACGCCATGTTGGCCATGTTAGATCGTAATTATTTAAATGGTACATGATATGCCATAAAGATAAACCCCAAGCACGTTTCGGTCTACCAAACTGTTGAGCCCATAACAGTGGCGTAGGTAGTAGTTTTCTGATGGGGGGTAAACAAGTTACAACAAAATTAAATTAGACCATCAAGAGTAATCGATTCAGATAGTGTCTGGAAGAACAGGACATCTAGAAGTATGAGAATTTATTCAATAAGTGCCTCCCGTCAAAGTGGGCCATCAATGGTAGCGTTTTGAAACAGCCCGGATTACCTTTTAGATAACGAAGATTCTTGCCCTTTTTAAAGATATTCCATGAACATTGTCAGATTTGAATCATACTGTTAATGAAATGTGGCCTACCCTACCCAAAAAATTGTTTTCTGAATTTTGTAGCATTTTAAATGTTGCTTTCTTCTGGGTTATTAAAAGAAGTTAAAGGGGGTTTTGTGAA
This sequence comes from Chymomyza costata, assembly GCA_018150985.1. Taxonomy (NCBI): domain Eukaryota; kingdom Metazoa; phylum Arthropoda; class Insecta; order Diptera; family Drosophilidae; genus Chymomyza; species Chymomyza costata. Next base: position 927,544 of record JAECWU010000318.1, read on the forward strand.
TATGTTGCGTAAACGTTACATAGTCAGAAATAAATCACACTGTACAAAAATTTGCTCTGTATACGCTTCTGTCTATCGCTAATAGACCCAATTATATTTTTTTTTGTATAGCCACGTTTCATATGGGCCTTCAATGAAGGATTCTGAATTTCCAAAAGTCGTTTTATTAATGTAGTGTGTGTCATAAATCACAGCTTCAATATAATATGGCCCCTTTCCTAAAAAATATTTTTCTGGATTTAAAAATGTTCTGATGACGCATCTGGGCCATCAGTAAACTTAACAAATTTCTCTTAGCTTTCGAAACTTCGTTTATTATTTTGAATCTAGTCTTATCTGTCATCTTACATAAAACTCACAGAAAAGCTCATGCAGTGGATTTATGACCTCGACTCCCTTTATCTACGCCACTGTCTTACACGCAGTGTGTCAGAAAGAGATGCATATAGTCAAATTATTGCAGATAGAGCGAGTGAGAGCAAGTTTTGCTATCGTAACCACAAATTAATTGCGCTGCTGGTTCGTCGGATGGTTGCTTGTCTTTCATAGTTATTATAGTTATTGCTGGCACTGTAGTTGTTGTTGTTGTTGCCAATGTTCCTCATGTTTTTGTTGCATGCATGTATTATATGGACGAAAACTTTTTGAAGCTGCTTATCGCACACACAGAGAGAGAGATAGAGAGAGAGAGCTAAAGAGAGTGAAGTGAGAGAAGTTAAAAAAGCCCGCAAGTGTGTGGCATTAAAAACTTTTTATAACTATGCAAAAACCGTTTGTTATTGTGCGACTTAATTGTTAGCTCTAAGGACTTTACATACACACACACAGATAGACACCCATACACGTGCAGTGACTGCCACATTCACACACATATGTAATTTATATATCATATTTAATGCACATAGCATGAAATATGCTGCAAGTGATAAAAACTTTTGTGCAGTAAAATAGTAAAATAAAAGCATAGCATACTTTTAAGCCCTTTGAATAATACGAAAGTACAAAACGAACTGCAACAAAACAATGCACAAATTTGTGCGCTTGTCAACGCATTTTGAAGTTATTAAAGAATATTTTACAGCTGCACTTAACTATAAAGTAGCTAAAGTAAACAATAATAAAAAAAAAGAGAGAGCTAAAGAAACATTAAAAAACACAACAAAAACAAATATGGCAGGCATGCAGGCAACCAAGGACATGGCTGGAACCGGATGCAGCACATGCAGGGCCACAAACACTAGTACGCACACTTGCACGTACTCACATACATAAACACCCAGCAGACCAAATGTTCGTCAACTTTATGTATAATGATAATAATGTAGATCAATTTTGTATAGAACTCTATGTTCTAAAACGGTTTTGGTATATAAAAAAATCTTGGAGAACACACAAAAATTTAATGTACAAATAATAAAATTTCAGGATTAGGTGCTTTGTGAGATGTGGTCATAAAATTTATAATACAGCCTTAAATATTTCTCATAGAATGTCAAACCGGACATATAAAATTTTACTTATTTGTCAGTAAGTACTATGGTGACCATTTGAGGCGCCTCCACAAAACCAAGTACTACTTCCCATTTCAATTTTTAATTGTAAAAAAAAAAAAATCTTCTTTTTGTTTGACGGCCATTGAACATATAAAATCTCGAGAATATTAACGAGATTGGAAAAAAAATGACTTTCTACTTATTGAGCAGTAGATATTTTTCAACCCGAATACTCTGCGATCCCCGATTTTTTGTATCCATGGAATGAGACGATTTTCCACTATCACATACAAAATTGCGAGAGTGGACTTAAGAGGCTGTGTGCATCCCTAGTTAGTGGATATATCACATTTTGTATAAATGGGTGGCGTGTTTGCAGAGGCTCGAACATAAACCATTGTGCCATGCAACATACTCCCAGATCTGGCAACTAGCAGTTAGCAGTTAGCCCATAAAAAATTTGTTATTTAGAAAGTCACTATTTTGTTCACTTTAAAAGCTTTTCTAGTTCCCTTTGCCAAGCGCTTGCATAGTGCTCGCTTTTTGGTCTGTTGGGTGCATACACTCACACACAAATACAAAATGGCAGGCGCTGCCATTGCAAGTGCAATAAAATATAAGAAATACTGTAAAAGCAGTGTAAAATTATATATGTATAATGTTGAAAATATGCACAGCAGGTGGCAACACTGTAAGCGCATGTGTGTGTGCGTGCTTGCGTGTTTGTGGTGTGCCGTGTGGCGTATCCGTTTTGGTCCTGTAACCGCAAAATGCAAGGCAGCAGACATTTCTGAGCCGCGAGCAGCACTCAGCAGACCTCTAAAGCAAGCTGCAGCTACACACACACACACGCACACACATTAGTGTTTGTGTCCAAGTGCTATACTAAATTATGTATGTATGAACGTGTGTGCGTGTAAGTGTATATCTATGCGCAAATAGTTTTTCAAAGTACAAGGCAACGGCAAGCCTTCGGACCAACCAACTGTAATTATGTTGAAAGTAAAAAGCTTGTGAAATATTAACTGCTCCTTGCCACATTTTTGCTGCAGTTATCTCACTCTTATGTTGCGATCCCCCTTCTCGCTCTCACACACTGTGTGTGTGTGTTCGTGCTGTGTAAATTTAATATTTAGAATGACTTTTTTTCAAGCACTAAACGATTTTTTTTTTTGTTTTTCATAGCAAAAGAAAACCAAACGATTTGAGTGGACTAGAAAAATCTGAGAGCAGGAAGTTCCATACACTTTGGGTATCTATGCTTAACTGGTTTGGCGTTTTTACAATTTGAGATGAGCTTTAGAACATCAATCACAAACAATTCGAGAGAGCTATGAAGTTTTTCCATAAACAAAAACTTGTTCATTTGGTCAGTGAGAATACATCAGGCTGATGTTGTTCCGCCCGAAAGTTGATGAAATGGCGAGCATTCTAATTATTTCTCCAATTTATGCCAATTTAAGGAAAGAGTTGAATTAACCATATTTTGATTAAGTATTTACTTAGTAATATATGCCATTGATTTCCATATTTGAAAGAGAGTGGATCATAGCATCAATTAGGGTGTCCAACTTGTTAGGCAGAAATACCGGGAAACTGTGTGGCGGATGAACTGGCCAAACAAGGCAACTCTCTGTCTATAACTGCATAGACATCGGCACACCCCTCGCCACAGTCAAACTGGCCATCAAACAGAAATTTTTGGCAAGTGCCCGCACTGCTTGGTCCAATGAGGACTCCTGCCGCACCTCAAGCCTTAGCTGGCCAAACATGGACGGCAACAAAACCCGTAAGTTGCTCACATTGAGTCGCAACTACCTATCGACCACTGTGTCCATTCTAACAGGACACTGCCTTATAGGCAGGCATGCCGAAAGAATGCGCGCCCCTTTCAACGACTTCTGCCGCGGCTACGGATCCGAAGAGGAGGAGGAAACTGTTCTACACTTTTGTGTTCCCTCCTTAAAAAAAAAAAAAAAAAAATCTTAACAGCCTTATTGACCTCGCAGATCAATGTCCCAGAGATATTGCCAGGTCATTGAACTTTCAGGCTGGTTCAGCAATAATATGGTTGAATAGTTGTTCTTTTTTTTTTTAGAGTGAGTGTGACATGAATGCCTTTATACGCAGTTATAAAGACATTCCTGGTCAGCTCTCGAACAGCGTTACCTGTGGCATCACAGAGGGCCTCATTGTGCCTAGATGCGTCTGGGCTGTTATAAGACAGGCAACCACTTTAACCTAACCTAAGCTGGGCAGAAATACAAGTGTGATCGACCAACGACTTGAAAAATCCTAACAGCCATGCAGAAATGCAGAAGTATCCGACTAGCGACTTGAAGAATACTATTTAGAAGCGATGCAGAAATGCAGAAGTGTCAGATTAACAATATAAGACAAAATGCCATTTCAAAGCACTAAAGGCAAAGTTTTGGATAATTGTCTTTTGGGCAGAGTTGCCCTTTAGAATGCAGAATGCTGTTTGTTGCTTCTTCTTCATTGCGCACCTTTTCACCCGACAAAGTAAACACCTTAAATACATCAATTTACCAAAGTTCCTTAAACCGGATTGGGCCAATTGTAAATACAAACAAAAACAGTTGACATACAAAATCGGATCCTCACAATAACTTTGGACTACCTCAAGCAACAACTCCTAAGAATTTCAAACGGATATGAAAGCTAGATTGGGGAGTCCGCAAAAAATTAGTTCCTTCAAAATACGATTCAGTTCGAACCTTACAAAGATTTTGAACAAAAAAGTTCTAGGGACAACTTTTACTTTGTAATAGAGAATGTATTTTAAAAAGCCGGAGAACATCATAAGGGAGCAGCTATAAAGACTTTCACAATTTCAGATTGCGATAGAAATCTCTATTTTTGGTACTACCAAGAACTTGTAACTAATTTGTTATCACTGTCACAACAATCAACAATCTCAGCTTGGAGACCAAATCCAAACAATTCAAATCGAAATATTATTTTGGTTTATGTTGTGCAAATGGACGGCTAAGGTGTTCAATGAGGCTGACGCAGTATGAAGGCGAAGGTGTTAACCGTGTCTTCAATGAAAGGAATATGGTCGGAGGCTCACCAGCTAAAGTTTGAAGGAGTGGTATAAGGCGTACAACAAACAGTCATACTTAGAGGCTTTCCTTATATCAGGCCATAATTTGTGTGACGATACTAAAGTGTTTTAAAATACAAATTAGTATAATATAGTACAATGGTTATTACTTTTTATAACTTATTTCTAGTTTAATTGCGGTTTATCAGACTGCCAAAATGTCAAAATACAAAAATGTCTTAATACACCCTGAACCATCTCCGCTCGTTGCGAGATACAGGATCGATCATTGGGACAAGTTGTCTGGGAACTGGAGTCCACATGCATGAGTAGTTTTTTAAAGAGTATTGGAAGAATTAGCAAATTACGATGAGTGGAATGGAACCGTGTTTTGTAAAGTTGGTTTTTTTAACTCAAAGGTCTTTTTAATTATAAGTTTACCTAAATAGTTTTCGAGCATTAGTTTGCGTAAGCCTTAAAATTTTGAAATCGTTATCCACTAACCTTGGCATGTGACACGTTCTTTAAGATTATCAAAAACAGCTGCAGCTTAAGTTTTTCAGACCCCAATATTTTCTTAGTATTCCAACTTTCCATAATCTGCGTCAACATGCTTAGTAATAATAATATTAGTGGGGAATGCTGACCTCGAACCGTAGGATCTATTGTGCTCCCTTCTAGCCCTAAAGCTCCTAAACTAGCCCAATATCTGCAACAAACCTTATTATTTGAGATTGGTCTAGTAGGCTGATGTCAGGAAGTATGTGCTTTTGCTGGCAAGGGCGTATCACAACATTCTTAATACCTTACAAATTTAATAACAAACTTGGCATACCATAAACTATGAGCAGCGTGCACTAAAAGACGGAAGAATCAAACCAACAAAGGCAACAGCAAATTTGCCAGCGTTTTGCATTGAAAATATGTTGTTTTGCAAACCACCAAACCGTCTGTCCGGCAGCTCGTTCAGGCGCTTAGTTTTTTCATTTAGTAGTCAGCCGAGGTCTTAGCAGAGCCGGACTAAGCCCGGACTAGCCGCTTGGACGTGGGCGGTTTAGGCGCAGGGCGTGACGGGTCAGTTTTACTCTGTTGCTACTAATAGAAATAAAAACAAAAAGTGCACACAAACTAAGCCAAGTTAAAAGCTTCTCAAAGGCACATGGATGCTGCCGCTGCTGCAGTCGACGTCAACGCTGGCGTTGCTGCTATTGAATGCAATGAAAAAAGCTAAAAACTATTTGCAATTTTTCTATTGCGCATAAAAGTATGCTGCAGAAATTTTTTTCAGCCCACATTCTGCTCGTTTCTTGATGTTGTTGGTGTATCAGTTGAGCATGGCCGTAAAGGGTATATAAGTTACGTCGAAAGTTATGTAACAGGCAGAATTTAACACTACCAGGTATATATTTTTCTTAATCTGTATGAATAATAGAGATGAAATAGGTATGCTTGTCTGTCAGTTTAATCGAAGAAAGGTAGATAAATAAAAATTTTGCTCTCAGTAATAGAAAACTCTCTCTTCTGATAAGACAATTGTTGTTTTAACTTTTTACTCTTTCCATTAGAGCTTATTTTTCACCTAAACTACTAGTTTTCATGATTGTAATTAACAGTAGTGAAAAAGTATTGTGAATTTTAGAGAGCAAAAAGCTTAAAATTAATGATGGGAATACATTTTATATAAGATACATTTTTCTGAAAGATCGGTGGACACATTTGGCCTTAAGAGATTTTCAAACTTTTTACTTAATCTAATATATTTTTGGACGCAAAAGAGTACAGTGTCTCTGCTTCGAGCAACGATTTGAGTTAGGGGCATTTGGAAGTCGTTTAACGACTCGACTATATCTTTTTTTTTTTGATTTTTGCTGCTCTGGCAGTTTTGCATGACGTTTTGCCTGGCCCTGGTTTGTTCTTGATTTTTTTTAATACTTTTTTTTTTTGCTTTCATATAACCAAACTATTAAGCCAAGTGTTAAACTCATTTAGCGCGGATTTATGCGCCTGAGTGCGCTGCAGCTGAGCATGTGTGTGTGTGTGGGAGAGAGAGTGTAAGAGTGCTTAGCTTGTTGTTTGTTGTTGCTGTTGCTGTTGCATGTGTGTGTGTGTGCTCATGTGCTCTCTCTTGTGCATGTGTGCGTGCGTTTTGCTTTGTAAACGTGCCGTTTTTCTTTTATGCGCTTTTAATAAGCTTTTTTCCAAGCGTGTCGTTGCTTTTTTTTTTTTTTTATTTCTTTTATTTTTAACTTCCATTTCTTTTTGCTCTTTGTTTTTGTTGTTTTTTGTTTTACAGCTTTGCATTTTGATTGCTGGCATTTGTGCGCCATTTTTATAGCTGTGAACTTGAAGCGTAAAAAATTGAGTAGCAAAAAAAATGAGAAGAACAAGCAGCACGCTTTTGTGCCACGTTTAGTGTGTGTGTGTGTGTGAGTGTGTTTACCGTGGGTGTATGGTTAATTAGAAATTTAGCTTGAAAGTGACCTAAAAAACCAATTTATGTAAAAAATCAAGCAACCGTTGAGTAGCAATGTTATTTAATAAATCCGTAGCAGCTGTTGGTGTTCATAATGGATATAAAGTTTGCTTGATTGAACAGAAAGGTTTTTGTTTTGTTTTTTTCTTTTTTATGCTTTAGGTGTATTAGCTTAAATCTGATGTTTGTTATGCATAGATGGATACATCTAGCTAACGAGGTTGCCAATAAGCTGACAGGGCTGGATTCAGTTAAGGTAACTGTTGCATTAGATGATTCTGATAACTTCTGGGTTCATATTTTAGAAATTATTCAAGACAACTCTGTCGAGATTGTTTTTTTATTAAAGATTTGAATACCATAGAGTTCAGATAAGAATAAAGTGCAATCAACTTAACTTATTTTGATTGGATTTCACGAAATGTATTTTGGACTTAAGAGAGCACTTGGTGGTCTTTCTCAGAAACTAAAGACTGGCTCTACTGGAAAGTGCAGAAGCTGTCAGTTAAAGGAGATGGGAGCATTCTGAGTTTTTCAATGATCTCAAAGCCTGATATCTCAAAACATATTTTAGACTTAAAGAAGTGAAATTGTGGATGTCAATAATAAGAAACTGATTATACTCTTTAATGGAGGTTGTAAAGGTTTTTAGCCAAATGGATGAGACTCTGTAATTATATAGTATTTTATACTCCATCAATATGATCTAATCTCTCTGCTGAGTTCTGCAATTTTTGACATACACAAGCTTCCCATTTAGAAGGACAACCTATTTCGCATCAGTAAATATTTAGGTTTATCTCATAAATACATTTAATACATAATGAAAAAAGGAAAAAATTAGAGCTACTTAGTTAACTTATCTTCAATTTAACCTAACCTTAACCAAATTTATCTTTTAGTACTTAAGGTGCCGAATTATTTTCGATCTTGCAGCCAACTTAAAGCGGCAGCATGCCATATAAAAATGCAGGATAGCTTGAAAAATTTGGCCGTATAGAAACAACGATAACGAGAGTTTGGTTGAACTTATCACACAATAATTCCATAAAATTTGCTGCACAGATAACCTTCACCTTAGCGAGTGCTAATGAAGAAATCCGGCACCGTACTCTCTGGTCGTTGTATGCCGTCTGGACACACGCTGTTGGAGACAACTCTCAACCTTTTTATAGAAGCAACAACTTGTGGAGCGTAGCCCTATCCGCACCCCATTTAAGGTATTGACGTTCGGAGATATCCAATTTTCATGCAGGGGGGCCTATTGGGGGTACAACTTTTGGTTTATGAACTTTAGCTCAAGCCGTCACAATAGGTTCGGTAGAAGGTAGAAGCAAAATGTATGTCAAAAAATCCATTTGGAAGAGATACTTGAATGTAAGTTGAGACAGATAATATAGAATGAATCTCTACAAAAAGTATCTCATAAAAAAGCACCCGGTATTTGTGCATACAAATTTTTAGAGCATAGCAACAACCAACAAGTATTCATCGTATTCGAAAGCCGGAATATGTTTGATTTCTTAGTTATTAATCAAATCAATCCAAAATCTCGAGCCAATAGTTCGTTTAACAGCATTACTCTAGGTTTTCGACATAACCTTAAAAAAAAAAAATTCACATTCTTTTGTCATGGAAATAAGGCAGTATTTTTCTTATCAATATGCTTAGAAGAATCTACAATGCCCCCATGTACAAAGGCACTAGGTACATTGAAAATGACTTTAGGATTCCTAAACTCATAAGCGCAAAAATATATGGAAATTCTTGAGACTCATCCTAGGTCGGAAGAGGAAGAGAAGCGAATTCTTTTATCAACTATTAATTGTGTATATGTTATATATTTTTTCTATAAATATGTACTTGAACTACTTATACTCAATAATGTCAAAAATATAGATTTTTTGAAAGGCTCCAAACTAATAATATTCACAAAAATACCTCGAAAAAAACATAGCATACCTTTCGGGGCTGCCTCTTAAATATTGTGTTCTTGTGTATAACTTTTAAATTTATTATCTTGCAAACCTGACATGATGAAGTCAAACTATAAAATCGGTTTCAGTGACTCTAAAAAAGTTAAACGTGGTCTGCTGCAAGACCTTTATGCAATCTTTTAATGAAGCTGTGCTCTGAAACGTCCCCTAAAACAATGATTTGAATCGAAATAAATCTTTTTCAGAAAAACAACGAAAAAAATCTATTTTGTTGCAAATCTTGTTAAGTCACACAAAACTCCATATCTTGATGCTTACTTTAATTATTGTTTTAGCCAAAAATTGCCTTCATTTCAAGCATTTGAAAAACTTAAGCAAAGAAAGTCTTAAACGAGAGTGACGTGTGCATATAGACATATTTATTACACTTTTCTTTTCTGAAATACTGAAAAGATTTGCTTCATTTAAATATCTAATATGTTTGAGCAAAGCTTTACCTAATATATTGCAAATTTTGCCATTTATGCCATGCTCAGAGTTGTTTACATTGTAAGCCAAACTGCAAACATTTAGAACCAAAGACCAACAGCACTGAATAAGAGGCCTGAACAACATGTATACAAATACCCTGCAAACACATTTTGAAATATATATATATACAATATATGTGTATGTATATGCAGATAGGTATATATTTAGATTCTCTAAAGGCAGAGACGAATATTTGTGAGCCGCACTTAAATATACAACATTCAATGAATTTTCAATTAACTTTGATTGGCACTTTTCCTTACACACTTCACTGCCTGTTGTGGTTGTCGTCTGCACGAAGATTGCAGGAGCAGTAATGGATCTGGGGGGCTGGGACCACTACGTATTGCGAAAATGATAGACTTTTACACTTGAGAGTACTACATGCAAAAATCAAATAACAAAACTGCCAAACATGAAACCGACCAAATCTGTGTAGAAATTTATGTACCACAACAACAACAACTTGAAGAATATTAGTTTGTTAGTTGCTCAGGAAAAGTCAGTAACAGCAAGTCCTGTCAAAGACATGAACACACATAGCATCTGATACACGTATATCTACACAAAAAAAAAAGCAAAATAATTGTTTGGTAAAACAAAAATTGATAAATAATTTAGTTAACATATCAAAAATTAATAAACAACTCACAATATCATGTAATAGATTTAATAGCAAATTTTTGTAACAACTTTTGAGCTAATTCGTGACATATAACCAAAAGTTATTAATTTAATTTGCTTACGGACTGCATAAATTTTTAAATCCATCTTGTTTAAGTTAGCTTTAATAAAATGAATTTTATGCTTGTCAATATATTAAATTACGAAAGTTTGAATCAAAGCTCAAAATCTGATTGTCTACAAAGTATTTTCAATTATTTAATGGCTGTCAGTCGTTTATAGATTTTAATAAATACATTGATTGAGTTATTCTTTAAGAAAACTAAATAAATTGTAAGTATCTGAAATCTGATATTGGAAATCTGCACTAGATGTAAAATGCTTTAATTGCACAGCCTTACACAAAGAAAGTATCTTGAACTGGGAATGTGATATATGTACAATTTAAACCAAAAAACATCTTAAAATTGAAATATGTCTGCAATACGAGCTGGGCCCGCGTCCATGCGTGTCCCATATAAAGGGTTTTCCAATAAGAGGTGTTATTTTGGTATTCAAAGAAAAATGCAATTTTTTGAGATAAATGATCGGATGTTTATTTCATAATAAAGAGAAAGGTATGCCGTTAATAATGAAAAACAACATCAGCCAAATGGCCCAACTCCGACCATAAATTTCATTAATCATCTCTCTATAGCGCAATCCATTCACCGTAACTGTTGATCCAACCTCATTTTCGAAAAAGTAAGGTCCAATGACCCCGCCGGACCATAAACCGCACCAAGCAGTCACACGTTGAGGATGGAGAGGCTTTTCAACAATAACTCTTGGGTTATCCGAGCTCCAGATGCGACAATTTTGCTTATTGACGTAGCCACCGAGGTGGAAATGGGCCTCATCAGGCAAGATGATTTTTCGATGGAATTCCGGATCATTTTCATGCATTTCAAGGACCCAATCAGCAAAGACACGACGTTGTTGATGATCGGCCGGCTTGAGTTCTTGTGTTAACTGAACTTTATAAGCCTTAAGACCAAAGTCTTTATGCAAAATACGCTGTAATGACGTTTGTAGAATACCCAATTCCAAAGAACGACGAGGAATGGACAAACCTGTGTTTTCTTCAACACTTTGGGCTACAGCAGCAATATTCTCAGTTGTTCTTGAGCGACGTGCACGGGTTTTATTCTTCACATCACTAACTTGTCCCAAAAGCTCGAATTTTTCCACCAATTTTTGTATTGCGGTACGACAAGGTGCTTCACGACGACCCAAAAACGCTTTAGTTTTGCGAACTTTACCTTTTTCAAACCTTACGGAACCTAACATCCCAATCTTATATAATAATACATCAACAGATTCTGGAAACCTGACAGCTAAGTCAATTTCGTTTTGAACTTATTTTCCGCAAAGCTCTAGTCTTCAAATTATCCTAGCCCAACTTTGAGTGATCCTTACCGTATCTAACTCATTTTACTACGCAATCTAACATTTTTGTTTTCCCTTTGTTACTCCTCTTAGTAGATTTTATTTTATTCAATCCGGTAATTGGCCAGATGCAACTTATCCCAGCGGTGCGGCTGCCGTCTAACGTCGACTGGGCGTGGCGTTCCTTGGTGATGGGGCTACCATCCAAGCTTCCAGGGGAAGAAGCTCATCTTCTCGATTAGAAAACTTTTTGCCATATATTGGCGAAGATGAAAGCCAGGATGGATTTTGGGGGTTTTGGCGCTGGATGGCTCGTGGTAAGGCTGGTAAAGTCTCGCGTCTTTAGCTCTTATAGTATCCAAAATCTAGGCTTTCATACAGACGGATATGGTTCCAGCGCTACCCGAGGTTATGATATGTTATAAATGTCCTGGGGTCTGCCACGCCTCCTTTTGTCTGTTAGCTACATCGCACAAATCTAGTACATATACCCTTTGTACCTATAGGTACAGGGCATAAAAAAGAGATCAGAAAACTTGAAAAATCGGAAACTTGCTTTTCAGTAGTCTGGTTTCACTAGGCACAAAAACTTCGATAAAGACTTTTATAGCCAAAGCGATTAACTGGTTTATGGGACACTTTAGAAAGTCCCACAATGAAAATTAAATAAGCTTACTTACTTTTTAGACAGCCTTTCTGCACACTTTGTGATACCAATCTTGCTGTGGATCATCTTCTGGACTCTTATCGAAATTTATAGCGCAGTACACCTTCTTCGAACTCGAACCTTATCTGACTATTTTAAAATTATTTCTGATAAAGTTACATAAATAAAATGTTATATTTATAATTGTTGAAAATAAATGACCTAAAGATAAGTTAAGACTTATTCTTCTTAACCACAATGCAAGATTTTATTATCAAAAGTGATGCTACAAGCTACTAACATTTTATTCAGAATTATTATAAATTTTTCGAAATATTTGTACTCCCTTTTTCACTACTCATGCTTGCCATTCAAATCCATGCATAAAGTTAGCTAATTTTTTTACTAAACACATTTTCTCTTCTGCACATAATTTAAGAATTTAACATAGAAACCATTTTTATCATCATCATCATCATCATCATTACTATATCAAGGTTATCTTGGTTCCATTTGAGCTACTTGCCGTTACTTTGCTATTATTTGTAATATTATTCAGTAAAATGTTTTTCTTTCTTCTGCTTGTTCCTTACTCTATTTCTTTTCTTATAGCTGATGTTATATTTTTTTTTCTTCTTTGCGCTTTGGTTTGCAGCTTCCGCTGCCTTACACAGCACAAATTGAACTGCAAATACGCGAATCAAGTTGGTAGCCGGGAAACCATTTTGTACGCCCGTACTCCTTCGGCTCCGGATCCTTTGTTGCTTGTACGTCGCGGGCTGTGGTGCTCTATTGAAGTCAAGGCTGCACTCACGCAACGCACGCAGTGGTCGCCTGTCATTTGCATTGCGCTCAAGTTTCAGGGCTCATACCTATCAGCAGTTATTTCCCTCCACCGCCTCCTCCAACGGTACCACCTTGTGGTAACCCCATACTATACGGTACAATTGCAGCTACATTTACAGTTACGGCAGCGCCAATGTCGGCGCTAAAAGTGTTTACCTTTTACTTAAGAAATTACTCTCGGGCAAACAGAATTTGCGTACTCTCACAGACACACTCACTCACGCTCACTCACATTCATTCACTCACACTCTCTCGAATCAAAGTCGTCACACTTACAGTTATACTCTTACACTGAGCGAAAAACTTTTGATTGAAATTTGAGTTTGTGAGCAATCAAAAAAAAAAATAAAAAAAATTTGGAAAAATATTGATGTCCAATTTGGTCTTGAGATATTTAAAATCAATCAAACAAAAATACTTAAATAAAAAAATTTGTTTTTAAGTTGGTTCGAAGATATCAAAATGATTTATATTTAAAATGAATCAAAAAGAGAGACTTAAATAGAAATTGGATAGGATTATGGGGGTACCATAAGAACGAAAGGAACTTACCGCTTATGCTTTGCCAAGACAAATAATAAAAGTTTTATTTAGTATTTAAAAAGAAATATTAATTAACCTTAAATTATAAACAAAATATTAATTTCAAATTGTAAATATATAGTAAATTGTTTTATATATTATATAAATAAAATGCTAAATAAAAGATGGCGAACGTTAAAGTCGGGCGCAGACGACTTTGGGATACCCTGTACCACCTCATTGCAATTAAGTCCGACATATTGGTTAAGACCTCCAAAAGATATTTTATTCGGCAAATTTGGCTACGATATTTTCATAAATAAACAGAAATCAGTCGAATTTTACACCAAAAATTTTTTTTTGACCGATCGGTCCTATGGCGACTATATGATATAGTCAACCGATTTTGATCAAATTTGGTACAGTGCTTCGGACCTCTCTCTTCGGACCGAGTGCCAAATTTGGTTACAATATCTTCACAAACAAACAAAATACAACGAATTTTGTACAAAACTCGATTTTTTGACCGATTGGTCTTTTGGGAGTTTATGATATAGTCAACCGATTTTGATCAAATTTGGTACAGTGCTTGGGAACTCTAAAAACTTCTAATTGCCAAATTTGGTTACAATATCTTCCAAACAAACAAAATACAACGAATTTTGTACAAACTCGATTTTTTGACCGATTGGTCCTAAGGGAGATATATGATATAGTCAACCGATTTTGATCAAATTTGGTACAGTGCTTGGGAACTGTAAAAACTTCTTATTGCCAAATTTGGTTACAATATCTTCACAAATAAACGAAAACAACGAATTTTGTACAAAACACGATTTTTGACCGATTGGTCCTATGGGAGCTATATGATATAGTCAACCGATTTTGATCAAATTTGCTACAGTGCTTGGGAACTCTAAAAACTTCTTAATGCCAAATATGGTTACGGTATCTTCACAAATAAACGAAACACAACGCATTTTGTACAAAAACTAATTTTCGACCGATCGATCCTTGGGAGCTATATGATATAGTCAACCGATTTTGATAAAATTTGGTCAGTGCTGGGGGTCTCTAAAAACTTCCGATTGCCAATTTGGTTATGATATCTTCATAAACAAACGAATTATCCATCTAAAACTTTTGTTTTTCGAGGTCCTCTGAAACACCCTATGGGAGCTATATAATGTAATCCCGATATCAAAAAATAAAATAAACTTGTCTCCTATGGATTAATAAGGGATCTTATCTGAAAGTTTGGTTGCTCTAGCTCTTACCATCTCTGAGATCTAGGCGTTCATACGGACAGACGGACAGACGGACAGACGGACAGACGGACATGGGTATATCGACTTCTCTAGTCCTGTCATACTTTAGGTACTTTGGGGGTCTCCGACTTCTCCTTCTGTACGTTCATACATTTTCGGCTTACAACCATATACCCTTTGTACCATACGGTACAGGGTATAAAAATAATGTAATTTTGATTTAATTAAAATTATATGTTCCAGTTGAAAATATTAATTATACAGGCCTACAAATACTGGGGTCATGTCAGTTGTTGGAAAGCGCAAGGTCATTTCGAAGTAATTTGCTGCGTAGAATCCGAAGTCGGGGCCAGAATCGGCCTATCGCGTCAGGATTTTGAGATATTTGAGGTTATTTACCCCAAAAACGGTGTTTTTTCCTACTTTTGAGGTTATGTACAGGGTTCAAATAATTTTTGTGGTCTGTCACTCCAGTTAAATCATTTAGTACTACTCTTATCCTTTAATTTAAAAGTTCAAGCGATCATTTACGATTTTTTTTTCGCAAAGTTATGGCTATTCAAAGTTACGAAGTATATTACGAAGTATATTAGGCCTTAGAGACAATAACACAGGCCAACTGGTTTAGTTGTTGGGAAGCTAAGGGTCATTTCCGAAGGGTCATTTCCGAAGTTTGCTGCGTAGAATCCGAGTCCGGGGTCAGAATTGGCCCATCACGTCAGGATCTTGAGATATTTGAGGTTATGCACCCGAAAAACGGCGTTTTTTCAAAGATCTCAAAATCCTGACGTGATGGGCCAATTCTGATTCCGGATTCGGATTCTATGCAGCAAATTACTTCGGAAATGACTAAAACCCAAAATTGCTAATAAAACGTCGAATTCCAGAACGACTGGAAATCGGCGTTATAGAAAACCAAATTTTTGATTCCCCAAAAGATTATTACAAAAAAATGTTTTGTGAGATTTTCGACCAGTTGAATTTTTCTCTCAAAAAAAAAAAATGTATTTCAACAATGAGCGATTTTTCAAATCTCTAGAAACTTTTGCGATTGGCGATTTAAAAAATACTGACGCAATCATAAAATTTTGCAAAGGAGATTTCAATGAATTCCGTTTGACCAAAGATAGAGACTTCTTATTTGAGATAATGGCGTGTGAGGGTGAAAAAACGTCAGATTTGAGCACAATTGTTAAGTTTTTTAGAGAAACGGAAAATTATCTAAAAATCGTTCCCGAATTCGTTCGTTTTCTTACATTATTTCTGACGATACCAGGTTCTTCATGTTCCAATGAAAGAAGTTTTTCTGCTTCTAGGCTCAGGATCGACTCAATCACGTGGCCATTTTACATACACATCCGAATTTGGTTGATACGCTTGTTATCGAATCTTAAATGGACGCATTTATTGTTCGCAATCGAAGACGAACTTTATGTTTTGCTCTACGAAACTAAGTTACATTTAAATATAATAAATTAAGCTTATGTATTTGTTTTTATTATTTCCCTGTTCTAATCCTATATCTGTATCAAAATAAATTGTTAAACATCATCCATGAAACCTTTTTTGAATTGATGGACCAGCAAGTATTAATTATATTATTATATGGACTATAATATCCAGCTAAAATTTTTAAATACAAAAAGTTATTATTTGAAATTTTTTTTTTATTGGTTTGAAAACCAGATTTCTGTGATAAAAACGACACCATTTTCAAAGTCTCAAAAAATACTCGAGAAGTGAAAAAAAGTGTACCACAACAATAATTTTAGTTCCAGCTAGTCTTCTTAAACTTTGTAAGTTATTTCTCTCAGTGTAGTTGCTTTTGCATTTGTACTTAACGGTGTCGGAAGTCGAAGTGGCTCTGTGTACACTTTTTACATCTTGTAAGAAGAAATCAAACGTCGGAGAGCCACAAGAGCAGTTCCAGAACCATTTGTGGGCCTAGGAATTGAAAAGTTTTGCTAGCGCTTGGACTATTTGGTTTCATTTGAAGTGTTTGCAGGATTGGACGACGTTTATTTGTATATGAATGTATGTAACTGTGTGTGTGTATACATCTATGTGCTTGTGCGTGTTTTAAATGTTGACTTTTGTGCGCTAATAGCAAAAAGCATGCAGCCAGTACTTAAATTGACTTTTGAGCCTTGTTTTTTGTCGGGGCCAAGATGGCTACCAAAAAGTTCAAAAGTTTTGACTTGTCTATAGACAATTGTGTAAGTTTTGTCCAAGTTTTTAATAAGCGGTCAAGAGTTTAAGCATTAGGCATGATTTTAAAATTGGAATATAGTGCGTGTTGTTAGCTTGTTAAATGGGGCGTATACGCAATGTTTTATATTTATTGTAAAATATTAATATAGAGTCAAATTGTTTGACTGCCAGCTGCCAGGTTTGGGCTTTTAGAACACGCCTTAACCCCTCGCTGTTTTATTGGGTCATGCATAACCACACAACATGCTCAATGAAGGGAATTGAACGGTATGCGCAAGTATCGTATTTATGACCATTTTCACGGCAAACAATTGTAGCTTAAAAGCCAAACAATGAAATTTAGAGCTGCCAATTAGGCGCTACACATACACATATACCTTTTAGGTACTACACCTACATGCTTGCTAACCAGAGCTATAATAAAACTGAACTTTATGACTAAACAATAGCAATAGCCTCATAAAGTTCATTTTGACTGCTTTTTAGCTAGAAGTTCAATCAAAGTGTAGGATGTCCTGCCGTGCTGCGGTTAGACTTAACAAAAAAGGACAATAACAAAAACCAACAAATAACAAAAAACTGATTGAAGGCTTCAATTTGAAAACTATGCGAAGCGAAAAAGCCACAAATTGTTATTTTAGGCCTGAACAAAATGTCAACGCTTAACAACGACATATCAAAGCGAAAAGTGTTTGGGTTTTGGAGCTTGGTTTTTTGTGCGGGGGTTGGCCACACTGTACAAACCAAAAGCCATTAAATTCAAATCAGTCTGCGCAGTTAGTTAGTGTCTATTGTGTGTGGCCCTGGCCCTGGCCCTGGCATTGGTTGGTCATCTCTTCTGTTATGGCCAGACTGCCCTGTCAAACTGCTGCGTACAACTTGCTTACAAGCCAAACAACAAGAGCAACAACAAAAATGACGTTATATATACACACACTAACACAATGCGCATACAAAAAGAGGGTGTAGTGCAGTGCAGTGTTGTGTAAAGCAGTGCGTAGTGTGTAGTGAGCGCATATCAAGCATACGCAGTGTATACCAACAGCACACTTTATGGCTTGTGTGGCTTCTGTTTCAGGCTTTGGTTGGCTCAACATTTTATGGCTACATTTTATTGAGCATGCATAAAGCTCAGTCCCTCAGTTGGCAAGGAATGTCTACCAACTGCTCCTTTAACAAATGCAGAAATTGTCACAATTGTGAAAGACTGCTTGACATATCATAGCTAAAGGGTATATTTGTGTTTTCAAGAATTTTGCAACACTGCATGAAGGGAATTTTTTGGATTTTTAAAGCAATATGAGCTTAAGGACAGAGACACTGATTGCTTTTCGGATCTTTAGAAACATAATATTTTACGATAAGATGTTAAAAATAATGTTTGGAATGCAAAGATCGCGAAAGTACATACAATTTTTGATTGAACTCGTTTACAGAGAGGCTTTTAAAAATTTGAAGTAAAAAGTGTTATTTTGCAAATGATTCATGAAAATAAAAAGTGACGAAAATACTTCAAGTTCATGAGGGTATTGTGATATAAAAAATTCTCCCCCTCACTCTCCACTTTCATACTTCTTTCTCCCCTTACACAATTAGGCATCACAATGGACCTCATGGTCTCTGTGTGATCTCAATTATTGCTTGAGCGGCCTAATCAACGTAACTCTACCTATGTATCAAAAAATTCTGTGTATATTAGTCGAGGGGTAAATTGAGTAACCACCTTAGCAACCTGGCGATTACCTTGGATGAAAGTTCAAGGAACGTACTAGTTCTCGTCAGCCAGGCTGGCTGCAATCAAGTCTCTGACATCGCACAGCATGGAAAGCAAACTACTGATAAGTTTGAATACGGTGCTATCGCTTAAACGTATTCTCTACCACTTTATCACACTCTGTTGGGTACCGGGGCACTCCGGTGTTTCTGGTAACTACGAGGCGGACAAGTGCTTCAGGAACGGCTCTGCACTGCTGGCTAACTATTTTGTTACAGATATTAAAAGACCCTTACAGGACGTTGTATCACATATTAGGGGAACGGCCAGGGCTCAGTTGAGAAGAGAATGTGACACTGCGTCCGGTTGTCGCATCTTCCGAGCACACTGGCCATGATAAAAGCCAAGGTGAATATCGGAACTCCTGCGATTTCACAAGAACAAGATCAGGATGGTGGTAGGAGCTGTAACAAGACACTGCACCATAGGTCTTATGGCTAAGAGGTTGCACGTCCCCCACCATGACTTCTTTTGCAGCTGCGGAGATAAGGAGGATATCGAAAGCATCCAACGCCCGGCACTTTTCAGGGTAAACCATTCTTTGAAGATCTGGGCAGTCTGGCGAATGTGCCGCAGCTGCGGATATGAGGTGGACATAGAAAGCATCCAACACCTGCTATGTGTTACCCAGCACTTCTCAGGAATCGCATCCTGTTTCTGGTTAAGCCATTCTTTGAAGATCTGGGCAGTCTGGCGAATGTGCCCTATAGTGGATCTGGTTACTTTTATCGAATCCTCAAAATGGCTCTACAAGAAGAGAGATTCAGGTGAGTAGGAATGCCCATCAGCTTCGACTATCGAACTTCTCAAGGTCACTTCCCAATCCCCAACCCCTTTCCTTTTTCATGCTTCCATTTTTATCTCCATAATTAGGCAACAAAATGGACCCTATGGTCTCCGGGTGATCTAGTTTAATTAACTGAGCAGCTTATTTAATCTAACCTATCTTAACCTAGCAACGATTCCTCATCCCGCTATTCACTTATGTCTACTGTTGTTTAACATTTATCGATAAATTCATTAAAAAACACCCCTTGGACCTAAACTCGCTTTACACGACCATTTTGTTTCAAATAATTATTTTGAAGCAAATCTTAAAGAGTATTCAAAATAGCATAATACACAAAATCAAGTTTTCTTGATGATTTCCATTTCCTGGTCATACTGGTAGTAGTTGTTGCTACGTCATGATATGCATATTGCATTCAGTATATCACATTTCGAACGAAAATTAAGTTCATTTTGTATATTTTTCAATGCTAGTATGTTGCTGATGATCCGAGTCCGGTTCCTTGCTCCCCTTTTGATGCGCATTCAACCGGCACACAGTTCAATTATAAACTGCCGCATGGAGGTAACGCTTAAGCAAACAAACCATTGGACATTGTTCATTGCTCTTTGTAGATGCAGCTACTGTTGTAAATTTCAGCTTGAATGGATTTGTTTTTTGGCAGAAGAAATGAAACTTTAATGTAAAGGCAAAGCTTAAAGAATGTTTTGCACTTTTTGGGAAATGCAGTTTAAGCAGCGGGCAGGTTGGAAGGAAGTATTGGATTGGGGTTCCACGAAACGAAATACTCTCAAAGTGAAATAGAAATAGAATTCCCCAAGCGCATAAAACAAAATGCTGCACAGAAAGCAGCTGAGTGTGCCCCAATGGCGAAAAGGGAGCCACCGGAAATGCAAATTGTCGAGCGCGCATGTTGCTACAAATTCAAAATGGCAAAATAGAAAATTCGCATAGCGGCAGCAGCAACAGCTCGGAGCTGTGAACTGCATTCAAGACGGCGTTGCGGGTGTCAAGGAATGTCGCAAGTCTAACTAACCGTGGAGCGTGCTGTTTAGCGTGTGAAGCGGTTGAGTGGTGCAGGCGAGAGTGGGTTAGTGTGCAAAGGGCTTACGAATTGGTTAAGCGTTGCACAACAAACAATGAGGAGCAGCATGCATGCCCGAACGCCATTTTACCACACCGCTCCTGGTGACATATTCCAAGTGGTTCGCGGTAGTCACTTGTATTGGCTGCGTTTCCTGGCAGTGCCATAAACTTGGATAGAGCAATATTGGCATAGACATGATCAAAGAGTGCTTATTTTTCTTCTTGCTAGAATACTCTACACCTGGGTAAAAGCTTACCTAGACTTGCAAGAAGTTTGTAATGAAGTGCGGATTGGTATGTCAATATTTTTGATTATATTTGTTTGGCAGAGCTACTTGTTTTTTTTTAATAATTTTTTGTTTGTTGTCTTGATTTCAGATTTAAAAAACAAAAAAAAAAAAGATCAAAGTTGCATGCCAATTCGGTGCTAGTGAAATTTATGTTCTTTTTAAAAACTTATATTATTCGTTAAAATTTGATTTTTTGTAAAAAAAAACTTTTCACTGAAATTTATATTTATACCCTGTACCTATAGGTACAAAGGTTATACTAGATTTGTGCAATGTATGTAACGGCAAGAAGGAGGCGTGGCAGACCCCAAGTCCTTTATACCAAAATGCTTATCATAACCTCGGGTAGCGATTGAGCCATGTCCGTCTGGCCGTCCGTCTGTCCGTCTGTCCGTCTGTATGAACACCTAGATCTCGGAGACTATAAGAGCTAGAGATACGAAACTTTACCAGCTGATGCGCATATTCCCTCAGAAGATCAAATTTGTTGAATCATGTCAATATCTTTCCCCGTTCCCCCGTAGCAGAGTTTCGCGGTTTTTAGGTAAACCGTTTAATATTTTAATCTGAAACTTAATAGAGCGATGCGTTGTGGTTACATGCATCTGTGTGTCAAAAATAAACAAAATCGGACAATTACAACAAAAGGTATAGTCTAAAATGTAAAAATTTCACCTCCCCTTGCCTATAAACTGCGTCAATATTTGACTGTACATAATTATGGTAAAAAGTGACCTACAATCATAGTAAGCTGATTCATGTGGCTCTAATGAACAAGTCGAAATTCAAATTTTAACAATGCGGACCCCTCACCCACCGCAACCGATTAACCGTGTTTTCTTCCACACCCCTCAACATATCAACTTGAAACTTGTCCCATATTTAAATAGCTACTTTGACGTAACTTTCGATTTTCACCAAAATCGGTACAAATTTACGGAACTTATTAAAACTCAAACTTAACATAACTATATTGCACCAAAGAAAATTTCCGTATAGGAAAGTTCTTAGAAGGACTATGCAGGAATACAATTCTATTCGAGAAAAAAGGTACAGGGTATTAGACTGTCGGGCACCGCCTCTACTGTATCACATTTTTTTTTTTAAATTTTTGTATGCCTCAAAATGTATTCAAAAATTTTAAAGCTTTCGTGTAAATATAAATTTTCAGTAATAAATTCAAATATATGTAAATAAATTAAACTAATATTTTTAAAATTTTTCAAAAAAGTTTCAAGATTTTTTCCGTTTTTAAGCTTTTTATGAAAATTTTGAGGTTTGAGAAAAAACAAAATTTAATCTAACAAATTCCAAATTTTCTTAACAACTTCAAACTTTTCGTCTTAATAAATTTTTTTGAAAATTTATAATATTTTTATAAATTCAGTTTTATACACAAATTTTAATTGTTGGTAAAGCTTTCAAAATGTTTCCCTTGAATTCAAAACAACTCGTAAAAATGTAAAAGTTTCGATAAAAATACAAAATTTTATTTAAAAATTTTTCGTAAAATTTCAAAGTATGTAATTTTAATTCAAAATTTTTCGTCAAAAGTTAAAGTTCGTTCATAAAATTTTTAGTCAAATTTTCAAAAAATCAAAATCAAAAATTATATAATTTTTCGTAATCTTAAAAAATTTAGCTATAAAACTAATAAGTTTTGTAAACGTAATATTTACAAAATATTTTAATTTTTTACGAGCAATATTGAAATGATACGAAAATTTTAAATTTATACGAAAGAAACGAAAAAAATTTTACGTTAGGCAATAAAGCATAAACAAAACATTCATGTATAAATTGAATATTTTTCGTGAAAATTGAAATTTTTGTTAAACTTCGAATTTTTCGTAAAAACTCAAATTTTTTGAAAAAATGGAAATTTTTTTAAAAATTTGAAAAAAGCTCAAAATGTAGAATGAGATTGAGTTTTTCTTCCAATGCTTTTTGATAAAATTCGCACGACTTAGAATTTTTTTTGTATTAGATCATAATTTTTCTTATTCAATTTGTCGCTTAAAATGTTTGATATTTAAAAACTTTTTTTTTATTTTTTCATAAAAGTTTCAAAAATTAAGTTTTGAAAAAAAAAGTTTTGTTAAACCTAAAATTTTACGTTAAAAGTCAAAACCGTGTTAGTGGTTTAATAAAATTTGTCTTAAAAATTCCAAATTATTCGTAAAAATGTATTATTCATAAAAATTTTTCTTTTGAACATTTTGATTGATGCATTAGTTAAAATAATGAAGCCATATATGTTTAAACATCATGATGACCATTTCGAGTAATACAGTCCAAATGGAAAGATGATAGTAAAAAATTTGGAATAAAAATGTCGCATAATTATATAATTAAAGATATTTTAGGTTCTTAGAAAAATAGTTCTATTCAAAAAAAGAAAAACCTGTTTTATGTTTACAAAATATTTTGAAATTTTGTTCTGATAGACATTTCTATTTATAACAGGCGTTGAGTCAGCTTCGGTGCTTCGCCATAGGATTCTTATATACGTGGCCCGCTTAAAAAAAGGTGACTCTCTTCTGGTTCAATTTAATGAAGTCTTGGATCGTCTGGACGCTACCGTTCTGATCAAAGCGCTTTGGCTTTACAGCCATAGCCATGTACCCATATTGCGTCACCTTTTTGAGCATATCTGGATGGTCCATATTTTATGCATTGCATTCTGGGCCCAGATTTTCATATTTTGGCCAAAACCCTGTCATTTCCATAATAATTTTTTTAGAGTGATGAAATTTTGCACACGTGTTACTTAATGATTGAACTATTTTTCTTGGAACTTTGAGTCTCCTCAGATTTTTTTGAGATACAGATAATCCGGACCAAAGTTGGAAAAAAATTAAAAAAACCAAACAATTTTTTTAACTTAATTAAAAAAAAAATCGGTTTATTGGAATTTGACCATATTTCACACAGAGGTAGATACGAGCTCCAAATATATTGAAAAAATAGCCTATACCCAAAATATTGAATGGTTTTGGAGTTATAGGCCCAAACAGTTTTAGCTTTCCAAGCAAATTACAAAAATACGACATCACCAATCCATCTGGTTTCCAACTGTTATAGTTTTTTTTTGCATGCTTTTTTAATTTTAGTAAAAACAATTTAAAAAAACTATATTTGATTTTTACGTATTTCGTCAAAATTTATAATTTTTAAATTTTTTGTTTTGCATCATCATCATGCTATAAAATTTTCCAATTGTACATTTTAGTGCCACCTTTGAAAAAATCGTTATTGAAGCACTACTTACTTACTTTTAGGCAACTAAGAAATTAAAAAAATAGTAAAATTTCCTGGGGCTCAATTTTTAAAATTCAACTTTTAGATACAAAATTCAATTTCCGGAAATCGGGAGGAATTACATTTTGTTGTAAAACATGTGAAGAAATTTATAAAAATTTTTTCGATCAAATATCGAGTGGTAGTCGGAGGTACCCTTAAAGCAAAACAGCCCAATGATACAAAAACCAAAAAAATCTTTTTAACTACTTGAATATATTTAAAACCGAATAGTTTTTAAGCTCTGTTTTATTTTTTTTCTTAAGTTATACTTACAAATAATAAAGTGAATGAAGATTTCGTAGCTACATGTATCATGGTAAATGCAGGTTTTTTTTCTTCTGAAAATGTTCGCGAAAGCTCATAAAATACAAAATGTCAACTTTGATTTCCAATAACTTAAGAACCACTAATTATATTTTAAAATTTTTTTCAGCATAGGATTCCTTAATATGTGTAAAATAATATTAAATTGCCATTTTGTTCAAATTTTGACTTTCATCTGGAGGGCTTTTGGCCAAAATCTGGCCACATTTTGCGTTGGTCCATACAAATTTTATAACTTATTTCATTCATTACTCTAGTCTTCAAATTAAAAAAGTTTAAAGAGTATTAATCTATTGCTACTTGTGTTGTTGTCTTTCCGACTTCTCCTTCTAAGACATTTACCGCCGATATATCATCTTACTCCCCGCAACCATATGCACTTGTTGGTAAGTTTTGTGCATTTTGCATGCGTAAAAATTGTTGAACATTTCTCTTCTAGTTTTTTACATATGCGAAATATTTGCCAACGTCATCTTTACTTATTTGGAAAGTTGACTGAGTTACAGCGTAAAATGTTCCAAAACTTGAAGCGAGAAAAATGCTCGCGCCTTTGCATAGTTCATATGACGTCAAGCATGCAGCTGCTGCTCACTCCCGCCGCCCAGGGACTGGCTATGTTGAAGTTGCTCCTCAGCACTTGAAGCTGTCCTCGGCAGCAGTGAGAACCTCTGAACATGTAGTCTACTTTTTGGGGGCGTTGAAATACAGCACATAATTCAAGCAGTTAATGAAACTTGCTGCATTTCTATTTAGCCAACATTTTTTTTCTTCGTTTCTAGCCACTTGTGGAAACTTCACTTAGCCAATTTTTTTTAAGTATTTTTTTTTTTTTTGTATCTCATCTTTTGCGTGGCGCTTTGGCCACTTTTGAGGTTATGTTGTTGGGTTTGTTGTTGTGGATGTTGTGTTGTATGTGCTGTTGAGCTCAGTGACAGTAATTATAGGGCCATTAGCAGAGCATGGCAATGTCATCCTGGAGGGTTAGCTGCAGGGGTTAATGGCGGGTTTCAGGGGAGAGTTTCGTACTGAAGCGCGTTGGATTTGCTGGCGAGGACGCATGGTTATTGTGCAAACGCATTAAGCGTAATGTTAAACAGAAATTAAACAAGTGACCAGCTATTTAGCACTTGAATTTTTTGGTCACTGGACGTGATAAAAGCCATATGATAGAGACAAAATATAAAAGCTGCAAATCTTTAAGAAGCTCAATGAAACTTTGAAGATGTTATGCTTTAGTTTTGTAATTAGCTGTGAAGGATATTTGAGCAAAACAGAGAGGGACAATTTTTGCACACTTGGTCCAAAGCATTTTGATTTGAAAAAATGCTTAAAAAAACGGAACACTTGATAATCATTAAAAAAATAGTGAATATATGCGCTAAATTTTTAAAAAATATATATACATGATTTCTGGGGATAAGAGATGTTTTTTAATGGAAAATCCAAAATTTTTGATTATTAGGCTTACATGAGTCTGCAGCTGTACTTTTTGATATTAGTATTAACAAGTCACTGAAAAAATAATAATATATTTACTTTCAATTTTTGCAGTCTTGATTTTTATTCGTGAAGTGAAACTAAAAATTCTTAAAACGAAACCATAACACAGGCCTACAAATACCGGGGTCATGTCAGTTGTTGGGAAGCTAAGGGTCATTTCCAAAGTAATTTGCTGCGTAGAATCCGAATCCGGGGCCAGAATTAGCCTTTCACGTCAGGATCTTGAGATATTTGAGATTATGTACCCGAAAAACTGTCTTTTTTCAAATATCTCCCAATCCTGACGTGATGGGCCAATTCTGACCCCGGACTCGGATTTTTTCAAATGCAAAAAGTCAGAAAAAAAAGATTAAGCCATTTTTAAATAAGAATTTTTCACAAACAAAATTTTGAACTATAATATTAAATATAAATATAGTATAGTATATATAATATAGTATAAAAATGCTTCAATTTATTTCAAGCTGCTCTGAATTTAAATTCTATATACCTTAAAACTTATTTCTACTTTATTATGATAAAATAAATAGATAAATAAAATTATTTTAATTTTTTATTTAAAAATAATATATTTTTTTTTTAAATTTTAATTCAAATTGAATTTAATACAAAAATTTAGTTTTAATTTTTTTATTTTTGTTAAATATTAAAATTTTTAAAGCAAATTTTTGTTTAATTTTTTATTTCTTTTATTGAGACATAGGAACCAAATTGTTTCGATTTATATTAAGACAATGTAAGAAAAGTCGTATTAAAAAAAAAAATAAAATAAAAAACCTTTAGGTAATTGAAAAAGGACGAAAATTTTTGTTAAGAAGTAAGAAATTTTTTTTTTTATTATTAACACAATATAAGAAGTACAATGCATGTAAGAAAATTCATATTTAAAAAAACAAAAAAAATATTGTATAATTAAAAATATAAGAACATTTTTTATACACGATTTAAGAACATGTAATGGTTAAAAAATATAAATAATTTTTTTTTTAAAAGGCAATTATGATAAGAAAATAAAAGTTTTAAATAATGTTAGTATAACAAAGTGAAAAAGACGATTTTTTAATTAAACGCGTTTCGTTAAGTTTAAAAACATAATTATTTTTTGTTTTTTTATCGTTCGGGTCAGTTTTTTGTGACGTATTCAGCTATTTATCTCTTTGCAAAATCTTTCATAAACTTAAAAAAAGTAGATTTAAGGAAATACTGATTTTTTAAGAGTACCTATAGTCAAATATTTATTTATTTATTTATCAATTTAGGTATATTATACAACTAGTATACTATAGAAACTAGGTTATTAACAAAGGCCTACGACTCGAATAGTCAATTAAAAAATCATATGCTCTCGAAATATTATTAAAAAATAATATGATTAAAATATAATAAAAAGTTAAATTTCATGAGATAACATTTTTCTAATGTTAATAATAAAGGGTGTTTTTTTTAACAGCGTCCAGATTTCCGAAAGGGATATCTCTGAAACCAGTTGTTACTTTTGACAAATTTAAATTTCATTTTGTTCAGTAAGGACTAACATGTATCATGGTAAGATTTACACCACAACAACTACTTCAAATCTTCGAGATTTACAATCAAAATCAGTGTTCTGTTGTAAAAACTTATAGAGCTCTTCGTACAATTAATGGACCGAATAATCGTCCATCAGAGCGTGCTATTCGTCGTGTTCTTGATCATGTACGAACTCATTTGACATTCCACGATGTCTGACCGATAATCAGAATGAGAACAGCACGGTCCGAAGAAAATATTGCTGTTGTAGAGGCCAGTGTAGAGGAAAATTCCAATTTATCGATTCGTAACGTGCTACCGTCAATGGTGTTCGATACAGAGCGATGATCAATGAATATTTGTTTCCAAATTTAAGTGACATCGATGTTGAAGAGTTCTGGGTTCAATAGGATGGCGCTACGTGCCATACGGTGACCGCAACCATTGATTTATTGAAAACTCGATTCGGTGAGAAAGTTATTTCAAGAAATGCGCCCATCAACTGGCTGCCGCGGTCGTTTGATTTGAGCCCTTTAGATTATTTTCTTTGGGAACACGTCAAGTCGTTGGCTTATGTAGACAAGCCAGCAACAATTGACGAGTTGGAAACCAACATTAAACGTGTCATTGCTGAAATACGGACTCAAATGCTTGATAGTGTGATCAAAAATTGGACCCACAGGATGCGCTTTGTAAATCATAGTCGTGGTGGTCACATGATCCAGAGATCTTTTTCAAATATTAAATGATACGAAATTATCTATCTAATAAAACCATATTTGGGGTCATTACATTAATTTTTCTATGTCTTATTTTAGTTTGAAATCCGGACGCGCTTAAAAAAACACCTTTTACTAATTAAAAAAGTTTAGCTTAAAATATTATTAAATCACTTGACGGTTAGAAATGGATTATCCTTAGAAATTCATGATTTCTTATTTTCACATTTTTTTTTTTATAAACCTATGCATATTTATATGTTTATTTGCAATCAGTACAGAGAACATTCAACAAAATTTAATACCATCTTTCAAAAATATTAACATGATTGGCTTCATTCCAAAACCAATTTTTTTTTATTTATTATTTTTTTTTCCTACAAGAAGCAGAATCAAAGTCTATTTCTATCTGTGCTGGTATAATGCACAAGAATCATCTTCATATTTTTAATTTTGAAGTTAATTCAATAATGAAAACTCTATTAGACATAGCATCCACAGAAAACGAATTGAAAGTCTCAGATGACAAGCCATTCAAATTTTTTCCTAACCAAACTTTTAAAAATTACTTCAAGCAGCGCTAAAGCCAACCATATTCTTTATGTATAGAAGCTTATATTAATTAAGTTTAAAATGCTTTGCTCAAGTATCATATATCTTTATCATTTATAATTACCACATTAAGTTTTGTAAATAGGTAAAACGAGTTGTTCTTGAGTAATTTTCATCAAATTTCAAGCAGAACAAAATGTTTACGACTTAAAAAAGGGTTTCAAGAGAAAAAAACAACAACAATAACCAAAGGAACAACCTGTGCGTTATCTGAACCAAAGCAACTTGCTTAATATGAACGTAGTTTGATTATGGCTTAAGTTTTGGCCCAAACTGCTTCTTATCAGTGTGGCTAAGAAATGCCAACTTAATTTGTGAGTGTGTGTGTGGGGTGCGTGTGTGTGTGTGTGTGCGTGTTGGGAACTGCCTAATAAAAAACTAACAAAGTACCGTTAGCACAAATCCAAGATAAGAGCTACCAGCAAACATAAACATATATAGAGTAGCTTTATGTGTGTTGGAAAATTTATGCGCTTATCAGAAGAAGACTGCGGCTTGTGGGTTTGTGGCATGCTTCTTCTTAAGGCAAAAACCCTCTCACATTCTCTCACTCTCTCTCTCCCTGCCAGTGTTGTTTATGGAAACGTTTATTCAAGTTTACAATTTGTGTTTCGTTTTCATTGCGTTTCATTTTGTTTCGTTTTCGTTGTTGTTTTGTGTGCTAATTAAAGTAAACCCATTTCGTGTAGCATACTCTTTATACTCGTTAGTCATAGTAGATGAAATAAAGGGTATATTAAGTTGTAAGAAATGTATGCAACAAGTAAAAGGTTTAACTACATTTATGCACATGAATATGCAAGTCGATATTAGTTTCACTTTTTAGTTTGCTATAACAAAATTTTATTTATATACATATAATAAAAACTGGTTGCGTTATTTTAAATGGCCTCTTAAATTCGTACTGCAGCACATTAAACATATGTGCGCTATTTCTCTTAGGAAAAATTTGCGTTTTAATATAGGGTTTTCCAATAAGAGGTGTTATTTTGGTATTCAACCCAAAATCCCTTGTTTTCCGCTAATTTCGGACTCTCTTATGCTCTTCCTAATAAAAAGAAGGTGTGCGGTATGCGATTTCAGCATTCGTCTGCAAAGGCCACTCCGACTCCTACAGGACCATGTCATTTTATGAGACTTCCATAACCAAATCGCAAAGTTGCTGATGTTCTTGCATTTGAAAAAGGCAATGACCCTTTTTGGCACTCATAAACGGCACCAATAGTCACTCGTTGAGTAATGGAGAGGCTTCTCAACTTTTACACCGGCGGTTGTCTCCGAGACCCAGAAGCGACAATTTTGCTTGACGTAGCCACCGACTTTGGAAGATCTCTAAGATGTTAAAAATATTTTTCGATGGAAGATTTTCACCATTTTTGTAGTGAATTTTAATAATTTCAATGCGTTGTTGAAGCGTGTATCGTTCCATTTTTAGAAATGGCGCAGTTTCTTCTTGTCTAATGTCAAAGAATAAAAGCTTCAAAAGTGACAGCTACCGAAATACCGGGTGATTCAAAATAACAGCTCTTGTTGGAAAACCCTATACTTATTAACTAAATAAACAAATCTTCAACGCATTTAAATTCAAATTGAATTAACGAATTGTAACAAAAGCTTTAAAAGTACTATTTAGACGTCTTCTAAAAAGAGTCTAGAAATTCTAACTCTTTAAAAATAACTAGCTGAGAAGACGTTCACAACTTGGAGACTATAAGAACTAAGAGATACCAAATTTTAGGAAAACATGCGAATACCCTAAGCAAACCAAGCTTTTTGAATAAGAATATTGAAAATCAAATTTTTCTGAACATTTTTTGCCAGTGTAACCTTTTTGTTTTTCCTACTGTTAGGTTTTTCGAAATATCAATTAAAAACTTAATAATTTAAAGATGCAAAATTTTCTAATTCAGTAATATTTTCTAATTAACTCAATTTAGTGAATTATATTTTGTGTTAATATATTTTATGATAAAAAACAAATATTTGTAAATCAATTGATGCGATTGAGCCGAGCACTGCGAGAAAAACGGCCACAATACGAGCAGAGGCACGAAAAAGTGATTTTACTGCATGACAACGCTCGGCCTCACATTGCCAATCCTGTTAAAACCTACTTGGGAACGCTCAAATGGGAAGTCCTACCCCACCCGCCATATTCCCCAGATATTGCGCTGTCCGATTTTTACTTGTTCCGCTCGATGGCACATGGTCTGGCTGATCAGCAGTTCCACTCATATAAAGATATCGGAAAATGGCTTAATTCGTGGATAGCCTCAAGAGACGAACACTTCTACCGTCGAGGTATTCGAACTCTACCAGAGAGATGGGAAAAAGTTGTAGCTAGCAATGGGCAATACTTTGAATGAGTCATTAATAACCATTTTTTTATAATAAAGTTACATTTTCATTAAAAAACAGCGAGAACTTAGTTGCGCACCTAATAGATAATTACATTTTTCTATACAGATATACTCTAAATAACATTTAATAGAAAAAAATATAAATATATTAAAAAGAAAGAATGATTGTATTAATAATTATGTATGCATGTAAGTAAAATTTTGTTTTAAAATACATAGTATATAAACATTATTTCCACTAAATTTTCATATTAGTACGGCCAGTATAGGAAGTTAAGTATATTCTCATCGGTTAGGGTTTTAAATCGTTTTAAATTTACGAAATTTAATAAAAAAAAGAATCTGTGATGCGGTTTCTTCTGCATGTTTTAGAGGCCAGAGAGCGATTGGGAAAGCTAAGAAAAGTTATTTCGAAAACACAGCACTTCAGTATTTTATGCCAACCTTACCATAATTTTGTTACCTTGAAATAATCGCAAAGCTAACAATTTTGAAAGAAACATAATATAGACATTTGAAAAAGTTCGAAGCGACCTAAAAATACGTGCATACACTTAGAAAAACGAATTCAGAGAGTTAATTAAAAATTTCGTGACGTAGAAACTTACTTTACTTTCAAGCGCTTGGAATTTTTTTGAGATATAATATATGGGACATAATATAATTTTGAGATCTGTCATCTATTTGGAGAAGAAGATTTTAGTCTTCTAGCCTTTGCTGCTTAAATAGATTTAATAGGTAAATAAAATAAATAGTATCCCATTGTCAAGTAAGGTATATATCAAAGTCGGATACGCCCGATTTAAAGTACATAATTTTTGACTGCGCGTTCAGCGGATGAGCAAACAAACGGTTTTTGGGAGAGCTTGTATGTGTGTGTGTGTGTGTGAGCGCGTGTGTGAGTGAGTAAGCACGACTTTTTTAATGTGCAAAAGTTGTTTGTGTAATAAATATGAAGCACAACGTTACCAAGTTGCAAGCGTGCACTCATTCACTCCCCGCTCACTGACCCACTCACTCCCACTCTAACTCTCACAAACACTCTTCTCTTTAGCCGCTGTTGTTGTTGTTGGTCATGATAGCACATAAAAAGTCGTACGCTTTGGTAAAGGAAAAACTTTTTCATTGCTTGATATCGGACACGCTGCTTTTTTGCTTGCCACTCTTGTGTCTCCCCCGCCTGTCACTTGTTCTGCTCAGCTCTCTACCGCTCTTTCTCGCTTCACATTGCGTAAGTCAATTGCAATTGCCATTGCACGCAGCACAAAAGTATGCTTTGATTTGCGTTACTTGGCCCAACTTCGCCTCGTTTCATTTCGTTTCGTTTCGTCTTACGAGGGTTTTCTTTATTATTTGGAGAATACGAACAATAAGAAGAGCTTGCTAATAATTTTCATTAAGATTAAAACATTTTTCGATCGCCTTAAATATTATCATTACATTTTATTATTATTAGATATACGAAGAAGATGTAGAATCAGTAGAGCAATTCTTCTGTTCCTGTGAAGCTCTATGTAGATGCAGGAGAAAGTACCTGGGAAATTATTTCCTTCACAACTTAGCGGAGCTAGGTCCTATCTGTCCGAGTAGGACTACAAGTTATATCGCAGCAACAGGCTAGGATTCCCTTTGAGTGTACTTTCCTGGAGAAGGGGTTTTAATAGAGATGTGGTAAAATTAAAAAAGTTAAAAAAAAATATTGCAGGCTTCCAATCCTGGATCATCATCAGCTGGACCCATTCTAGGCTGATTTGTGTTGCCGTACGTATTTTTGGTATGCCACGCTACCGCCTAATTAACCTAACCTAGATTTACGCTCTTTCACTTTTGAGCTGCATGAAGAGCATGAAAAACTCTGTTGATCCGTCTTATGGTACAATTATTTACAATTAACAATTTGCTTAATTTGCCATAAAATATTTATAAATACAATAATTTTGCTCAATAATTGGACGTTTCTTAACATCTAAGATATTACAAGTATTAATTAAACTAAAATTCCTCAATAGCAGCTTTCTATATTATGCCTACTCACCCAATCACTTGTCCAGTCGCCTTTGCAGGAAATTTGGCAATCCAACGGAAATCCTGAAATATCCGCTCTTCCGGACATGCCTGTATCGGAATGGTGGGAGTTTGAGTGTTCTCTATCTATAAAAATAGCATTTGCAGTTTTGGAATTCGCGGTATTGTCAGGCGGAGCACGGCATCGAGCATTTTATTTCATTTTGACCAGACAGTACTGCTTGCTGCCATTACATCATCGTAGGAACTGTATATTTCTTTTGGGTTCTTTCAACTAGTTTTTTATAAGCTTCACGAAACAAGTCAGAAGTGATTAACTAAAATCTATCTTGGTTTTTTTTAAAGAGTTCATTGGTGAATAACAAATTGAGAAAATCGATGAATACTTATTTTTTGTTTATAGTTTTCCAAAGATATAGTGAAAAATTACAATGAAACGCGTATTCCTTTTTTTTAGAGAAAACCTTACGATGCAGATGCTCAAGCTTTTCAGCAACATAAAAAGCAACCCTCGCATTTGCGTCTCGCCTTGTCAAACAGCAAGTACCAATAGTACCAAGTACTTTAGGCCTTGGGTCAAGTTTGGCATGTATGTAAATGGACGTGGAGCCACGCCTAGCCAACTAGTAGTCAAGTTTCTTTTGGCTAGTTTTTTTTTTTTTTTTTTTTGAATGTACTTCGTTCTCAGTGACTTAAATACATTTTCAGTACTTTGGATAAACTTTTGCCATACGAGTAGCAGTAGTTGGCGTTTTTTCTCATGCTTTTCTGCTGCATCATTGAACACATGGTCAATAAAATTTGTCGCATTGAATTGGTTTAAAAGCAGTCTTTATATATAAGGTACTGTAGAGCACTCTATACGCTGATACTCGAGATATCTTTAATGTTACTTGGGTTGCACTTTAATAGCTATTTTGACCGCTGACATGAGCTTTTGGCTTTGTGTGCGGCACGTTGATTTATGCGCTGCGTCGAAGGCAAAAATAACACAGTCAAGTGCATGGCAAACACTTGCCCCTAGACGCCGGTGGTTTTTTATAATTTTTCATACGTACCACAGACGGTATAGCAGAAAACAAGCCTCCATAAAAAGCCAGACAGTTGAGCATAAAATATTGTTGTTATATGAAAAGCAGCCAGTCAGTCTACTTTACCACTTACCACTTACCACACCATGTTGCAACACAAAGCAAAAATCCCAAGCAGTTGCATTGCCTACATTGCTGTCTAGCGCTTTTGTCCCTTTATGTGCGGCTCTGTTCCCCTCTCTTTAAAAGCAGTGAAAAATGAACTGCTCTATGCTATGTTTACACTGTACCACAATGTGATGCAGTTTGTCGAAAATTTCATTCTCAAAAAGTTTATCAAATTTTAGCTGCAGCTTTGCAAATCTTTGCTTGTTTTTGGCCCCCCAAAAAAAAACTAAAATTTTTTTAGAAAAATAATAAAATTTTATTTTTTTATTTTATTTATACTTTTTTAAGAAAAAAAAAAAAAAATACTGACGTGAGGGCGGAAAATGGACTTCGGGAACGTTTACACAGCTCAACAATTATAAAATAAGGGCTCACTTAAATTTATTATAAATACATTCAGCCAAAAACTGCGCCAACTTGCATCCATAAACTCTGCCGCTGTGAAGCTAAATTGTAACGTAGTACAAACCCAGTATTGTAAAGCGGCTGCAAGAGTCAAAGATATAGTGTTGCAAGTGTCACTAAGAGTTAGGCGCTTGGCGCAGTCATTGCAGTAGGAAGCACTCAGCACTGTGGCAAAGCAAAAGTTACGTATACGCAACATTGGCCAGCAAAACTCGTTTACTTGCCTGCTATCAAATTCTTTTGCTGTCCAAAACTTGTGCTCCTGTAAATGTTTGATAAGCAGCAGCTATTGATAGTCGCCAAGTCGTTCTATTTTTCAAAAGTTACTTAAAAATGCGCTTTGTGTACGCTATAAAAGCCAGTTGGCCGCAT
This sequence comes from Chymomyza costata, assembly GCA_018150985.1. Taxonomy (NCBI): domain Eukaryota; kingdom Metazoa; phylum Arthropoda; class Insecta; order Diptera; family Drosophilidae; genus Chymomyza; species Chymomyza costata. The sequence continues at coordinate 962,858 of JAECWU010000318.1, forward strand.
TGATACGAGCTGAGCTGAGGTTTTTAGTTGAGTGGAAGTGCTGGAAATACTTTTTATTTGTATGCTTATGTAATAAAAGTAGCCGGTTGCCACAGTCTTTCAGGTGTGCCTTGGAGTTTCTATTTTAATATACTTGCTTCAGCAAGTTAAAAGTTCAACTTGAAAGTTCTACGTTTTCAACTAACGAGTTAAATGAGTGTAATAGTTCTTAACTGTTTTTAAGAACAGCAGTACTTAAAATAAATTCTTTAAAGACATTGCCAACTTTAAAAAAAAAGTGACGAACAAGAGTCTTTTTTGGACTTTTATTAACTACTTTGGCAATGATCATAATAGTAAAGTCAAATTAAGATCAGCTTTCATGCACAATTCTTGAAAACTTCAACCAAATTTAGCTCTCAAAAATATTTTATTTACAAAATCTATAAAAAAAAAAACTAAAAAAAACTGAAAAATTTGAATTTAAATTGTCCATATTGGTTTCGTTGCTGTATTCTTAGGAAATTGCACAAACTATTGTAGGACTGAAAGTCATTTATACTAATCGAATTAATAAATAAAATATGTTAGGTACAGTACAAATTTTCTACTTTATTTGTCAATATATATGATATAGTTATAAATTGCGTATACGCTACAGCAACAATAATATTACTAAGATAACTTTTTACACAGCAGAAAAGTCAAATTTTTATTTTTTCATTTCTTTTTTTGCAATTAACCAAAATCACAAAAATGGTATTAAAAAAGTAAGGCCAATTCAATACAAATAGTTGTCTACTACTGGTATTAATCGCCCTGGCAACCTATTCGAATGTCAGAGTCCATTGATGAGAGTATCTTCATTTGATGAATACGTTGTTTGATACTCTTTAACACAATTGGACTACAACTCAAAATAGAATTTCATATAGACTAGCATTGTGGCAACTAGTCAGATTACCACAAAATGCTAGTGAGTCAAATTGACACGTGCCACTATTTAGATGCCGCAGCACAGGCAGCCCGGCAGACAGACAGGCAGTAGTAAGTCATGCCGGGAACTTTGGAAGGGCATGTGCGGGCAATACCGGTGGTGTAGTTAGACGACGCAATGAGCTCATTGTTATGACTGCGGTGCCACATGTGCGGCAGCTGCTGTGTTGTGTGTTGCAAGTTGTTGTAGTTGCTGCTGTGGCGCTTCAAAATGAGCGGCATAACTCAATGAAGGCGTATGACTTTATGCGCCATTGTTGACGCAGCCAGGCAACCAAAACTCCGTGCACCGTAAATAAGCAGCGTAAAGGTGTGTCCCAGCCAAACTGACGGAATGACTGACGCGTTGACTGACGGAATGACTAACTGACGCACTGAGTAAATGGCTGTGTGAGTAAGGAGGGGATGCTGGTTTTTGTGGCAGCATAAATTATGGCAACGCTCGAGTGCCTCATCAGTCAAGCGTTCCGTAGTTAGTTGTGCGTTTTATTAGCTGTGCGGCATAATTTTCAAGAAACAGCTTAAAAATTTGCATATGTATGCGGTGTATGGGCGTGAAAACATTTAAAACTAATGCGAAGCCACTTGGGTAACTCGGATACGTATGGAGTCCGGGATGCTCTGGGTCTTGGTCTCGTGCGCCAATGCAATTGGGAAAGTCGTAAAGACAACGTGCGCCGCCGTCTAATTGAAACTACTAAGAGTTTGGATTTTGAGTATTTTCAACAAAATTAGGCAGCTGACAAGCTGACTTCGAGTGCTGCATAAAATCTTGATTGCCCTTAATGAATGAATATACCTATGTGTAAATATAAATATTTTCATGAATATTTTTGGAAAATTTATGTTTCAATTGCTGGCCAAGAGTGTGTGTAATTGAAAATAACCAAAAAATAAATTACATGTCAGGCGATTGTTATCCATTGTAAGTTATAACAACCGCAAAAATGCTTGAGCTAAGGATCAGCTTTTTGTTGGGTGCAACTGTGGCTCTACTGTGGCTACACTGCAAAGTTTTTTTGGATAGAATTTTGTGGGTAAAGCTGAAGTGGACAGCTATGGAACGTACATGCAGGTGCTGAAGGTGTTTGGGTGTCTTACATGACGAAGAGGATGTCTCTGGCATTATTAACACTGCACAAAAAGTTTACAATGAGGAAGATGATGATAAGAATGATGAAAATGAAAATAAAGACGATGTTTAGAACAAAGATGAAAGTGAAAAGGGACAAAACTAAAAGATGAAGTCAAGAAGGTGCAGCTAAAGCTATGATAAGCAGATAAAGATAATCATTGATTATGATCAAAATTTTAGGTGTGAAGATGACAATGATTATGAAAAAAAGGACATATAGGTGAAGATTATCAGGAAAAAAATGAAAAACACGAAGATGATGGGCATAAGAAGAAAGGAAATATTTGATTAATATAGTAATAAATATGCGTATTGATGAAGATGTTGATCATAAAAGGAAAAAGAAACATTATAGATTATCGTCGTGCTGACTATGATTGCCATAAAAACCAAATGGTTCTGTCTCGACTGTGGGCATGTAATTTTTATTTAAACGAGAGCAACTTGTCTTCAATAAGTTATTAGCAATTTTCTGTTTGGCGATATTTAAATATAGTTTCATGCTCTTGCTTTTCAATTTTTATATAAAAGCTGCCATCAACCTCGCATTGCTTCATCTTAATATACAAGTAAAATAGGATATGATATATATATAAATAAAAATAGGTTTTTTATTTTCATTGTGGCGTTAAATTGTAACATATGGAAGTTTATATGCACATATACTGCATTTGAATGATGGCGCGAATGTGAAATGGATAATGATGATAAAGATAATGATGTTAAAGATGATAGTAAAGATGATGGTAAAGATGACGATAAAGGCTATGAAAAATATGATGACAAAAAGTATTATAAATATAATGACAAAGATCATATTGAAGATGATAGTGAAGATGATGGAAAAGATGATGATAAAGGCTATGGAAATGATGATGGCAAAAATTATGATAAAGATAATGACAAAGGTCATATTGAAGATGATAGCAAAGATGATGTTAATGATAACGATAAAGGCTAAGAAAAGATGATGACAAAAAGTTTGATAAAGATGATGACAAATATAATGTTGAAGATGATATTGAAGGTGATAGTGAAGATGATGTTAATGATGACAAAAAGTATGATAAAGATCATATTGAAGATGATGGTTAATATGACGATAAAGGCTATAATAAAGTTGATGACAAAAATTATGATAAAGATAATGACAAAGATAATGTTGAAGATGATATAAAAGATGATAGTGAAGATGATGTTAATGATGACGATAAAGGCTATGGAAAAGATGATGACAAAAAGTATAATAAAGATCATGAATATTGAAGATGATAGTGAAGATGATGGTAAATATAACGACATAGGCTATGAAAAAAAAAAATTACAAAAAGTATTATAAAGATGATGACAATGATCATATTGAAGATGATCGCAAAGATGATGTTAATGATAACGATAAAGGCTAAGGAAAAGATGATGACAAAAAGTATGATAAAGATGATGACAAAGATAATGTTGAAGATGATATTGAAGGTGATATTTGAGGTGATAGAAAAGATGATGTTAATAATGTCGATAAAGGCTATGGAAAAGATGATGAAAAAAATCATGATAAAGATGATATTGAAGATGATGGTTTATATGACGATAAAGGCTATTATAAAGTTGATGACAAAAATTATGATAAAGATAATGACAAAAAAAGATCATCATGATAGAAATGAAGTAAAACTTGAGTTTGAAACCGGTACTTCAATAGAAGTTGAAGTGAAAGATGAAGATTAATGCAAAGATGAAAATTAAGCAAAAGTGTTTTTGATTAAGAACATAATCTTTAAAATAAAGATGAAGGTAAAAGTTTAATATTAGTAAGTCTGCAATTAAAAGTCAATGATTTTTCTAGTCTGAAGAAACAAACAAATGCATAAATTAATCCAAAACGTGCTTGAAAATGTTCTTCCCATCTCTGCCGGCAAAATTCTTCAGTGTATGCTACTTGTTATGATTGCCTAGAGTTGCTGCAGCCACATCCCCAGCAGGCTCTCTATGTGGCTTTGGTCAAGTGTTGCCAAGTTAATTTACCAAAAAATTCAACACTCTCGCACAAAAACGCATACAGACAAAAGCCTCAAACAGTTGGATTTCTTTTTTGGTCAGGTGTAATAACCCCTTTAACATGCATATAAGCTGGCTCACAAAACACGCATATTTGTCGGTGTGTCAAATTGCTTACCAGCTTCTGTTCTCTGCCAGTCTTTTGAAAGGACTTTCACATTCGAAGGACATTAGCATAAAAGCGTTCATAATACAGCTACAGACAGCCAACAAGAAACACTTAATGAAGCAATTTTTAGTTGCAGCAGCAACAACAGCAGAAAAGGCAGCATAAAAAGCAACAACTTCCTGCAAATGGAGCAGCCAACAGCTCAGAGCCTAAAAACCTGCATCTGAACACCTACATAGTGTATCAATGGCTGTGACGCCACACAGATTCTTCAGTACCCAATTGTCCCTTGGTGGGTAGCTTTTTCTGTGCCTAAGGGGGTCAATTGCTAGTGCTTTGGTCTATTATCATATTGTACAAATTTTGAAGTCTTGGGAATTTTTAGAATAGAACGACTTGCAAATCTTGCAAAGATTATCTTTTTTTTTATACTCTCTTCGCATTTACATACTAAAGTTAAAAATTTTAGGATTTTTAGTCGGAAGCCTTGATTAGTTAAAAGAGCTTTGAGCTTTTACTGGAGATTGATCTTCTTATTGGAGCATCTGACGAATATCATTAATGGTACTATTAGTATTCACATCTATGCAGTCTATATTTTTACTGCTTTTGATATTGTAATCATTCCTAATATATTAAGTTCCTGAGTAATACATTAAAGGCAGCTGATTTTCTAAGACCACTAAGAATAAATATTGTTTATCGAACCCAATGTACTCTTGACAAAATTTTCGCTTTAAATTTATTATTCAAAGAAATTGTAGAAAGTCTAACGAAAATGGAGTAAAGAAGGAAGATTTCTTTCCTGAATATTTTCTACAGTGTTGTCAATGGAGCCGTGTTTGAGATATCGCAACACGAAATACCTGAGATGAAAGCATTGCCAGTGGATAGATAGGTGACTAGTCCTTTAGCAAAAGGTACTTAAAGATTCGTGTCTAATGCCCAGGGCACTGAAGGGTTATTTGTGTGACTGAGTGTGTGTGAGTGCGGTTGGTTCGTGGCTGTTTGCTTGTGCAAAAGTGTGTACAGGTGACTTAATCAACATGCAACTCATTTTGTTTTCTATGCAGGCACATTGCTGTCTTTGTGTGTGTATGTCTCTATGTGTGAGTGTTTATGTGTGCGGGTGCATATGCTGTACCTTGGCGTTGTTTGCTTTGGCTTGGGTATATGTGTGGGTGTGTATTCAGCAGAAGCTTTTCAGCTGCCTAAATGCAGCCATAGCTGAACTTGCACCACGATAACGGCGCAACAGAAGCTGCAACAACAACAACAATAACAAATGCAGCATGGAGAGTAACAACAAAAGCAACAACAACAACAACATAAGACACTAAATTTTGTTGATATCAACAATGAGCGAAAATTCTACCACAACTGTGTGCGTCGTCATCTTCTGCAGCAGACACACACGCACTCTAAACGAAAACGAACGACGATGTATTCCGAATATCTCAAGCTAATTTTATGTCTATAAAAAAATACACATAATAAAGTCTATTGCATAACATTTTAATATCTATATGATCATTATTAAGAATCGTTATACACAATAATAGTCCTTAGCTGCTATTCCAAAAATTTTAGTTGAAAAGAATTTACAATAACATAAAAAAAATATGCAGTAAGGTTATAAGTAAGTTAATGAAGACTCAGGCTTTTCAGACTTATTTTCTTGGATAGTCAAATTTGTGAATCTAATTATACAATTTGATAAAAAAATTTGTTGAAATTTCTTATATTAAGCATACATAAGGACAGATGAGTTAATAGCGCGTTGGTGTTCGGTACTGATATAAAAGGAACAATTTTTCTATATTATAAATTGAACATACGAGTTGTAATGGATTAAAGAAATTATTATCAGAATAAGTCAAGAAACTACTGGTTTTTAAATTGTGCAAAAAATCTAAGTGAATGTTAGGCAAGGATTTCGCTAAAAAAGCATTAAAAATTCAAATTCTTTGGGATAAAGGAGAGGCCCGACGATAGTCACCACAGAGCCCGTGCTTTTCTCTAACAAAGTACGATTTAGTTTACAATATATACATACCATTAAAAATGTGCATAAATGAAAAAAATAAACGTAACATTATTGAACTCCAACTTCATCATCTTGAACTTTATCTTAAGCATCTTGAATTTAATTTTAAACATCTTCATTGTCTTCGTCATTAACATTGTCATAAGCACCATGTTTAATATAACTATTATTTATGTTCAACATCTTGAACTTTATTTTCATCATCTTAATCTTTATCTTCTTGAATTTTATCGTCAATTTCTTATCTTTTCTCATCTTTTTTATGAAGACATTAACATTGCCTAAATAACATAACTTTAAAATTGTTTCTCTACATCATCTTAAACTTCATTTAAATCATCTGTACTATAGGTTATCTTTTTTTAAAAAGGATTTATTTATATTCATCATCTTGAGCTTTATCTTAAGCATCTTGAATTTAATTTTAATCATCTTCATTGTCTTCGTCATTAACATTGGTATAAGCACCATGTTTAATATAACTATTATTTATGTTCATCATCTTGAACTTTATTTTCATCATCTTAATTTTTATCATCTTGAATTTTATCGTCAATTTCTTATCTTTTCTCATCTTTTTTATGATGACATTAACATTGCCTAAATAACATAACTTTAAAATTGTTTCTCTACATCATCTTAAACTTCATTTAAATCATCTTTACTATAGATTATCTTTCAAAAAGGAATTATTTATGTTTATCATCTTGAGCTTTATTTTCATCATCTTAATCTTTATCATCTGGAATTTTATCTCCAATTTCTTATCTTTTTTCATCTTTTTTAAGAATCTTTAAAATCGTTTCTCTACATCATCTTAAACTTCATTTAAATCATCTTCACTATAGGTTATCTTTTTTTAAAAAGGATTTATTGATGTTCATCATCTTGAGCTTTATCTTAAGCATCTTGAATTTAATTTTAATCATCTTCATTGCCTTCGTCATTAACATTGTCATAAGCACCATGTTTAATATAACTATTATTTATGTTCATCATCTTAAACTTTATTTTCATCATCTTAATCTTTATCTTCTAGAATTTTATCGTCAATTTCTTATCTTTTCTCATCTTTTTTTATGAAGACATTAACATTGCCTAAATAACATAACTTTAAAATTGTTTCTCTACATCATCTTAAACTTCATTTAAATCATCTTTACTATAGGTTATCTTTCAATAAGGAATTATTTATGTTCATCATCTTGAACTTGTTTTTCATCATCTTGAATTTTATCTCCAATCTCTTATATTTTTTCATCTTTTTTAAGAATCTTTTAAATCGTTTCTCTACATCATCTTAAACTTCAATTAAATCATCTTTACTATAGGTCAAAAAGGAACGAGAGTATAAGCTTTAAGTGCGTAGAAAGCAAATGGATGTATGTCACTTCTTTGACTCCTCATATCAAATAAGTTCATTAGCATAGACAGCAGGCCAGCAAGGAGGCTTCCAAAAAATAATATCCCAAATCTTTACCATAAGCTGTTTGCTGACAATGTTTTCATTCCAGATGCAACTGATGTGCCCATATGTAAATCGAATGTCCATTTCGAGGATCTTGAAACAATGCACAAAAATAAAAATTGGAGGCTATTAGAGAGGAGAGGTAAAGGAGATTGCTGCGTTCTCTTAGAGTAAAAGATACAAAGAACTTATTAAAAATGCCATATGACGTCAATCTTGAAGCGACTTCTGTCGAGAAACAGCAAAAACGCAAGCAAATATTCTGAAATGTTTTACAAAAGTGTTTCGTGGAACACGTTTCACACACATATGCTTAAGAGCTTCTGTGTAGGCGTTCTGTGTGTGTGTGTGACTCTGTGGCAACGTTCTCAACATGGCTGAATTGAGCAAATGCATACAAATGGCAGCGTTGGTATCGTTGGCATCGTTGGTGTCTTTGGTGTCCTCGGTGTTGTTGTAGGTGTCGCTGGGTTACATCGACAGGTAGGTACTAGCAATGTATGTAGTAATACGTAGTACTAAATTGGTGGCATACAAAATGGCGGCGCTTAACTGCAACATGTGTATTTTGTGTGGCATAAGTTTAGGCAGTGATGTGAAAATATGCACATAGACAACAATATGTTGTGTCTTAGAAACGGATACTTGGTCATCATAAACAGGCCAGAAAGTAGAGTAGCAGATGGTTAGCTGCACAGTGGTACACAATCAGGCAAACTTATGCAGCAATGAAATAACTAAGTGCTACCTCTGTACGTGTGTTTGTGTGTCTTTGCCAGAGGTCATAAATTCAATTTGGCTAACAAACACGTTACACACTGGCACTGACCAGCTCTGGCAAGGATTGTGGCCACTTTTACACCCAGCCCTTAACCCTTAACTTACAGCAGGAGCACCAGCAGCAGCAGCAAAGTTGTTTGCCAGAGCCATTTCTCATGCAAGCAAATTGCAGTTGTTGTATAGTTGTTGTTTTTCGGTTTGTTTCTTTCAAAAAATCAGATCTAAATTCAGAACCTAAACTAATTAAGATGATTAAAATCTTTTGTTTGCTCGACTTGGTTGCTGTTACAGTTTTGCCTTAAATTGGCTATAAATGGAAAATTGTGCAGAGAGTGCACTGAACTGGGCTTAAAATAAAGTTTTGCTGTTAAATTTGATTTCAAATTTAATTGAATTTAATTTTTTGTGTTGTTGGTAAATAAAATTTTGTAGCCGCTGTCGAAATAAGCTGTAACAAAGAGTTGCCAAAATAAACTTGAAATAAAAAAAAAAAAAAAAAAAAATTGTGATTCAGATGCAGCATTGTACGAAAGTTGAATACTCTACATCATTTTGAGGACTACAGTTGTATTATATTATATGAGAAACTGGGGTGTTTTTGGAAAAAGTTCATATTTTGTTGTTTATTAGGCTCACAAGATTTTACGTAACAAATTTGGCAGCTGCAGCGAAATTTACCTAAGCGAAAACTTATAAGATTTGGTATTTGAAGCTCTTATCTAGGGTTCATATAGACTGTCGATCAAACCAAAAGATTTGGCGCAAACGAGTTGATGAGAAGCATTTTGATAAAAAGAACTTATGGTCTGCCACGCCTCTTTCTGCGCGTTACATATATAACACAAACATTTAATTCCCTTGACTCTATGGCGATACAGTGTATATAGAAAAGAAAAATAAACAATGGCAGCTACAAATATCCGATTAAATTATGTTCAAAGTCAAAAGTACAGACAAAGTGGTTCGGCAAAATGTGCAAGACTTTTAGTTGGTCGGTTGATTGGGGATGTGGGGGTTGGCAGCTTCAATGCAGCAAATAAGAAAACTTTTCACCCAGTCGTACACATGCCCGATTCACATGGATGGGATACTAAGCAAAATAAACACATGCACTGAGTGAAAAGTTGTGTACAAATAATACAAACAATCGGGACATAAATAGACTCAGAATGAAAAGTTTGGAAAATCTTTTTTTGATAATCCGCATTTTTAGGAACTATTAAATTTAAAATTTTTAAATATGTAAATGTTGCCGATTTTAATTGGTTAATGAAAGTTCTGATTCTTTTAATGGTGGTGCTACAATTTTTATCGTAACTATCGTTACAGTGCAAAATATTCTCAAATTTTTATTTTTCCGTAGCAAAATAAAAAGCTCAAAGCAAGATGAAACTAATTCCGAAAAAAACATTTTTTATATTCAAAAAGTTAGTTTCTTGTCAGTTTTTGAATTTAAATTGTAGAGAAATTAGTTCGGTTGATGATGATGATGTAGACGAAGATGGCGTTGAAGATGAAGAAAAAGATGAAGATAAAGTGGAAGATAAAATTGAAGATGAAAATTAATAAAAAAAATGAAGATGAAGACTAATGATGATGAAGATGAATATGAAATAAATATAAAGATGAAGACAAAAATGAAGATGAAAATTATGATGAAGATGAAGATCAAGAAACAAAGATGAGGATGAAGATGAAGAAAAAGCTGAAGTTGAGTGTAAGGTTGAAGAAAAAAATGAAAAAAAAAATGAAGACGAAAATGAAGATGACAATGATGATAAAGATGAATATATGAAAATAAATATAAAGATAAAGACAAACACGAAAATGAAGATGAAAATAAATATTAAAATGATGCTGAAGATCAAGATGAAAATAAAGATGAGGATGAAGATGGCGATGAAGATGAAGAAAAAGATGAAGGTGAAGTTAAAGTTGCAGTTAAACTTGAAGACGAAAATGAAGATGAAAATTATGATGAAGATGAAAATGAAGATGAAGAAAAAGATAAAGATGCAGGTGAAGATGAAGCTGACGATGCAGCTGAAGCTGAAGAAAAGAAAAGATTCAATGTGCGATGCGCTCTGCGATTTCGCGTTGTTTGTAATCATTTGAATATTTGCTCTTTCTGGTCTGAGAGACTGATACCAATAGAAAGTTTGACTTGATTTTCATTTCAGATTAAATATACGTAGCTTGATCTTTAAAACCAAAAAAAATTGTATCGTGTTTTATAAACATTATGTTTACAGAAATTTATGATCAACAATGCCTTGCTAAAACTGCTTCTTATTATTAAAAAAAATAAACTACTCTAAAGAATGACTTTAGACAAAAAAAAAAAATTAAATTAATTTTAAAGGACATTATATCAAAATTAGCAAAGTACTTTTCGTTTAAAAATTGCATATATAGACTATGGCTAAAAAGGGAGCGGCGGTGCAGTTACAGGCTGATCTTCAGACAGATGAGGACTTGGAAAAATTTTTAGAACGTCCAGGATTGCTAGGTAAGTATAATAAGTATTCTCGTTTATATGAACGTATTTAAAGGCTTAGCTAACAGTGCTTGATATCTATTCGGAGTGGTGTGGTCCTTGCCTGGCCATGGTTGGAGTTTTGCGCAAATTTAAGCTCGAATCGGGTGGTGATAATCTACAGCTAGCAATTGTAAGTAACCAAGTAAGCATTACGACATAACTTTAAACTACCAAATGCTTCAAAATTAGTGCAAGTCGGATACAATTACAGCCTTGAGTCGTTTTAGGAAAAGAAGTCAGCCTACTTGGCTTTTTGTCACTGTAAGTAAGATTTCGATTTAAAGCTATTTAATTAAGGTAATTTTTTACTTAAGAATGGAAAAGCGGTGAACATATTGTATGGTTCCAATGTGCCACGAATACTTGCGGTTTTAGAAAAAGAGCTGGAAATGACGGTTCACAAACATCCGCGTCCCAATGTCTATGACATATCGGAGTTACAACCCATAGAAGTGGAACAGCTGCGCGTAAAAACCGAAGCAATTGAGAAAGTCGAGAAAGTTCAACGAGAGACCAAGCAGAAGAAGCGTCTGGATTATCTTAATTATGTGACGGATACGATAATGGAAAATTTACGTGAAGTGGGCATAACTGTGTTTGGACCACAAGTTAATCGAGATATGTACAAAAAACTTACGGGGCCCGCAGATTTATTGAAGATTCAATGTAAAGATCGAAAAGTTGTACAAGTTAAATTGGAAGAATTTGAGGTCGTAAACTATGCGTGCAAAAACCCATTGCCTCCCGATGTGCTCGAGCAGCTGAATAACAAAGAGTTACTCATGTGTTTTTGGAAGGTGGATGAGAGTCTTGGTAAAATGCCAAATATTTTAGCTGCTTATGAGTATGAGCTGACAAAACAGCGAATGGCGCCACCAGATGATTTGCATGAGACGGAATATCCCATACCTCCAATTTTATCACCTATGAAAATCAAACTTGAGATTGAATTACAAGGTAACTATAATAGCTAAAGTATGCTTTTCTACAAAAATTAAAAAAATATTGCTGCAGAGGGCGAAACGTGGGAAGCGGAGGTGGATTCATCCGAGGAAGAAAGGCAAAAGCAAGCTCAAGAGACCGCAAGGGCCAGATCTGTTGCCGCAATGAGTATTACTGCCGAAGAAGAAGCGGATGAGGAGTACAGTGAAGAGCAAGAAGCAACTGATGCTGCCTTAACGAACTTACCCTCAACCATGCCAATTGGCATGGGCTTCGATATGGACTTAGGTATGGGCTCTGAAGAGGAAGAATCAGTTGTCGAAGAAGAAGCTCCACAGAAATTGACTCGCACTAAGATTATCAAAATGCCACCCATTTGGGTGCCCAATAATCGTAGAACACACGCTGCCTTGATCTATATGTACTTCCGTGGACAGACAACTGGATTTTTGCCACCAGATCCAAAGCCAGAGCCACCACATCTTGTAATGGCTTTCGAAGCCTCCAAACGACGTGGGCTACTAGACGCCATTTCAACGCACAAGGAAGATGTGCCTCTATATGGCTACTTTACTTCCGATGTACCCAACCAAGCCAAGCTCATTGCTGGCACAACGGCAAAGTATGAGGCTATGAAACCAAATCCGTATGTATCCTTAAAACATCCTAGCTCAGTCAGCTATTAAGCTACAATATTTTTCACTTTGCAGCAATGACAAAATTGTGCTCAAGGTAAACAAGGTTCAATCCAATATGATGCTTTCTTTGGTTGGATTTTCGCCAACCTATGTTAGTCCTAATGTCACCGTTGGACACGAAGAGGCATTGAAATTCTTCCCAGAGGATTATGTGATGGGTGCTGAAGTGGCACCGGTGGTAGAGGAAAAGCCAAAACCAGCTAAGAAACCAAAGGTAATTTGTGACAAAAATTGTTTTTTTTTTTTGCGTTCTTAATTGTACTTCAAACGGAATTTTAGGATAAGAAGGCGGAAGAAGCTGCGAAAACTAAACCACCGGCAGAGGCGGCACCAGTTGAAGCCGCAGAAGAGTTGCCAGCCCAAGGTGAAGGCGAACAAGCTATTGAAGAATCTATGGCTGAAGCAGCTGAAGAAGAGGCTGAAGGAGCCGCTGCTGTGGCGCCTGGTGATGCTGCTTCCACGGCCGTGGAGGCAGAGGTACCGCCAGCTGCTGTCGCAGAGCAAGCTGCGACAGAAATTGCAGCTGCGTCACAGCCAGATGCAGAAGCTCCAGCAGCAGCAGCAACTGAGGCACCGGCAACTACAGCGCCAACAGCTGAGGCGCCTGCAGCTGAAGCACCACCACCTGAAGTCCAAACAACTGAAGCCACAACAGCTGAGACCCCAACAGCTGAAGCCCCAACAGCTGATGCACCAACAGCTGAAGCACCAACAGCTGAAGCACCGTCAGCTGAGGCTGCGGTCTCTGAAGCACCACCAGCTGCAGTGGAACCACTACCTGCGGCTGTACCGTCCGAGGCACCTGCTGAAGCTCCAACACCTGCATAAAAAATGTTAGGATACCTTTTTTTTTATATATGTACAGTTCAAGTTTATATGCGCAGTAAAAAATTGTTTGTTCCAAAAACAAGTTATTTTATATTAAAATCCGTCCACAGCATAGATACTAAGAGGATTTCTAAAAAGTCACTTGCATTTCTCTCAGTGTGCTAACTGCGCGCTCTCTGGTCAACAAAATAAATCAAATAATTCAATTTTAAGCTAAACTTATTTTCGTATTAAAAATGAGAATCAAATAGAAGATAAAAAAGGATCAAGCTATGCCCTGCAATGATAGTGACCAGGGGCAGTAGCAGACCCAGTACCAGGACAAGTACAAGGACCTTGCATTTAGCTGAGCGACAGCTTTAGAGGCATGACAAAGGCAACGCATAAAACTGCAACCGCATGACGTCGACGCCCTTGCTCTCTCCAGCTATTTTTCTTTTCAGTCTTCGTCTCTATTCCTCTATCAGTCACAGTATGTTTTAAAGTCATATCCTTTAGCAATTTTCGTAGTTGTTGGCCACTAACCTGACTCATATCGTATTGTGGCAGTGTCCCCCCCCCATGTTACTGCTTGGCTGCCTCTCCACATCTTTTCTTTGCTCTCTCTCTCTCTCTGTCGCTTAAGCTCTGTCTGTGTGTGTGCGTCGAGTACAATAAAATTGTTTGTCGTTGTATGAAAACCAAAAATGGTTCTAGTTTCTAGTAGCTCGGTTCGTCTTTAGATTTATGCATTTGGCGTCTGGGTCTGAGACTAGCCAAGTGCAGTTAGTACCAAAGTAGTTTACTTTGCTGTAAATTGCATAAAACTTTTGGAAGCAGTTTATATATATATGTATGTACTTATTTTATATGTAGTTATATATACTTGCTTGTATGTGTGTTTAGGTTTGCCGAATTTTAGCCGCTTAGTCTTTGAGCGGCTTCTACTTGAAACTTTAGCTTTAATAAAAAGTCAAAACCAAAATCAATTAACAGTCCAAGTCATAGTCAGCCTGGCGTGAGTATTTTTTCAGCCTGGATACGCCAAGGCAGACCAAAATCTTCAAAAGATTCTGCTAAATAGTGCCGAAGTGCACTACGTTACTTCACTATAAAGGGTTTTCTTTTTTATGTACTTATTCAAAGGTGCCGCTGGCTCTTTTGCATCTTTCCTGATCTCTTTGGATGCCTTTGATGAGTTGCCTCACAGCATTTTAGTTTGCTTCTGTTTAACAAATGGTGTGAATTACTTTAGGCTAACTTTGATATGCGTGCTGCTACCATCTCATTCCGCTTGTATATTATGGTAAAATGATTCCTTTGTGCGTTCATCTCAAGTTTTATCATTTTCTCTTGGGGAGACTTAGGAAATAAAAAATTGGAATTAGAAAACAAATATTCTTGCAAAAAAAAGTCTTTTGTTTTTTTTACACTTTTCCAGTTTTTGTATTGACGACTTAGGTAATGGGGCCCCTTTTGGAAGAGCAGGCCCGCTGCCTTTTAGCCTTCTCTCGCCATCGTTGTCAATTAGAATTTGAGAAGCTAGGTAAGATGCTGTGACAAAGGGCATTTGACATCACGCACCCGACTGGTTTCCGTTTCCTCACCCTACTTTTAACAGAAATGATCGTGAGCGCCGGATAGCTTATTATTGCCGTTGGTAACATAGCTAAAGTTGCTTTCGAGGATTTCTTTTATGTTTTTGAATGCCTTCTGTAGAACCATCCGTTGCCGTGTACCTGGTATGGATTTCAAGTATATAGAACGGCATCATGTTCCAGAGCAAAAAGTCGGCACAAGACCATATTTGTTGAGGAGGTCATCAACTTGACAGCATCTATATCCGAGGATCTTTCATTGGGAGTTGTGAATGAAATTTGATAAATTTGTGAATATTGTAATACCGAGGAGTTAAATAAATATTAGTGGAAGTTGTGCACCAACTAGATTACGATAGAGGCAGATAGGACACTAGTGCAGCACTTCTGTATGATAGCTCTGGTCGTCCAGCTCATGGTTGCTCGATATTGCATCCAGCCCAGGCGCCTGTTGGTCTTCTATCCAACTGCTTGCTGTTGTCACATCCTCCAGAAGCATATTTTCTTTACTCTGGAACATACGTTCATTCTCCAGTAGTGAATGACACGCTAGGACACGCCACCAGGCAATTGATTCTCAGCTTGGGTTAGCTTTATAAGCCTCTTGAAAACTGTTTGTCTTGCAAATACTTTTGGCGGCTTTGAAAGATCTTACTTGCCATACGTCTGTCCAAGAGTCTATTCAGTAAATCCGAACTTTCTTTCGTGCTCTCGGAATGTCTTTCCAATGTATGTGTCTGTGTGTGTGTGTGCTAGTGTCCATGTGTGTGTGTGTAAATGACTTCACGCAGTTTTGCGGTCCGGCCACAGTTGTTTTCAATTGCAGACCCTGGGCATCATTTATATTGGCTTTTATTACACATACGCCACGTGGCGCCAGCAAAGTGCAAGGCAGCAACACTTGCTGCTGTTATTTTTATATTTGTTGTTGTTGGTGTTTTTTGCACGGCTTTTCATAACTCAAACAAAGAAACAAACAATGCTCGAAATGAATAAATGTTCCTTTGCATTGTCTGTTGATATAAATATTTATATATATATAGTACATAGTACATATATATCTCTTGTAGTAATAAAAAAACAAAAAAAAAAATGCTCCCAACATCAAAAACGGAAATAAAATTTTTCATAATCAAAAACGTGACTGTAATTTGGAAGGCGAATTGCCAACAGCATAGAAAAAACAGCTCCCGCTGCCACTCCCACTTCCACTCCCTATATGGCTATATAGTATTTATATTTATATTTATATATTTATGTTTTCGTTTTTCAGGGTTTGAAGCGCTTGCTGCTCGACATTTCGTATCCGTTGGCTTTTGTTTGAATGAAAATGCGATTTTTCTTTTATGATTGGCATGTGTTAATAAATTTTCAAGGCCCACTAGTCCAATGCTGACAATGGGGACTGAGGCACGTTGCCATTGTGTGAAATCTGACACGTGTTTGCCAGCTGTGATGAGTGTTGATTACTCGGAGTGTGAGTGTTCGAGAGCGTCTGTGGGTAGAAGATAGAGCGATATTATTTGATAGTGTTGGAAAAGTAGTTGGGTGGGTTGATGATTGCAAATTAACTCACACTAATTTTGTGGTTCAATGAGCAAAAGGCGGCAGAGGATTGATGCTAGGAATTGAGTTTGAGTTCAAGTGCGTGAGGTAAGTTCAGTAGGCACGACGTTGGTCAGTCATGTCATCTGTCATGATGCTGACGTAAGTTTTATATTTAATGCTCATTTGGGGCTATTTTGGGATAAGGACTTACGTTTTTCAAGAGATGAAGCCAAGGTGGCTTGCGCTGTTTTGTGCGTGGTTTAGTTTTTACCAGCTGGCACAAAAACTTAGTCAAGAGATTAAGTTTCCTTGGTGAAAATGCGAGATTCTGGTTAAAATCAAGCAGAAATCATGGAAATACTAATAATAATAATAATGATAATATTATTAGCAGCTTTCTCGGATATTTTAAGAACAGTAAATCACAAACTTTATGGATTCCTAGAAATTAAGCGAAATTTACTGAAATTCATTATGTAATTGTTTGTTGATTCGAGCAATAATTTTTTTAACTGAGTGGTTCTTTATGAAACTTTTGAATTATAATAGCCAGAGCCCATGCTGAAAATTAAATTATTTAGAAGGATTTTTTCGTCAGCCCTAGTTGAAGAGTGTTAAAGTTTCTTTATCTTTTAAATTTAAATCAATTTTTTTGAGAGATTTCCTGAAAGCTTTCATGGAAACATTGTATAAGATAACATCCCAATAATTTGATTCAATTGCCAAAAAAAAATTTGTTTTCAGATGTCTTATTGTGAAGAATGACCAGTGGAATAAATATCGTTTGAAATACTGAATGATGTTAATTTCTGTCTCTGGAACTCTTGTCAAAGTTTACACTTAAGTATCAAGCAATTCAAGCCTATCAGAAGGTATTAGGTAAGCTACACACTTCTCGGGAAAACCCTTGGCAAATGTCGCTTAGAAGCATCGAAAATCGAGCTGACCACAAACTTAAGATCATCTGCTTACATCTCTATCAATCAAAGAGTTATCTACAACTGGTACTGATTAGTTCGTAACACAGAAATCCTTCAAGAAGAAACAAAATTTCAAAGTTCTAGAACAATGATTGGAAAGATAGAGTGAATCTTGGAGGCCTTTAAGTCAGCGTTCCAGGGCCTGCTTCATATGCAGGAATATGGCACAGCGGCTACTTAAAGCATGCTTGAAAGATAGAGGGAGATCCTAGTTGCCCAAAACGCTATGGAATCTTTCTGACTTTGTTAAAAATTTTGAACCTTTCTAGATAGGATAGAAGTCAAACTGAGAATGAAATTTCCACGCCTTAAGGATATTGTGCAGAATTATAGAAACATAATGGTCCTTAATCCTAAACGGTGGTATGGAAATTTTGACACGCATTGCTTAAAAGTCACCGTAATAGGATGGCAAAAGGACTCTCTTATGAAAATCCAATAAAAAGGCTTAAGAAGTTTTAAAAATCTGATTCAATAAAATATGATCTGAATCTTCATCAAAAGTTGCCCGGTATTGTTGACCAATTCTTGGGGCCGTTGTAGCCCCTCTTATGATATCTCTCCAGTTAAATAGTCTGGATTGGCGATAAATAATTTGAAAAATGCGATGTATAAAAATTTGTGTCTTCTTCTTCTCCCAAACCCTTGTTTCCCTCTTTTCGGACTCGCTTATGCTCCTCCTGAGGTGTGGGTATGTGATTTCAGCATTCGTCTGCAGGCATTCCGATCCTGGATCATGTCATCGCTGAGACCCATTTGTTGCTGATGTTTTTGCATTTGAGAAAGTTAAGGTTTTTGGCACTTGTGTATGTATATTCTTTAGTTATGGACTATCCTTTGAAAAAAAAAAAAAAATATTCTGAAATAATATATGGAAAATGTTGGAAGATTGAACAGTTGCCTGCATTTGCAACAATTCTTTCTTACAACATCATTTCCATTGTACAAAGGTCCTGCTTCTCTCTCTCAAGCGTATCCTGCACGAATTGAGTAAAGACATGTTTCATACAGCTTAACTTGAGCCAAATATCCTCCTTTTCACCGATTCGAAGGCTCAAAAGGCCATGAATAGGGCCTGCTGTGGGTAGGGGCATAGCTGGCCATCTGGCAAATAAAATACCCCCACCGGGTCAGTGGCCAAATACTTAATATTATTTATTATATGTTTTATTTATTGTTTCTTTTTTTTTTTTTTTTTATAATTGTATTTTATTTTTTTTTTCAATTTATATGTTGATCTTTAATAATAAATAAATAAAAAAAAAATAAATATTTTGGTCAGAAATTCAATTTATTTCTTAGTTTTACTTTGCCAGATTATTGCCCATTATCAGACTAGACTCCATTTCCATTTCTTTTTTTGACCACAGTGGTTTTACTTTGAACCAAAACACCCTACAATCTTAGCCAGCCTCTTCTTCTTTTGGCTTGCTCATCTATCTTATCAATAAATTTACCAACCTAAAAAAATTCATAAATATAAAAAAATTTTGCTCAAGGGCCTGAATTGAAAAAGAATGTAAAACCAATTTGACCATCATTTGATACTTCATGGCAAATTAACTTAAAACGTTTTTCGCATACGCAAATAAATTGGTGCGGGAACCCTAAAAACATTTTTGATATATGATTCATTTATGAAATTTGCCAATTTTATCAGCTTGTGGTTCTAGTTTGTACGTTATATAAAGACAACACAACAACAACAACAACAGCAAAAGTCGTATATATTTATTTATTTATTTTCATTTATACATTTAGATTCATTCATCGCACTTAAATGTTCACATTCATCAAACATTTGACAATTTTATCTACACTTTTCGCTGTCCATGTAGCACTCATCGTAGCAGCCCACCTACCTCCTTTATATGTTCAGGCATGACGGTTGTCCTTTTGCCTTTTAAGCGGTTATTCTGACCGCTTCGATGGTTGTTGGTCCAAAAAAGTAAATTTATGCCATTTCCATTGCCAGGAAATGCGTGTTTAGCAAATGTTTTTAAATTGTATAACGAAAATTTATGACAGGCGAGGGGAAGGTAAAAATTGCATGTTGAAATTCGTTTACCAATTTTATATATATATTTTTTTTTTCTCTGGCTTTGGATCCGGCTCGTGCGGGTGCCAACGAAATGTATCTGAGAATGGTCAGTTGTACAGCATGGTAGGAGAGTGCTTGTGGAGAGGCGCATAAATTGTCATTTATTTGTTTGCTGTGTGAGTGTGTTGGTGTTTTATTTTTATACCCTGTAGTCGATAGGGGAAAGAGTATTATAAATTTGTGCGAAGGTACGGCAGACCATAAGTGCGTTTTACGGAGACATAAAAAAATAATAAGAATAATACTTTGTTAAAATTTTAACATTGAAAAAATAATTGCTTTTTAATTTTAAAAATTTATGATATTTTTTTATAGTTTTTGTCAAACTAGTTTAAATCATATTTCACTCTATAACACTTAAAAAAAATTGGTAATGTAAAGAGAAAAAAAATATATTTTTAAATAAAATACTTTCTTTCTTTATATTAAAGGACCCAATTGTCAAGTTGCATTTAAAAGCAATAAATAATAAAAAATATATTTTAGAAAATTTAAGGTTGGGCACCACTGCCAAAACAATAAAAAAAACGATTAAAAAATTAAAGTTTTAATTGGAACATATGTATAAAAAAAATAAAATAAATTATACAGTCTTTAAGAAAGTGGAAAATAAAAGTTCTGAAAAGACTAACCTACTAATAAATTTTTCTAAATTACGAAATCAGCCGCCATATTTATTGCTCTGTTTTTTCAAAAATATTCCTTTTTTATAGTCTAATGTTAACAGGGCTTTGTTGCATTCTTTTTCTTATGTCCTGTCACTCCTAGTGGAGCTTAGGGCCACGTATGCTTTGAATAAATAAATAATTAAAACAGGTTATTGATTTAAGCAAATAAATATAACATTATAATAGTCACAATCGCAGACAAGTTAAAAATTTTAAAGAAAATTTAAAAATTTTATAAACATTTTTTGGCTTTAAAACATTCAGCCTAAGTATTTTAATTTCTTTGATGTCACTTATTTATTTCTTAAACAGCTTTAGTATAATTAATACTTTTCGTTGAGCTGGATGCAGAGTATCCCCATGTCGTTAACCATTCCGACTGATTTATATTTTTTGCTTTTGTGTGCAGCATTTCAATGAGCAATGCAAATAAATTAAAAATATATATAGACAAAAAAAAAAAAATGGCAACCAACAAAATATTGATGCTCTTTGGGGCTTTTTATATCTAGAATTTGTTGTTGTTGTTGTTTTTTTTATATTTTTTTGTGGTGTATACGTGACGAAATGCAGTAAATAATGTGGGTTAAGTCAAGTGACGTTGTTGTTCTTGTTCTGTTGGCCACTTAACGAAAAATATGCGCCACGTTGTATAAATTATCGTAGATGGCATTTCATTTGACATCGGGCTAATGCGGCGTATGCGCAATGCGTGGTAAATGCAAAGTGACATAAGACAGCAGAGTAGAAGAGCGCCAAAGAGAGCAGCCGACATCTAGATATAAAACAGCAAAGAGCAGACAAGTGAATAATGTGACTCAAGGCGCGTTATCTTGAGCTGGAATTAAAGACGCTGCGGTTTTTATGGTTACTCGTAGAGCGGGTGTTATTAAGAACTTGGTGACGAACTTGCTGACTTTTTGGAGGGTGTCAGGCCTACACAATGCGGTTTGATTTTGCTGATAAATGTGCATAGACCGCTTAATTATTCATGGCAAGCAATGCATTTATAGGTGCACAGAGAGAAAGCAAGTGAACTTTGTAAAACTGTGCATGAAGACGGCCTAAGAACAGAGCAGCTCTTCTTCTTTCAAAATAATTTTAAAATCCTACAAATAATCGAATCAAGCGGTGAGTTAAGTTTTTCAGACACTACTTAGATGATATTATTTTTTGGCTTTTTTGTAGAACTTAAAAATTTACATTTTGCCATTGAGATGTTTTAATTTTATGGTAAATATAAAAAAAGTTATTTTAACTTATGGATGTACTAATTCTGCGGCAACAAAATTCATTTATTTATAATTTATTTTTATAAAAAATGTATTTCTCAAGCAAAAACGGATTTGTGTGAGTCATACTCGTCTAAGAGTACTTTAAAATGGTTTGTAAAAAAGGTTCAAACAGCATCGCTTTAAGCCCGGATATGCAGAACATTTCTCATGATAGTTATAAAAAGAAAATATTATTTATATATTATATTTCAAGATTCGATTTACTAATTTCTTAAATTTAATATTTTCAATTATTTTGTTGTTTTAGTATTTTTATTTAAGAAGTATTTAATTTTTTGAACTATTAACATTTTTAGCCTTTTTTGAATTTTTGAAATTTGTGAAACTTAAAATTTTTAAAATATTTTAAATTATTAAAATTTTTAATACATTAAAATTTTTAGAAAGCTTAGAATTTTATAAATTTTATAAATTTTAGAATTTTAAGAAATTATTGAAATGTTAGAAATTTTTAGAAATTTTAGAGCTTTAAGAAGTTTAAGAAATCCTAGACATTTTAGAAAATTTTTGACATTTTAGAATTTTTGAAAAATTTTAGAGTTATAGATATTTTAGAAGTTTTGATATTTAAGAAATTCAAGAAATTTTAGATATTTTAGAAATTTAAAAAACTCGAAATTATAGTAATTTTAGAAATTTTCAGTTTTAGAAATTTTTGAAATGTTAGAATGTTAGATTTTCGAAAATTTTCTAATTGTTTTGTTTTTTTTTTAAATGTATTTTAAAACTTTTCCCCTTTTTAATATATTAAAAATTTTAGAAAGCGTAGAATTTTTTGTTTTAGAAATTTTAGAATTTTAAGAAATTTAGAAATTTTTGAAATGTTAGAAATTTTTGAAATTTTAGAGCTTTAAGAAGTTTTAGAAATTTTAGAAATTTAAGA
Organism: Chymomyza costata; assembly: GCA_018150985.1. Lineage (NCBI taxonomy): Eukaryota > Metazoa > Arthropoda > Insecta > Diptera > Drosophilidae > Chymomyza > Chymomyza costata. The sequence continues at coordinate 985,486 of JAECWU010000318.1, forward strand.
AATTTCAGATATTTCAGATATTTTTGAAATTTTGGAGCTTTAAGAAATTTTAGAAATTTTAAATTTTAGAAATTGTTAGAATGAAATGTTTGAATGTTAGATTTTCGAATTTTTTCTAATTTTATACTTAAAAACTTTTCTCCTTTTTAATACATTAAAAATTTTGAAAAGCTTAGAATTTATGAATTTGAGAATTTTAAGAAATTTTAGAAACTTAGAAGTTTTAGAATTCTCAGTTTTGAAATTTTTGAAATTTAAAAATTTTAGATATTTAAGAAATTCAAAAGTTTTAGAAATTTATGTTAGATTCTCGAAATTTTTTTTTTTTTTATATTTTAAAACTTTTTCCCTTTTTAATATATTAAATATTTTGGAAAGCTTAGAGTTTTATAAATTTTAGAATTTTAAGAAATTTTAGAAATTTTAGAAGTTTTAGAAATTATAGAAATCTTAGAAATTTTAAGTTTTAAAAATTTTTGATATGTTAGAATGTTAGATTTTCGAAATTTTTCTAATTTTTTTTTTTTTTATATTTTAAAACTTTTCCCCTCCTTAATAAAGAAAAAAATTACTGTGCAAAAGCAAAGCCAATCGAAAAAAAGTCAATAATTTTACTATAATGATATATTTTTTTAAGGAACAATATATATTTAAAAAAGAAAAAGAACATGAATAAATTTTAAATAGTTTAAACTCTTGGCGAACTTATAGTAAAATACAAAGAAAGGATCTAGAAGATCAAAATAAATATTAAAAGTTCTTCTGCGTCTTTCTTTATTTCTGCTTATAGAAGGAAGCTTCACGAATAATTCAAAAGGGCTTCTGCTCACCGGATCATGTTTATCCAACGTCTTTTGCGTCGTTGAAACTGGTTTCGCAGGCCGTGCTACCCCATTATGCCAAGCTTTTGAGCTAATAGGAAGCTTCGCCTAAAAAGTATACAATAATTTTTTTCAAAACCTTACAAAGACACCATTCTTTGTATTTGGGACATTATATCCGAATAAAGCTAAAATCACAATTAAAGTAAAAACAGTTCGTTGGTGAACATATGTTGTCATATATAAACACACAAATGTGGTCAGGGCATCATCTCTGGTAGCTAACCAAATGATTGTCCCTTTGCTTGTCGATGTTTAGAGAAGACACCATTTTTTTTCTAGTGGTTCATGTTGCTCAAAACAGTTCTTTTCAGAGGAAAAATTTCAGAAAAGTCTCATTTTTATCTCCCTTTTGGTCATTGCTCATATTTCAATTTGCGCTTCTTATTGATGAATAAATTTCTGCAAGTTCTTTTTCTCTCTGTGCAGCAAAGTTACTGAGTAGTGGTTAAGTGGCAGTGTAGATTGAGGTGAAGTTGGCCGCAAGCTTATAAATGAGTTGGAGCTATGCCTAAATAGGGTTTTGTGGTGCAGCGAGTGAGTGGCAGGAGCGCGTTATGGGCGTGGCACATTAATCAGCTATACGGTGCGTTTAGAAAACTAAAGGGTAATAAACGACAGTCAATGTGCTGCAGAACAGTGACAACTTGCTGTCTGCTATGGGACACAATGACACAAAAGTAAACAAAGGATATACACAAAGACATTTACACAGAGACAGATTGCACGGAAATCAAACAAACAATTATGACACATAAAGACGAGCAAACAGTTAAGGCAAAATGGTGGCAATGGGGAACATTTGAGTTGTTGTTTTTATACACTGTAACCAAAAGGGTAAGGGTTATATTGGGCAAGTGATGCATAATTGTAGGCTAGACAGCAAAAGCTAGACGAACTCCATTACTCTGTTTGATTAGCGTGGGATTTCGCTACCGAAACTCAAACTTCATCTCAGCCGTATTTCAAGGCGTATAAAAATTGAATGAGTACCGCTGAAATAAAGAAGTTTTCTAGGCTACAGGGTATACTATAGTCAGCATATAAAGTGAACAGTAGCTGGTCCACTTGCTTTTGTTTTTGTAGGCATTGCAGCTGCGATAACTTCCTTGTGAGTTGGTCTGTTTGGTCTGGTATGGCATACTACATGCTGTGCCCGAGTCGAGCTGCCAGACTAGACTGAAGCATTCATTCATTCATTGTTTGTCTGATGAGCACCCTAGGGCCATCTAATGCTATTTTTATGGCAATTTTATGTTTGCTTATGTGTGTGTGTGTGTATCTATGTGAGTATATGTGTGTCTCTATGTGTGCATGTGTATGTCAACATGCATTTACACATAATAAAGCCAAAGATAATTGCAGCGAAAAATAGAAAGTTCTCCTGTTGTTGTTACTCTCTGCTCTGCGTACAAAGTAATAATACGAGTGTAATTATTATACGCCAGCGTGCAATGACTTCTCGGTCCCACTGTATGTCGCTGTGCGTGTGTGGAGTCACGCGTTTTGTGGAGCAGTAATCGGTTCAGTTGAAGCCAGCTTATAGCTAACATTGCAGCCATCATGTGTATGTGAGTTTTATGCCGCCTGTAGCAGACACATACGTTGTTCCGGCCATATAGTTGTGGCTAAAGCTACACCACCGAACAAAGCAATAGAGACACTTTCTAAGTCATGGTTTTCTGTTTGTTTTTGATTGGCAAAAGTGGGGGATATTATGATCAAAAATTTTAAAACAATTACGAAATAATATTTTTTAAAGTTTCTTGTTAACTTATATTTTTTTTTTTTTTAAATTGAATTTAACAAAATTTGTTTTCAAATAAATTTATATATTTAAAATTTTTTTTTTTCAATTTTCAATGAAATTTCTTTATTTTAATTTGGAAAAATTATAAAAATAAAGCGAATTTTCTACTACTAATTTTATTTGAAAATTTTGTTTGTGCTCTACGTTTTTATTGGGTTTAAAGCTTATAGATTTAGTCTTTTATATCATTTTTGGATGAAAAATATGGTTGACTGTTCGCTGTTGGTGATCTCAAACTTATCGGACTGCGTATTATTTTATAAATTTTTTTCACAGAAAATTGAGATGCGGCTTGCAAATAGGTTTTTGAGGCTAGAAAATCAAAATTATATATATATATTTTTTTGGTTTTAAAAAATTTTAAAAAAATTAAAAGAAAAAAGAAGAGGAAAAAAAAAAAAAAAAAAAGGGGGGTTTTTTTATTTTTTTTTAAAATTTTTTTTTTAAAATTTAAAAAAAAAAATTTATATTTTTTTTAGTTGGTTTTTTTTTTGGTTTTAAAAAATTTTAAAATAGTTTATATTTTCTAGTGTAGCTAGTATGTGCCGGTAATGGTACTAAATATAGGGTGGGCCATTTGTTAGTTTGATTGTTAAACACTCATATTTCGTTACAAACTTGTAGAAAGTGAATGCTTTTTGACATGTTTATGTCAAGCTCAAAACTTCTCAATTTTAGTCATGGATCGTTTAACAACCGAAAAAAAGTGTTACAGTTGTAGTATGAAAATGGTCGTACTTTGGTAGGGCCACTTTGTGTCGAATCGTACATGCAGATCTGCATTTACACGCTCAACCAGAAAAAGTGGCGTATATGGGAGCTGAAAATCCAAGGCAATATCACGAGAATCGACTTTATCCACAAAAAACCACTGTTTGGTGCTGATTTTGGGCAGGCGGTATCATTGCCGTACTTCTTTAAAAATTAGTCCGGCCAGACGGTCACCGTCAACTCCGAATCGCTACAAAGCCATGATAACCAACTTTTTATGGCCCAAAATTGGTAGTATGGATGCGAACGAGCTTGGGTTCCAGCAAGATGGGGTAACATGTCATACTACTTGAGATACAATCGCATAATTGCGCGTCAACTTCGTCGAGAGGGTTACCCCGGTCATACCGATCGCCGGCTGTCTCGTGTGATTTGACCCCATTGGACTATTTTCTTAGGGGTTTTTTGAAAAGCGAAATTGATTCCAATAAGCCAGTGAAAAATTCGCGGCTGCCACTTGGGCAATATTATTATTCAAGAATAAAGGAATACGATTATCAACGGATACAGACAGGGGTACTCCATGGCACGAGTCACGGGCTTGACATACCCACCTTTCCCGAGTCGCTGCGCAAGTCGAATGCCGAAAGCATTTGCTCCACCTCTTGAAAAAAAAAAAAAAAAAATTACCAACAGATGGACCACCCTATAAAACTGGTTAAAATTTTATATGCAACTTTTATTAATACCTACCTACCTACCTATATATCTGACTTATTTAGTTACTCAACCAATTTCAAAAATATGAAGCAAGCCAAAAAGAAAAACAAACGAATTTTCTTTGTTTTAAGAGTCGCATGAACTTTATTATTGTGACCAGTGTTGTATAACTGCAAGCGAGTGTTGTGAACGTACAAGTGTGCTTGTGTTTGTGTCTGTGCGTGCTTCCTGTTCCAACTATAAGGTTTATATGTGTAAGTATATTTTTTATTATTTTGCTTTTTAGCATTTAGCAGCATGCAAAACGTGGGTGTTCATTTGCCTGCGTTTTGCGTACAAAATGACCGACTTTCTATTGTCTGTGTGTGCGAGTATACCATATGCATATGTGAGTGTGTGTTTTGAGTGAGTGTGTGTGGCTTCAATTTCATGCAGCTGCATTTATGAGTTTGCATGTCTGCCAAATGTACGTTGCATCGTAGAACTCCCCCTCACTCCCTACACCTACTGTACTCACACCCCCGGCCATGCAGCTGCCAACACTTTCAATTGTTTTCAACAAAAGTGTCTGACAATGAGTGAAGTGAAGTTCTCCATTTTTTTTCTACATTTTGTATATTTGCCATAGCATACTTTTGAGCGCATTTTCAAATTCTAAATTGCTTGCGTATTATGCGCTTCCTGTGAAAGAGTAGGCAACAAAATAGAAACCAAACACTGCGAAAAAAATGCATGAAAATTGAAATGTTTTAATGAAAATTACAATGCCTTGTGTGGCTTTTTCTACTATACTTCTAAAGACTTTGCAGCTGCTTTTCTTTTTCTGCTTGATTGTTGCCTGCTGCTTGTCAAGCAAGTGCACAAATCAGACATACAATTAAACATTCAAAGTGCTAGTGAGTCATTCAAAGTGTCAGTCATTCGACTATTCGACTAGTCGAGCAGTCAGTGCGTCATACAGTCACTCATTCTCTCTACTGCCGAGCAGTTTGTAATCTAATGAAACATTTAAATTATTTCCTTGGCTTGCCGAAGCTATAGCTTGGCATAAAGAAAAGTAATTTGTATGCTAAATAGGTACTGCTGCCTGGTACTTGGTACTGTATGGATACTGGGAACTGTTCCCAGTTGCTCTTGGGAGGCTCACTATTTCGCACTGTTTGGCATCGCTCACATTTACATGCTAAATAGATGCTTGACTAAAGCCGTTGATGATGACGAAACTCAAAGACACTCGAGGAATTTCCTAGACTGGAGACACTGTCTGGTATCCCACATGAGGCTGGCATTGTCAGATTTGGCTGCTTTGCTGCTGTTATTTAAAAGCTAAAACCAAAATAAGCCAAGAGCACAAATTTGATTTGGTTAGCTTGCTGTAATTGAAACCTTAAATAATAATGTGAAGCCTGTGGAGCGTAACGGATTCAATCGCTTCATGAATATTCCAGAGACAAGAAGTACCACCAATTAGGAGGGAGCAAGCCGACAAATCAAATGATTAGAGAGACTACAGCAAAATGGAGTCTGTCAGTTGTCAGTGTTTCAAGCCAGGAAGCATGTAGTCTATGAATTGAATTTTGAAATTTTTTTATTATTATGGGAACATGTGCCAAACGGAGCGTTAATCAAACTTTTGCTAAGGCATGGCGAAAGTAGGTGACAATGTAAATATTTTTAAATCTTTCGAAGAATCTGACAGTGTGCCAATGATTTCATTTCGAAAAGCAGTAGCAGATACGACAACCAAGCCTAATTTTGTTAAAGCTATTTTAATTTAACATTGAAAACTATAAATAATTTTTAGAAATAATTTTTTTAAATTTTTTTCTGCTAGAGAAAGAAAAAGACGTTTTTTCAAAGACCCATTTAAGAGTTTACGATAAATTTTGGAGATTTACGAGCTGGTATTCATATTCATCATGGAAAGCAGGAATCATCATCAAGCTACCAAAGAAAGGGGACATTAGCGACTGCAGCAACTGGCGAGGAATAATGCTGCTAAACACTAGTTACAAGATACTAGCAACTCTATTGAACAACCGTCTTCAAGAAAAAATCGAGCCAACATAACGCGTTGAACAGGCAGGTTTCAGACCATAAAGAAGCTGCGTAGACCGGGCAAACACACTACGCATAATATCCGAACAAGCTGTGGAGTGGCGCTCACCGCTGTACCTCCTGCTCATCAACTTCAAGAAGGCCTTTGATTCGGTAGACAGAGCGGCGATATGGCGGGCATTAACGAGGAAAGGAGTGCCAGTCAACATCGTATCGATAATAAAAGCGATGTATGATGATGCTGACTTGGCGGTACTACACAATGGGAAAATTAGTGCACCTTTCCAAACAAACACTGGTGTCAGGCAAGGATACCCCATATCACCACTACTATTCAATATAGTAGTTGACGAGGTTATGAGAGATTTATGCAGATCTAGGCGTGGGCTTACGTGGAGTCTCACCCGTCATTTGAAAAACTTCTCATAAACTTAGTGATATCCAAGCCAAAGCGAATGACCACGAGATCCTTGCCAGGAACGTTGGAACGCATCCAAAACCAAAGCGATGCGCCGCAACCACACCAGCCAAGGTAGCATAACCATCTTCGGGAACATTATCGACTTTGTTGATAGCTTCTCATACCTTGGTACCATAATATTCATCAGCGGTGGAGTGGATGAGGATATAGAGAAACGTCTCAACAAAGCGCGATCAGCATTTGGACGCTTGTTCCGGATATGGAGAAACCAGCAAATAGGCAGAAGAACAAAGCTGCGGATCTTCAATGCATGCGTCAAGAATGATGTCGAAACTGCAGTCATTCGTCAAAAAGTGCCTAAGGATTATATGCGGGATATTCTGGCCCAACCGGATATCGAACGCGGAGCTATGGCACTGTACAAGTGAAGTTCCTATCTGCAACGAGATAAGAACACGCAAGTAGCGTTGGAACGGCCATGCTCTCAGGAAAGATCGAAGCAGCATTGTCAGGATATCTCTGGAATGGAACCCTCAAGGAAGCAGACGAGTTGGAGGACCAAATGCAACCTGGCATCGTACAATATTTAACGAATTGTCCGTACACAACATCAGCCTACGCCAGAGTCCGGTGGAAAGTTCTTTTAGAATCCGCTTCAATCCTAATTTGAAAATTTGTCCACCTTGATTACAAACCACAATATTGGCACAAAAAGGCAATTGGGCAATTTTCATTTATGCAACTTAAATAAAAAAAAAAATTAAATAAAAAAGTTACAAAAACATGTCCTCAGCAACTTTTAACTAAAGACTAGGGAGTATCGAAAAATTTGTTGCAATCAATTCAGGACTCCTGTCTAGCCAAAGTGTTCCTCACTCGAGAGCTCGGAGAAGTGGCAAAATTAACGCTGTATTGCCTGGTTGTTTGGCAACTTGGAAAAGCAACGTGAAAGAAAAGTTTTACGCTTAAGCATAAGTGCTTTCCACACTGATTTCAGTTTACCTAGCTACGAATACCCTACTCTTACTTTTACCTTTTTTTTTTTTTGTTGAAGTTTCTTCTTGCAAATTGCGCACAAATTAGTTCAAGTTGAGACGCTTTTCGGCGTTATGACTGTCAATGAGCCGTTGCTGCCTTCAAATTCAACTTCAAATTGTCGGGGCATGTGTAGCCAGCCAGTTCTAGAGTCCTTCAGACTGAGAGACAGATAGAATGAGAGACAGACATTGAAGCAGCCAGTTGAATAGTTTTCTATACTGAGAGAGCAACTTGAATGTGCTTTGGTTTTGGCTTTTCTGTGGCAGTCAGCAGTTTTTACTGAAGGCTAATGATGGCTTAGACCGTTGAAGATGATGATAGATGATCACGAAGATGATGAAGAAGATGATGACGAAAATGAAAATGAACATGATGACAAAGATGATGACGTTTAATGACTTTGAAGATGATGACAAAAATTAAGACAAAGACGATGACAAAGATGATTATAATAATGTTGACGAAGATGATAATGAAGACAATTCTTGTCTTAGTTGCTGTTTGGCAACTTGCACTGTTGCCGTTGATGCATTTGGCTGCTAATTATGTTGGTACAGGCGCTACTATAAAAATTGTGCAGCTTTATAGTAGGTATTGCATAAGGAATTTCGTATATTACGTATACGTCACAAGCGTGTTCTAGAATGAAAGCGATGAGCAGTTGATAAGTAAGTTAGTGAGCAGATTGGCTAGCAAAGATGAAGACAAGAAACTCGTTAAAAGTTAAATTAGTTATACTCTTATACTAGGTAAAAAGTGCAATGGCCTTTATGAATACTTTACTACTAGGGTAAACTCTCAACATTGCTTGTTATTAAGGAAATAGGTATATATTATGTAGAACATTGTTTAACCCAACCCCTATCAAGGACTTTTTAAGGTTGCATTATATAAGTGAAGTTTTGTAAGACAAATTGTTTTTAGTTTTGTGTTTGTCGGTTTTGTAAAATTTTTAAAAGAGGCGATGGACAACGAGGATAATGCTTATAAATATGGATGTGGACTTGCCAAATTAGGTTACGATACCTTCAAAAAAAAAAAAACACATTATATTTTTGTTTTTTTAAATCGATTCCAATTGACTTGTTTTAGAAATTATTTAAAATTAACGACAGAGTTCTTATAGTTTTTCTTTATGAAAACATATAAATTACAGCTTTTTATGAGATCTGTGTAATTTTTAAAACAAAAAGATGGCGACTTTGGGAAAATTTTATAATTTGTGACTCAATAAAATAAGCAAACAAAAGTCTAAAAAAATGAAGTATTTTATTTATTGTATTTAAAATATTTTCAAATAAAATGAGCAATATTTAATATGCGTATTTTTGCTTAAAAAAAAAAAACTTTAGAATTGTATGCTTTATTAATAGATTTCGTAAACAAATGTCTACATATAGCGAAAGCTCGTTAAATAAGCGGCAGTCTTTACAAAATCTTTACAACTTTAAAACTTTAAAAATCATCCAAATAAAAGAATAATATTTGTTTTGACCCATAAGTATAAAATAAAAATTTGTTTACATAGTAACCTAATAGAAATCGATAAAGGCTTCCTCATTTTTTTGGTTTTGTGGTCGCAGTCACCCTATAAAAATTGAAAATAGTAATATAAATAATATCTTCCTGGAGATTGTATATTTTGTTTTTCCACTAAAAAGAACTAAAATTCGATTAAAGTGGTAGAAAAAAACGCAATTACACAGCTGTTGCCAAATTGTTAGCATTTTGAAAAAATTGTAGCATACTTTTTGGGGCTGTCTTTAAAATGTAAGGGATTGTGTTAGTTCAATTATAACACATTAATACTTCATGGAAAAAATAATTTTATCGAACGTATTAACTAGAATATCATGCGAAGATTTGTATTTCTGACGCTTACTTAAAATTAGCACTTTTAAATACCAATCTTAAGTTATAGTCTTGGTTGTAATCAGGAGTTTCAGATCGACAAACGGCTCTCATTGGGTTTTTGGAATTTTGCTAACACAAAGTTATTTCTGTTATTGTTAAAATCAATTTTTTAAGTATAATCTTTCAGTTAAAAAGCTAGAATTAAATCATGAATCTATAATTGGCTTAAACTGTATTATACCAAAGAGACTCATGGAAACAAAAATTTAGTTAAATTGAACTAAGTTTACATTTTCTTGTAAGTAGAACATTTATATTTTTTGAAAAAAATAAATTTTTGCTTATGAGTATGTTGAAATTATATTATGTAAATGAAACGCAATTGAATAAAATTTGAATAAAAATTATATTACTTAATTAATTTATTATGCATAAATAAAATGTTTAAGCTCTTAGAAATATAATCTTTAGCTATTATAAAAAGTTCGATTTATTGAGTAGTACAAAATATTTTAAACAGTTTAAAATATAAGTCTTTGCATAAAACAAAGTAACTATAATGATTCATAATTTTTTGTATATATTGAATAAACTATTTTCTGTATTATTTATTTTTAAATTAAGCATTAAAAAATATTTACTCTACCTCATAAACATAAATTTTTAACAGCCGTTTAAATTTCCCGTTATTATCAACAGCTGACTGTTGCTGCTAACAGTCTCTGTTTATGCTGGAACAATGTGGAATTGAAACAAACAGGCGCTCTGGCAGCACTCCCAATGGCAAACCATATGCGGAGCACGGAGCACCAAGAAAGTAGCAGACCCAATCCCATGCATTAGCACGACCACGACCTTCACTTCGTGCGTTCGCTTACTCTCTTTTGACGCTTGCACTCATTCTCTGAACGCGCTTTCGCTCGCTCGCTCGCTCGCTCGCTCTCTCGCGCTCTTGACCAACCTCAGACAATGCGAATAAGTTTGTGCGAGCGCACAGTGCGTAGTGGCATATCCTTTTGGGCCAAGTAAGCTAGTTGGCTCGTTTTTCTTCTTAGCTGATATCCGGTCGTTGGCGTTCCGTTCGGCGTTAGTGTCAGAGTCGTCGGACGATTGGACGACGTCGTTTTTTGGTGGCACATCGTGTGACCAAAAGTAAAAACCAGGTAATAAGGAGAGCAAAGCTTTTAGTCTTGGTCGGTTATTGGTGCTGTGTGGTTGAGACGAACGCTCTGACTTGGAAGGCTGACGTCAACGAGAACGTCACAAGTTCGTGTGCGTGCATTAGTGAGTGTGCGTGTCTACACGAGTGTGTGAAAATGTAAAAGAAGCAGCAAGCAAGAAGAAGAAATTATGAATACAAAAGGCAACAAATAAAGTGTGACAAAGCAAAAACAAATAACAACAAAAACATACGCAAGAATAAAAAAAGTGCGCAATGCATTTTGGGCAAAAATTCGCAAACTTTTTGTGCTAAAAAAAAAAAAAAACAATTTATATAATTCATTCACACACACATGCTCGCGCGCGTGGTGTAAGTGTTTTAGTGTGTGTGAGAGAGAGTTTCTTTGACAAATTAAAATGCATAAATTATGAATAAAAGCAGCGTTACGTGCGTGTCAACTAATAATTTGTTATTATTATGCACGTGGCCAACAAGGCTAGCTCTCGACTTTATACTTCATAGAGTGTTACCTTAGTACTTCCTTGACTCTGAAGAAGCAGCAGAAGCAGCAGCAGCAGCAGAAGAGAAAGCAGTTCATGCAACACCTTCATTGCCCCTCGTACCACTGCCACAGTTTGTTGTTGCTTTGTAGCAATGAAGCTTCAGCAGAATTTGCCGCTCGTTTGCGGTTTGCATTTATTGCCAACGTCTGGCGTTGCCAGAGTTGCCAACATTGCGGTCTACAGCCGTTTAAGCCGCACACAAAAAGCTACTAACTGAAAACCTGCCTAGTAAGTATGATTGAGTGTTGGTAACAGCACAAAAATTTTTGTATACTTCTTTGAAAGTAATTTTTTTGTTGTCGCGCCTTTTTCATAACGACGGTTTTTTTTTTCCCCATTTTAAATGTCCCTCGAGAGCAACCGCAAATTTGAGTTAAGTACTAACCTGCAGCATTTTACGAACAAGATGCCGGAAAATTAACATTCAGAGCTTGTCTTTTTGAGCCATTTTATTAGGAATGTTTATAAGGCATAGTTCTTTGGCAGTGGAGATGACTTGGTTTTTTTTAGCTGTTTTGTATACATTTAAATGGTAGTAACTTAAGCTTAAGAATTTTTTAAATTAAAGAAATTAGTATCTTGGAAGACTTTAAAGGCTGTTATATCAACACGAAAGTAAATATTAAATATAGTAAATAGAAAGATTCAGAGCTTGTTTATTTCTTCATTTTGTTAAGAATTTTTATAAGGCGCACATCTTGCTGTATATGACTTGTTTTTTTTGTTTATTTATCTGTATATGTAAATATAAGTTTGTAGGTACGATTTAAGTTTAGAAAAAATAAGAAGTCTGTCGCTTAAAAAAAAGATTATTTTAAAATAACAACTGAACTTTAAAAAACAAGCGAATCTTGCAAATGGTGCCAGAATATTTTCTTAGATGAAACATTGGAGACAACGTATCGCTCTTATTCAGAGCAAAGGCTGGAAAGATTACTATCTTACTTTAGCTTTAAAAACTGTTGGCATTTTTAAGTCAAAGTTATTTTAACGTAAACCTTTAACAAGCCAGTTCTTTTTGCCCTGCTTTGAGTTTCAGACACACCCAATATTCAAAATATTTCACTTTACTTAATTTTCCTACAATCCTTATCACTTCAATCTCTCCGTATTAAAAATAGTATTAAAAATTTTTATAAATTATAGCTGTTGCATGTTTCTTGTTTCTTTTGTGACTGTTGGGTACAACTTTCAATTAATCGTTAATATATATAATCGTTAATATAATTGGCCTTCAGCTTAATACGATTAAATAAAGCTAGCTAGATAGATGTAGTTTTTTGTTTATAAAGAATAAGAATCTCACAAGACCCTATATCCTGACATATCAACTAAAATACAATATAAAAAAAGAAACTCTTGGAAAAGTAGCTAAATATTAAAAAGTTATTGAAATATAATTTTTTATAAAAGGCTATCACATTTTAAATAAACGTATCTAAGGAACAATGTACCTATACTATTACCTGGGTGCTTGATATTAAATATTACAATTATTTCAGTAGTAGCTATTTATAATTAAAATCATTATTAAAATATAGGAAATTGCACACCACGCTTTTTTTACAATAATTGAATTATTTTATTAATTTATGAATTGCTTGTCAGAATTTTCTATTGCTGTAATACAAACTCTTGATACTTCAAAATTATTTTCTTCTTTTTAGTTCGGTTTACTATTAAAGCGTGTTTTTTTTAGTTTTCTTTAAACTATAATTTTTAGTTTTGGGACTAAAAAAACAAGCCTACTAATTATTTTGAAAAACTGTTTCATACTTTAAGTGTACATTTTATTTTTTAAATCCTGATGATCCTAGTCAGGATATTATAACAAAGTTATTAAATAATTGTATTGTCATCAGTTCTTGACCACTGTGCAAATTTTCAAGAAGATCCGAATTCTTAAAATTGGTGAAATCTACACTGAAAGATTTTGTTACATACATACATACATACATAAATACATACATACATACATACATACATACATACATACATACATACACACATACATACATACATACATACATACATACATACATACATACATACATACATACATACATTCAAACATACAGTTGAAGCTAATAAAAGCATGTTAAAATATATAAAAATATGAAATCTTAAAAAAAAATGTTGTGTATTTTTCGATGTATGAATTTTTTGGGACGAAGATAATTCCAACAAATCAAAGATAATAAAAATCAGATGCGCTATCTTACTTGACTTTGATTTTTGAAGGTCTTTTGAAATTCTAGCCTCAGATTCGTGATCAGCAAACCTGAAAACCCGCATTTACATACCCAGCTCGTGTTTCTCAGACTTTGGCGGCCATCTTGGATTCGCCATTTTTAAATTTTGAAACACTAATAAGATACTTATAATGAGAAGCCTTAAAAGCATCTGAATAGCATTGGTTGAGTCAGAGAATGAATCACCGATATAGATAATTCTATAAAGATCTGTAGGGAGCTAAGAATCAAACAGAAGAACCAAAGCTTAATCTACACTTCGAGAATTTTTGCCAAAAGTTGTGTATTTATGTATTTATTTTATTCTATTTTATTTATTTGTGCTTTATTCCCTTTATTTTTTTGTATTTTTTTTTTTTTTTAAAGTTACATATTTATTTGAAATATTCAATATTGCTTAGAAAATTATGTGATCAAAAGTTACGAGGAGATTTCTTTTTATTTGGAAAAATACTTTCAACTTACTTTAATCACTTCTACATCGCACAACTTGTATTTAATATGATTTATGAGAGCATTACATTTAAATATATTTTGAAATGGATACGATTTGTGTATTTGTGGTTTGTTTATATCTATCTTTATTCCTTTTGCTACTCATGCTTTTGGCATAGTTTCCTGCAAATTCACTTAATTTCACCTAAAATGTCCACCTCATTTAATGACTAAATTTTGCAATGAAGCTTACCAAATTGGCTATTATTAAATGGCTTTGCCGCAGGTGTCAGCATAAATTCATATAATTATAAACACCTACAACCATGCACATACATATATATTAATAAACCTCTATATATATTAACTATAATGCTATTATAATTTTATCGCCTGACTAAGCTAGAATTACATTGTTCTTATTAGCCGAGCTTGAAGGCGTGTCGTTTCTCCACAAAAAAAAAAAGAAAACACAATGTTATGGCCAGTCTGGGCCCAGTTAGAAGTTGTTTTGCGCATATTCCTTTATTTATAGGCAAATGTGTTCGTACAACAAAACCAAACAAAAGTTACTCTACTTTTTTTTGTGCTGCTGGTGTATTTGCAACTTTTGTTTCAACATAAGTCATCAGCTTTTAAAGCAATTACTTGGCCAAAAGCAAGGCAGCTGCTGGCCAGGGCCATTACACAGCGACACAGACATAGACATATAAATGCCAGGCATTCAAACAGTTCGTCAGTCAGTCCATCAGTACGTCACTTTCTCAGTTATTCCGTCTCTCAGTCACCCAGTCTCTCTATCTCTATGTCCGCCACTCAGTCATTTCTTCTTGCTCCACATAAAGGCGCTTAGCTATGCGCCATTTTGCTAGCAGTATATGTGTATCTGTGTCTTTGTGTTGCGCGCCATTGAACATGGCAATAACCATAGCTGTCGCTGTGTTTTTCTTTTTTTTTTTTGCTATTCTCTGCCATTGTTTGTGTCAGGTTAAGTTGAGGCTTGGCTTTAAAGCTTTAGCACATTTTTTGAGGCATAACTTGAAAATGCCCCAAGGCACACGCTGCGTATGCGCAATCTAATTCCATTAGTTAAGCGTCAAATCTGTTTGGGGCTATGCCAGCTGACAAATCAAGTAACTATCGTGTAACTGACCTTTGTCAAGGGTTTCTGCGATGGTATGGCTGGCTGGTGGTTGGTTTTAGTGGGTTTCGGGGTGGGCGGAAAGCAGATAGTTCTTCAGCAGCTTTGTGCTATGCATGAGCATTTGCATATTTAACTAAGCAGCGAGACAAAGACAGCCAGCGACATTGTCTTTATTAATTAATTATGCAAAAGTCTGACGAAAAGTGTGTTCCATTTCGAAGACTGTCTATTTTTTATACACTGCAAATGTTGTTTGGTATTATGTATTATATTTGTTTGGAAATTTAAAATAATTTAGATACAAAGTTAAAGAGACTGCATAATTAGCAGATATGGTCAGCTGAGGACTTTCTGTAGAATATGAATCTTAATAGTGTTGGAAAAGATGCCGAAAACTTTTTTGCGTTGAAATAGCTTTACTTTAAAAGTTTTTGAAAATTTGGAATCTTAAACTTATCAAAACACAAACGTCATGCTAATGTAGCTTAATTAAATATATTTTTTGGTTTTCTAGTAAAAGTTTATAATAGTTTTTAAGAAAATTAATATTAATCAATATGATAAATAGCATGTTGTTATACGTTTTTTTTTAAGAATTTATCAAAAGAACAAAGAATTATTTTCAATTATAGCAACTAGCTGAAAATCTTGTTATATAAAATGTGCTTCATGTCTACAAAGTCGTTCAAAAACGAAGAAATTCAGAAATTTTGGATCTAAGTAATTTGCCCTAACCATTTCTTTCAATCTTTTAATCTTAAATTTCTTTTGATACAATTAAGTGTAGGCGTTTCAAATGGTATCCATTAGTGCTGGAAGTAACATCGATGTTATATCGACGCATCGATGTTTTTTATTTTTTTTCGATCATCGATATTTTTATTTCGATTTTCGGTTATCGACCAAATCCCATTACGGTAAAAATATGGGCAATCAACGGCATCGCTTTTTTAGAAAAAAAAAAGAAATCTCAAAAGATCCGAAATAGTAGGGTTGGCTCATAATATAGTTAGCTCTTGGTTTGTTTGTTAATTCCATTTTATTATTTGAAAATACTTATATAACCAAACCAACAGATGGCCCAATCTGAATTTATTTAAGCATTCAAAAAATGGCCACCATTCGTACTTGTACTTCGGCCTAATCTGAATTTATTGAAGCATTCAAAATATGGCCACCATTCGTACTTCGGTGTATCGAAACATCGACGTATCGAAGTTAAAAAATATCGGATCAACATCGATGTTTCTCCAGCACTAGTGTCCATGGCTCAATCGATCCTTGCCAAGCTTTTTATAATTTTTCATTTAAAAATTTTATATTTTCACTGCAGCAGCTTAGGCCTTAAACTAACCCTGCATGCCTCATTTTCTTTTTTGATGTTTTGGTCAAGCATAAGATTATGCGGCTTATAAATATTCCCCTACAAATTATTGCCTTTATTTTCAGATTAAAAACAAATTATATAATAAATTTTTAAAAATAGTCACCCTGATCAGCATAGTTTGTCACTTCTATGAAATCATATGCTTGCATTAAAAAGTGTATACAAACTTCGACTTCACAAATATCCCCTTCTTCTTATAGCAAACACTTATGCTTGACACACACACTTCTAAAAAAACTACATATGTATATGCCAAAAGCTAAAATACCATATTACGTATACGCAACGTGGTCGAGACATTTTGGCATAAGCCACTACTAGAGCACGTCTTACAGCATGTTTTTAAATAGTGTTGTTGTTGTGTATGTTTGTGTTTTTGTGTTAGTGTGTGCATCTGTCTGCGTGTGTTCTAGTCTAGTTTTAAATATTTAACAATAAGGTGGTAAAATTATTCATGGCTTCTAATTAAAAAACATGATTGTCGTTCAAAAACTTTTCGTCTACAATTTATTTTATGTTTGTTGTCGCACTGCTGATTCTTTCCGCCATTGTTGTTGTTGTTGTAGTAGTTAGTTAAGTTGCCATGTCATGTCGTCAGTGGTTTGGTTAGTTGCTTTTAGGCTTATTTTGTCTGATTTTAATTGATTTTATGTAAATTTAATTTACTACCCATACACACGCACGCACACACGCATACACATATATAAACAGTAACAGCTGCCACGCCCACTTTTTTGGTCGCCATTGCGGCCATTTTGGTTTTTGCTTGTATTTGTTGTATTTATTTGCTGGCCTATTTACATGCGGATTTGCTTTTATTAATTTATGTTCTTAGTTATGTTTGGCATTCGATTTTTGGTCAGGCTAATAGAGTTTATTGTCTTGAGTATAGAACATATGCAGCAAGCACATAACCAACAACAACAAAAGCAAATCTAAGATTTTCTGCTTGTTAGAAATTCCAGTTAAGTTCAGTTGAGTTGTCTCTAAGCTGACAAAGCATCCTTGAAGCATAATTATTATTATTGGCCATATTGTACTTATGATTAATTAATTAAGGCATTGTATATGGCTTCGAAAGCTAAACTCTCATTCATGCTTTTCACTTGTATGTGTGTTTAGTTTAAAGGCATTTAGTAACTGATTTTAGTGCATGCCAAGGGTTAAGTCTGGCATTAAGTGGATCTAATGAAGAGTCGTTGAGCACTTCAAAATATTTATATAATTTAGAGTATGAATTGGCAATTGGTAGAATGATTTATCGTTTTATAATATTTGGCTAATCAGGGACTTAAAGGAATGTTTAGCTGAGAGTGAATATGTAGTTCTATTTTTTGGGTCTATATCTACAGTCCCGGCTTAATACTTTCCATATAAATACGGTAACTAGAAGAAGTTTAACGCTGGTTAATAGAAATGGAAAAGGTAAGTTTCTTCACTCTTCGAGATGAGTCAGCTGATCGTCCAATACAAAAAAGCAACTCGCTTGTTCTGAGTTTTCAGTTCACTAAAGTTTTTTGCAGTATAAATTATAATTATTATTCTCTCAAAATTACTTTTAATCATTAATAGACGGTAATTAAAAAGTGCAGTAAGCTACAAAGAATGATATACCTATCTCTGTCGGGAGCAATGCGTTCATGTCCTACAGCTGCAACGGAGACAGTCCTCGGACTAACTCCACTGCACATACATATCAAAAAGTCAGCTATGCAAAGTCTTCTGCGGATCCGGATCACGTCTGGACTCGTGGAAAGTGACACAGGCCATGCTGCTATCGATCTGCTCAAGATCAGATTATATGACCACGGAACTTCTCCATAATAGGAAATTTTGATCTCTCATTCCAAATCGTGAGACTTGGACTGAAGGCAACCCCTGTGGTAACCTCCGGTGCCAGCAGTGGCTTACGGATGGTTCCAAGACGGAACAGGGTGTAGGTGCTGGACTTGTCGGACCCAACACCAGAATCTCTATTGCAATGGGTATCTGGCCCAGTGTCTTTCAAGCAGAGATTCACGCCTTAGAGGTCTGCGCCCACAGTATCCTCCTAACATTTACATATTTACAGATAGCCAGGCCGCTATCAGCGCATTGTCTTCGTGGAGAATCTCCTCCAAGCTGGTTAGGGAATGCGTGAACAAAATCCAGCTCCTGTCCTCCAATAACAGAGTCACGCTCTGTTGGGTTCCTGGACATTCAGGAATGGAAGGTAATTCGACAGCTGATGAGCTCGCAAGACTGGGTTCCTCTTCGCCCACCACTTGCCCCGCGCCCTTCAGCTGGTCAACAATGAAAACTATGGTCAACAAATGGGCCTTAAGTGAACATAGGAGATATTGGTTCTCTTTACCAAATTTAAGACAGGCAAAAGTGCTTGTCTCACCCTCGGATGCAAACCGCACTATAGGTCTTGGTAGTGCGGACCTAAGGTTCCTGGTAGCCTACTTGCCTGGGCACCATACTGTAAGTTAGCACTTTCAAAAAATGGGTCTATCGGACTCCTCAGAGTGCAGGCTTTGTTTTGAAGACAACGAGACGACCAAACACATCTTGTGTGACTGTCCAGCATTAGTGTGGGACAGAGTCACACATTTGGGAGCTGAACGGATCATCCCGTTTAAGCTTCGCCGAATCCCAACGAAAGACTTACTGCTCTTCATAAGGAAGGCAGATGGTCTTTTGTCCTAAAAGAATGGGTAAGGTACAATAGATCTTCAGTTCGCAGTGCCCACTCTCTGTTGTGAGAGAACCTAACTTTTAAAAAAAAAAAAAAAAATCTATAGACGGTATAAAAGTAGGTGCTTGAGGGCCAAAATTTTGCATAAAGTTTTGTTTTTTGATATGGGCGTGAACAACTAGGAAGGATTTGAGTTAATTTCATTCCAGGTGGTGGAAATGGGGAGTCATCCTTTTTTTTTTGTATGCATTTTTTTTTCGTCAATTCGACCTTTTACTTGGCACAGTGTAAAGACAAATCCTGTCACCGTTTTGTAATTGACGATTCCATGGTAATTGACGGAAACTCGTATTATTCGTATGGTGGCTATGCCTTTTTATCATCGAGTCGAGTTGAAAAAAGCTTTTGGGGCATAATCCGGACCGGATTAATAAAATGAAAGATTCTCTATTATAAAGTTGGTTGCACCAAGGAAAAATATGGGACATTTGGGAGGCTTCTGTTATTATTCATCCAATTAGTCTGAAGTGGGAATTCCGGTTAATATGTTTCATTTCATCGACTAGCTCCAAGGTAAAGGGTATAAGCTGGGGAGGGGTAACCAATATAAAAGAGCTTATCGAATCCTCTAGCGCTATGGAAAGGGGAATATATTTTAAAACTTAGCAGATACACGACAAAGGCGGTGCTGGGGCTATAAGGCGAAGCCAGAAGGAGGCGAAGCCCCCTAGTCTTTCCTAAGCATAGAAATAAAGTTTTTTAGCAAGTTATCCATTTTGTTCTGAAAACATTAGGACTTTCGAAATAAAAATAACTTTTTCTAAATTGTATATATTTTTAAAAATATGCCTTCACCATTTGCTCTAAATAAATTTTCAGAACGTTTTTCTTTAATTAAACATAAGTTAAGGCCTAGGAATAAATAAATGCGACTTAAGAAAATGCTTTAAGCTAGCAAACCGTCTTTGTTATTTTTACAACTTATTTACAAACCTTTTTCGTCTTAGTTGATTAAGCAAAATCGATTGATTTGTTTTGTTCATAGTTCAAACAAAAAAATTGTATTTTGTTTTCTTATTGCAGTGCTACCCATTTAACCGATTGATATTTTTGAAGCTTATGTTCTCATATTTCAAACAACTTAATCTGCAGCTAAGAATAAGAATGGACTTAACTATAAATGTTATTGTAGGTAACCAATAGCTTTAAGACACAGGATATCCATTCAAAGAATTGTCATTGAAAGCGATTATCTTATCGATTGAAGTTCAGCACAAACATATAATCATTTCTGTCATTTTGTCTTTTATATGCTTACAGTTTCAAAGAGGACAAAATAAATATTGTATATGGGGCTGGCTGATGGAAGCAAAAAAAATAAAACATTGACATGTTGCAACAAATAAAATGGCGGATGTGTACCGAACGACATTTTGCTGATGTTTCAATTAATTTTTGCGCACGCTAAGCCAAAGCAGAGCACAAAGCGTGACCGGCGATAAAGCGAATGCGAGAGCGTAAGCAGTGTGACACATAGGCAAATACAAATAATGCTTTATACGCATATATATGTAAATGAAACTGCGTGTGTGTGTGTGTGTGTGAATATTTGCGGTAAAGCATAATAAGAAAAGCAAATAGCAACGAACGAGCGCATAGAAAATAAAAATAAACAGCAAACGACAAAACGCAGGCAACAACAACAAGCACTAACAGTGCGTGTGTGTGTGTGTGTGTGTGTGTGTAAGGAGCAGAGGGAGGAAGTAAGGGAGAAAGCGTGTGACGCGTTCCCTTGTTGGCGGTCAAGTGAAATTTATTACATTGCACAAATGAGACAACAAAAACAACAACAAAACGAAACAAACTGAAACTCCGAATAGCATACCCAAAAACTCAAAACCCCGAACTGAGCAAAAAAAAAAAAACAAGAAGAAAAATAAGCTAAAAGAAATAAAAACAGCGTGGCCAAAGTGTAGCAAAGAAAAATAACCAAAAATTCCGCAACAAATTGAAAAATTAAAGTTTTATCAAACACAAGCAGAAGAGAAAGCAGCGGAAACTCTTGCCCAAGCAAAAGCGCCAAAAGTGTTAAAGCCATTTACACACAAACACACTGATACACCGACACACGCACACATACATCAACAACTTGGAAACTGTGTGTGTGTATGTGTGCAAGCGTGTGAAAGAGCGCCAGAGCAGGGGACATTAATGCAACAACATGGGTGCAACTTTAAATAGACGACGCTTTGCCAGCCACAACGCCAACTACCAAGTCTGCAGGAGATTCTTCAGCTGGGGCAACATCTTTACCAGCATTGGCAGCACTGGCGTATGCTGCATTTTACTGCTCGCTCTGACGCTGCACAGCGGTGAGTAACAGTTTTGCACTTGTTTTATTTGTAGTGAGAGAGCGAGAGCGCAGGCGGCGAAACCCCCTAGTCTGCTTTTTGGTTGCTGCCCAGCTCTGGGGTGTTTGAATGTTTATTTAATTTATTAGCAACTTTTGCTAGAGCACAGAGCCAAACGAATGCGCGAACGAGCTTTGCAGAAATTGGCCAAGAACTTTTTTTTTTTTTTTTTGGCCATTTCCCTCTGTGTGTGTGTGCGCAAATATTTCCTGTAATAATATTAGTTGCTTGGCAAAAACCAAAAAAAAACAACAACAGCAACAACAACATTTACGACTTCTTGGGCGACAAGATAAACACAAAGCAAGAAGAAAAAATAAAAAATAGGGTAGTCTATCAAGGCTAAGACCGACTACTATATGCGCTTTAAATGAGCTGGAGTATGATATTTTGACTAAGGGGGTATGTTTGCTGTTTTTCAAGCTTTAGAAGACGCCCAATAGTTCTCTGACATAATTTTTAACTTAATAATAAAAAAATTAATGTAAATATGATGTAACTATACCTAGTATTATTCCTTGTATAAACTATTTACTTTAAATATCTAAATGATATATTTTTTATTTTAAGCACAAATGTGCAACAACTTGCTTGCGCCATCTAGTGGTGAGACTTCTTTGTTACTTTGTATTAGTGCTGGAGAAAACATCGATGATCAAAGTCTAAACACCCATTTGATGAGTGCAGAAGTGCTGGAGAAACATCTCTGTTGGCCAACATCGATATATAAATATTTTAAACTTCGATCATCGATGTTTTCTCCAGCACTACTTTGTATATATATCGAACATATCGATATGTTGATGCTGAACATTCGTGTTTTGAGCTCTTATAATCAGCAGAAAGAATAAAGTTAATTTATTTTGTTAATAACTATAAACGTTTTCAAAAAATTAACAACAAGGCTATAAAGTCTTGTAGTTCTGCTGGGGAAAAGTTAACTATTATCAACCTAATGCCACTAACGTGCATAAGAAATTTTTTTTTTTCAACCTACGCCTCAAGTAGCCTCAAAAAGCTAAAAAAACCTTAAATTATGCCGAAAAAAAGGGCTATAAGTTAAGCGGATACTTAACTGAAGCGTAACACTAGAAAAGTTTTATAGAAGCTTACAGTATATATAATAATAATCTAATAGAACAGTACATGCTTTTATTTTACCTATCATATGCTTTCTCACAGACTCTATATACTCTTGCACTTCAAGAGCAACGCGTCGAAAAAGCAAAAAACTTTGCATTAAAGCCATATTACGCATACGCCCAGTAAGCCAAGATTAAATTCTTAAAGTTTCGACTATTAAATTCAATCGACAAAACATTACAGCGTTAAGGCAGAAAATCCACAGAGCTTGGCAACAATTTTTGACAGTGCCTCAAATCAGTCAGACAGTCAGTCAGTCAGTCAGTGCGTCAGTCAATCAATGCAAAGCTCCAGCAACAACTATACGCACAATATCAACAACAACAGAAGTTGGCTCAAAGGCAGCCATGACAGCTACAGCCGCAGACGCACCACTTGAATCCATGTCGGGTTGCCGCAAATCCACGCAGTATTATCTGCTGCCAAGTTTACTACTACTACAGTAAACGTGCCTTGAACTTGCCATCCCAATTGACGGGGTACTGCGGGATTGTTTGGCAGTGACTGGGATTTGTTGTTGCAGCTCTTTGAAAAGTGAAGGTTGTCGCATTAATAAATAACTTGGCTTATTTATTTTTAATTAGGTTCATCAAACTAGTTAAAAACATAAACAAAATTAACTTATGCCCCGTCGCAACGCCCTATTTGCCAAGTTGGCAAGGGTAAAAAAATTCTAAGCGAGAGGCAAAGTTTTAAATTATTGAAGGCAGCAGAAAGCGTTGGCAGCTAAACAATTGTTTGGCATTGCGTATACGCAATGTGTGCGCTGTTAAAAGTTAAACAAGCCAATGGGTTTTGTTTATAAATTGTGTGCTGCGATTGCTTTAAAATTCAATAAAGATTGAGTTGGGTAAGGTTAGGTACGCAGGCTATCGTGACCAAGAACAAGGGCACTTGGTTTTAACTTGATTTAATCCGTAGAGCGACCGACTATTGTGAGTTGGCTATTTGAAATAGGTTGACCCAATCTTCTAAATAAATAAATAGTATGCCTAAAGTTAAGTTTTTCTCCACAGTCTAGTTCCACAATATGCCTTCATCAGTTTGTGGATAAGTTTTTTTTTAGCGATTAAATTCATTGAAGTTAGCTTCAGTTTTTGGATACTCTAGTGTGCAATAACAAAATAGACTGACTTCAGTACACATGTGACCAGCTTTAATAGACATTAAACAGTGTTAACTAAGTCAAAAGAAGATATTGCAATTGTGC
The DNA here is from genome assembly GCA_018150985.1 of Chymomyza costata. Classification (NCBI taxonomy): domain Eukaryota; kingdom Metazoa; phylum Arthropoda; class Insecta; order Diptera; family Drosophilidae; genus Chymomyza; species Chymomyza costata. Next base: position 1,009,366 of record JAECWU010000318.1, read on the forward strand.
TAATATTTGACTTGGTTCCGACTTAGTCAATAACTTGACTGCATATAAATAGTGCAGCATTTTTTTTAGTTCGTTTATCAAGTTTTTGCGCTGCCAAAGATCGGATATGTGCAATCTCAAACGCTTCAAAATTTTGCTGCTGCTCGGACTGCTTAGCCTGAGCTGGATAGACCAGCTCGCAGAGTGCTCCACAATATCTAGAAAATAATGTGGATTTCCTTATTGCACTGTGCTTGCTGAGATCGCCGATGTGTCCATATCATCGACCTAGGGTAGAAATCACTACGCCCAGTGTGATTTATTCAGGTGGAGGAAAATAACTAGACGCAGCAGTAAAATATCAAGTTGTAATACAATAAAGTATGAGTGCAAGTAAAAGTTTTATACATACAAGCAAATAATAAAAAATTTGATTTAGAATTTAAATTAAAAATTTTTTTGGGCGACATCCATAACATTCCTCTCATTTACTTGTGGAATAGGCATCATGCCGTTTATAAGACTTTTGTGGGGTAACATGCACTATTGTCAAGCCTATACAGATAGTTTGCGAATTAATTTTTATTGACATGGTGTACCTAAGGTACATCCACTGGCGTCTTCTTCTTCTCACACTCGTTTTTTTTATATGTTAGAACTTCGGCAATGTGCTTCTTGACTTAGTCTCCCAAAAACTTTGTAGTCTTGTAAGTAGAATAAATATAATGGATATTTTTAAATGTTTCTTTTTGGGCTTTTGATTAATTTGCCATCTATAGCACGCTTAGCTTTGAAACCGTCGTATTATCATTTAAAAATCGACAAATAACGATAATAACGAAAAAGTAGTTACTGGCTTTATGTACTGTACCTTTTTGGCTACAAAATTCTTAAAAAGTTAGATAAGAATAGCATTTAAAGCTTTTCCAAGAATTTTTGTCATATTTTTCGACCATTTTTTATTAATTCAGCTTTTCAAATATTATAGAAAACATATTATTTTTTAACCAGCAAACTGATTAAACTGGTCAAAAGGTTGTTGATCCCCTTGTCCTGAATTAGCTAGAAAAGGACAAGCTGGCGATTGCAGCAGGCACATAAAGCTCAGCAAAAAGTTATTACGATCCTTAGAGCCATTAGCTGCATTTGAAGCCACGGCAGCTACAGGAGCTGCTGGCAACAGCACTGGCTGTACTGCGGCTGCTGATGCTTGGTTCTCGACGCAATCGACTGCATCTTCATTGCACTTGGCGTAACTGCAATCGACAAGTAGCAGCAAGGAGAGTATCCAAGAGATTAAGATTCTTCGGCTTTGCATCTTGTAGGCTGTTGAAGTACTGTGTATGCGACTCAAAAACTGACCAGCTTTTATAGGACTCACAGTGTGTTAGCTAAGTCAATAGAAGATATTGCAATTGTGCTAATATTTAACTTGGTTTCAGCTGAGTCAATAACTTGGCTGTATATAAATACTGCAAAATATTGTTAGTACAACTATTAAGTTTGTGCACTGACAAAGATCGGATATGTGCAATCTCAAGAGCTTCAAAATTTTGCTGCTGCTCGGACTGCTAAGCCTGAGCTGGATAGACCAGTCGCAGAGTGCACCACAATATTTGGAAAACAATGTGGACTTCCTTATTGCAATCTGCTTGCTGAGATCGCCGCTTTGTCCATATCATCAACCTAGGACTACAACTACAACTACATGGGCTCCCGGTGGAAAATAGAATACGGATGATTAGGGAAAGCAATAAAATGACAATTTGCAACATCATAAAGAGTTCAAGCATGCCACGATACTTTCAATACAGAGAAAGATTATATTCACAATTAAAATCTGCATGTGTTTGAAATATAATTTGCGACTTCTATGAATATTATATTTTTCGCCTGCTAAACTTCCTATTGTTTGAATTTCATTTCATACATTTACGTATATTACATCAGACATATTCTGCAGCCATGGCGTTAAGGACATTATGGATTTGTGCTGTATGGGATTTCCAATCAAAGCAGAGCTATTGACAATATTACAAACATTTTCGACATATTTAAAATCTGCAATAAATTCCCACTTGGCTATGTTAATGCTTTTACTTACTCTCGAAGAATCCTATTGTTTATAAAATTCTCATGGATATGCAAGTAAATGCCACAATGTATCATATTTTTGGCAAGGACTATTGAAAAAAGCATATAGTACACCCAATTCTGTTTCTACACGGTCTTTTTTTACACGGTTTGGAACAACACCGTCTAGAAAAATATTTACTTCCGTTTTTATACGATTTCATTCGATTTAGCACGATTAGGAAATAATTTCTTAATAATTTGTTTGAAATGATTAAGAAAAAAATTTTTACTAATCGTAATCTTTCTTAATTATTTTCATAGCAACTTAAGTCTTTTGTTTAGTTTGAATAAAGTTGGTTTTTTTTTGAAGAAATGGTAAATCTGGAAGAAGTCGTCATCTTACACTAGGGATGGTAAGAAAAATGTACTGGTAATTGCTATAAGGCAAATCTGGAAACCTCCGATGCAACAATGGTTAGGGTCTGCTACAGTCGTCATCTTAAACATTAGGGAGGTTCAATCAGAGTTCAAAAACCTTGTTTTTTATAATAAATGAAAAGAAACATTTTTGCGTACGATAATGTTTTTAAGGTTTTTGACTAAAACGGTTTTATTACTAAAACTGTATTGTACTTTAATATTTAAAAGCTCTTATATGAATAAATAATGATGTCTGGCACGAAATCTGTAAAGACTGACTATATTGTACCAAAGATGATATTCAACAGGAATTTCACTACAGTCCTACCCTTACGGAAGGATTGGACTACGGGATCTTTGCTAAACAACTTCGACACCACAATCTATACGGATGGCTCCAAAATGGATTTTGGTGTCGGAGCAGGTATATATTCCGAGAGACTAAACATAAAAAAGTCAGTGCGCCAACCCAATTTATCCAGCGTCTTCCAGGCGGAAGTTTTTGCTATTGGGGAGGCATGTAGGACTCTACTACTATCGCTGACTACATATTCAAAAACAACATTGCTATTCTTTCGGATAGCCAGGCTACGATTCAGGCCCTGAATTCAGCCATCACAACCCCTAAAATGGTAGAACAAAGCAGAAAGAGCCTCACCACCGTAAGCGAAAGGCATAACGTTACTCTAATCTGGGTCCCGGGCTACAGGAATATAGAGGGAAACGAAAAAGCCGACGAACTTTCATGAAATGGCTCTGCCATGAGTGAGGCTCTTGCAGAACCGGCGTTCACACCACTTAACGTGGTCAAGAGAATCATCAACACAAAATAACTTCAGATAGCGGATCGTAGTCTTGTAACATGTGGGACTAGTAGATCCCTATGGCCTAGATACAAAACAAACAGCATCGCTGATAAACAGGAACCGAAAATACACATCTAGACTGGTGGCAGTCATCACTGGCTTCTGGCCTATTGAAGAACAGGCGGCCAAAATGAGGCTTCCCCAGTTTCAACCAGCCAGAAGAAAAAGAAACCGTTCTTCATTTTCTTTGTAAATGCCCTGCTCTTTGGAAGCAGAGAATGGACACCCTAGGAAGCCGCTTTTGAATGGACTGGGAGAGCTGGCGGAAATAAACATAAACAACCACCAGAGGTTCCTAAACCGCACGGACGGATCTAACCGAGCTGTCTAAACAAACAACCAATTAACGAGTTGGAAACGAGGAAGTGGCAACAAAATGGTGCGAAAGCGCTAGTTGGGCTCATGGACTGAGCTACCACTACAACCAACCCACCAGCCAGGCATATTTACAAAAATATTTTTTTTGTAATTTTTCCGAATTTTTTACATTTTCAAAATTCATTTTCAATGCGAAAATTTTTGCACTCAGAGCTCACTTATGCCTTAGTCCAAAGAAAATCGTTCAGACTTCTGCGGCATTTATTAATCCCCTAAATATTCGCTCTATCAAGCATTATTTCGCCACAGAAGTGGTTACACAATCTATTTGGTATTTATGAAAGCGCTTCGGAACGCAGCAATTTGCTCAATTGAGGCGCAAACCATAATTACAGGCAAAGAGAAAAAAAAAAAAAAAAAAACACTACAATTTTGTCTAGACAAAGTGGGTAAGATACAAAACAAAATATAATAATATTATTATTATTATTTTTATGTTTAAGCTAGTCGGGGCTGTGCATTTAATTTGGTTTTTGTGGTCTAGTGTTGCTTCAGTGAATTGTAGATAAAAATCTTATTTTGTTATTATGAGGTCACGTACGCATGGCCAGTCTGTATGGACTGGTGGAAATATGGAAAAGCGTCGAAAAGAAATTCTAGAAAACAAAATTTCGAAATTGTTGTTACCGAAAGCAAGCTAATAAAATTAAGTAAACGTGGCGCACGCTTTAGTAGTCGCTGCGTGTTGCTTGCAAATGTAACTAACAATATGTGGATGGGCAGCAGGACATACAAGGAAGTCCATATTTATTGGCAGCAAATGCACATAATGTTTAGCGACACGCAGGGGCCAATATGTTCAAGTAGTGCTGTTCCAGTTCCAGCTCCAGGTCCATGGTCAATCGGGCTCTCACTTAATGAAATGGCATGTTTAATATTAAATTTCCTAGAAAAAGCTACAGTTGAAAATTTTTTTTTTTTTTGTCTTTGTGCATTTTATTTTCAAGGCAATCCTATGGCTACAATCCAATATTTATGTATGTGTGTACATTATAGCACGCCATTTTTATCAATGATTTTTTTTTTGACAGAAACTGGTAGGCATCCAAAGATACAGGAAATATACAAAATATTTTGACTTTGTTTTGGGATTGTTTCGAAATGAAAATGTAAACTATTCAGAAAGTAAGGAGTAAAAAAATTGAAAATAAAGCTTACACTGGACTTCTATTGATAAAATAGAACAGGCCTTTATGATATTAAACGTCAGAATTATTTTGATATGGATGCAATTCAACATCTGGTGTCAAAAGTATGCTAAAAGTACTACTGAGTTAAAAATACATACTATAATAGTTTCCCGCTCATTGATTGCTTTAACAAATTTTTCACAGTGTCTTAGGATGAAATGAATTTACTCCATTTATGCAGATGACGTTAAGTCAGCAACAGTTTATTATTAAATTTAGTTGCAAAACAAACAAAATGTTAATTTTAATTAACTGTGGCAAGAAATTCAATTGCAGCCTAAAAGCATGCAACATTATTTTTCACTTTACTCTTAACTTAATGTCAAGTTGAATCTATGTATGTGCAGTGCAGTATGTGTATGTAATTTATCATATAAAACATGTTTAATTTATGTTACAATTTCAGTCTAAATTAATTGATGACATTGCTTTTGTTTATGTACAAGTGGGTGTACATATATAGTATGCCATATGTACATAAGTACGTATGTGTGTGTTTGTGTCAACTTAGCTGTAAGCTTATTTACATATGCAAGTGAATTTTGATTATATTATTGCAGCTGCTGTAAATGAGTGCAAGTGTATGTATGTATGTGGGTGTAAGCGTGTGTTTGCTGAGGCATTGATAATTGATATTCTAATTAAAGAAAATATGCGGCTTCTATGTGTGTATCAGTGTGTGTGTGCAACTGTCAGATTTTCTATTTGTATTTCAACAATTTTGACACATGCCAATTGGCAATGTCATTGAGTACATTAATAGCGCACAATTTGCTTTAAGATACATTTGAATTGACTTGATTTATGATTTAGATAATACCATAAGACCTGATGAGCTTTGAGAGCAGTTATGAATTGGGAAGAAATAAAGCCCAAGATAGATATTGATATATGGATGAAAAGTTATACTATATATGGGCATGCAGAAAGGCATTAAAATTTATGTCAAGATTTATGCCAGGGAACGTATTTTAAAAGCCAATTCATAAATATTTTTGTGAGAATTTGTTTTATTTATAACTCGCGTTTGCTTTCTTTGCATTATGCATTTAAATGCAACTTGTTAATATTCATCAAAAATATATTCAGCTACACTGGCTGGATTATAAACTCCTTAAAATAAGCGATTTACAAACTATAAAAATAGTATTTTTAAAATAAAACTAGTTTTGGGAATTAGCAAAGATGAAAATTTTTGATATTTCAAAATGGCGGAGCTACAATGGTCGCGAAAGTCAAGTTATTTCATCACTATTTTTAACCTCATTCTCAAAAAAAGTTTATTGCAGCCCCTGTTTTATGTTATTCAGATAGTTTGAGAGAGTTGATTATAAATTTGTACCTTTATAGTTTTTCAAAATGGCGGTCCTTAGATGTGTTTTTCATTTTTGTGCTTAAAGTTTCAGTTGGGTATGCAAATATGGGTTTGCTGATTAAATAATCATGAATTTGGCGTTAAAATTTCAAAATGGCGGTCCTAAGATAACCGCCGTAAACCTTAAAAATCATTCAAGAAAATTTTAAGCCGAAAAACGTTGATTTATCTTAAAAATTAAAGTGTGAGGGTTCGGTGGCCGATTTGCCACAGAATGACACCAATGTATAAAATAATTTGGTTGTTAGTATTCAAAAATATTGTTAACGTTTTCCTGAAGAGTAGCATTAGATGCATGGCCCTAGGCCTAATAGATACAACGCTAAAACTTAAAGACATCATGTCCTGGATGTAATTTTTAAAGACAAATTTTTTTGTTCTAAAGCTCAATTTTTAACTTATACATATGGTACTTTTTGCCTTTTTGATAGATTTCAAATTTAAAAAATGCCTTTTGTAGATTTTTGTATTTTTAGTGGTACAGTTCTATTGGGTCGTTCACTAAGTAATTTCGTTTGATGACAACAGCTGATCTTATTGAATTTTTTCGCAGCCAACTTCATACCTAACCGCTTTACCTTTATATATTTGAATAGCTGATATAGTAAGGCTTTTTTGCACCACGTCCTGGAAGGCCTCTTGAAGCCGATGTGGATAAAATAAGGTCGTTGGTCGATGCAAATCGTCGAATAACAACTCGAGAGATTGCTGAAGGATTAAATTTGTCTAACGCGACCGTTCACAAGCACAGGACACGTCTAGGATTAATTTCGAAGCTTGGCATATGGGTTCCTCATGTTCTTACAGAACGAAATTTGCTTCGTCGCATTAACGACTGTGATTTGCTTATCAAACGTCAAAGAAGTGATCCATTTTTGAAGCGATTTGTTACTGGCGACGAAAAGTGGGTTGCTTACAAGAATGTAAAGTGCAAGAGATCACGGTCTAAAAAGGTTGAACCAGCTCAAACCACTTCGAAGGCCGATATTCACCAAAAAAAGGTTATGTTGTTTGTTTGGTGGGATTTCAAAGGGGTCGTTTATTTTAAACTTTTGCCCGACAATACCACGATTAATTCTGAAGTGTATTGTGATCAGCTGGACAAATTGAGTGATGTACTCAAACAGAAGAGGCCAGAATTGATCAATAGAAAAAGTGTAGTGTTCCACCCAAATAATGCGAGACCTCATACAAGTTTGATGACTCGCCAAAAGCTTTTGGAGCTTGAATGGGATGTACTACCACACCCACCATATTCTCCAGACTTGGCACCTTCGGACTATTACTTGTTCCGGTCAAATTAGGACGTCAAAAACCACTTGGACCAGTTTTTTGCCTGCAAGGATCAAAAATTTTATGAGCGTGGAATCAATCTCTTGGCCGAAAGATGGCAAAAGGTATAGGATCAAAATGGAGAATACATAATTTCATAAAATGTTTTACACAATAAAAAAAATCGTGTTTACATTGCACTAAAAAAAACGAAATAACTTAGTGAACGACCCAATAATATATTTTATCTTTATTTGGCATATAATATTTTATGCCTGAAAGCCAAACTATAAGATGTTTTGGTTCATTGTCCAATTTAAATAAAACAAAATAGCCAATTATTTCGAATTAAATGTTTATTTTTATACCTTGACACTTACACAAGAGTTTCTTGAAAAATTTGCCTAGAGCTCAGAATTTTTTGGATCTACTTAGATATTTACAGCCACATTGATTGAGCTCCCAAATTGCATCATCGAATGTATCGTTACCGAAAACTTTATTGAATGAATGAGAGAAATGTACCTTTATTGGTTAGCCTTGGACCGATGGATTCTTTGACGAAAACTTCTACTCTACCAGAGGCTTTTATAGTGCGGAGGGTAGTAAAGGAGGAAAAAATAAGTAAGCGGGCCACTGTTCTCCTCGATCTCTTCGATTTTGATTTTTAGCCACGTCAAATTTTATGGCAAAATTCCGACTATTTATTGAGCTATCGATAACTGAAAATTTGATTTTTCAAGACGTTTCTTTAAAAAGCCATACCACCTAAACGAATAAAGACATGACGCAAATTTGTTTCCATTATACATAGAATATTGAATGAATGTTCCTCTTGACATTTTAAAACCATTTTTTAATGTATAAATGAATATCCAGATATTCAGGTCAATGGTCACAAAAATCGTTTTTTGCAAGCAATATTTTACCCGTGCTTTAACAATTTTCCAAATGTTCTAAAAAGTGTTAGCGCATAAAATTCTCTACAAAATCTTTAAACAACATTATTTCACACAACTTTTTTTTTTTAACAAATGCTTGAGACGCATCTTCAAAATTTAGTGGCCAGAACGTATCTCTAACACAGAGTTATGGAGAAAGGCAAGCATGCAAAACGTCGAGACCGTAATTAAAAAACAAAAATGGCAGTGGATCGGTCATACACTTCGCAAGCCCAACTCATGAGTCGCTAAACAAGCCCTAAAATGGAATCCACAAGGCAGCCGCCGGCCGAGCGCTCCCTCAAGAACATAGAGAAGGACTATTGATGCCGAACTTACATCTGCGCGCTACTCATGGAATGACATCTGCACAGCAGCTCCCAATAGGATACGGTTCAGAGGAATTGTTGAGGCCCTATGCCCCACTAGGAGTTAATGGAACAAAGACATACATTCATACAACTGACCCATCACGAGCTAAAGTGTTCAGAGTGCAACGCCAAAAAACACATTTTTATGCAACTTCCGCATCAAAGCACTCGCCCACATTCCAAGCTCTATCTCACGAACGATTATCCTTAGAAGATTATATTGTATACTGATTAGACCGACCAAATATGTAAAAATAATCAAAATGGAAGGGGTTGAGTAAAAAAGTGGCTTTCTTCAGTTATTTTCGCTGATATATTATTTATGGTTGGCGCGCGTAGGAGGCCCCCCATTCTATGATAAACAAATATGGCAAGTTTTAAGACTGTAGCTACAAAAAAAATCGATATTTTATTGTTACTGCGCAGTTTAGCTTAGATGTGTTTTCTTTTTTGAAAAGGGGTTAACACATGCCAGCTATAAAACAAAGCTGCAATTACTAACTTTTCTATTTAAAGTCCAAAGATACAGCTTAAATTTTTGCCAGCAAAACTTATTCAACACACACTTATTAAAGTATCTAAAAAACCTTAAGTTATTTTAGCTTGTTAGTTTGTCAAAATTGAAACTTTCATTACCAAAAACACCTAATCTTTGCTTGGAAATTGTAGCTATCTATGGCAATAATTGCCAATAAAGTATACGGCAATCTATAAAAAGTATAAAGCTTTTTCAACTTACATAAAACTTCGAACAAAGTGTGTTATTCAGCTGTCCAGCTGCAAATAACTTGACATGCACTTAATTTTATTAGAGAGATTGCATTGAAAATTCATTGCAAAAGTCAAAAACGAAAATGGGAGGAATCAAAAATTTTTAGGGGCGTCTCTAAAAGCAGCTTTAAGCCAAGTACCAAAGTATCTCACATTTCAATGCAAATTTATGTGGCAACAACAACAACAACACGTACAAATTATGATGTGGCCCAGTTGATGGCAGCTGTATGTTGAGTCAAGATAGGGAACATGGAACAAGGATGTCACCGGATGGTAGCCCTTAGGCAAATAAAGATGTTTTTGCATGTTTCCCAAACGCCGGCAGCATCAATACGCAATATACAAATCAAACCAGAATAACCCCAGACCAGCAGACCAAAAAGCTTAGCAACACTCCAAATCAGCCCAACCAGACGCCTGGAACGTGCTTAATCTGCAATCAGAAGCGGAAGTTTGTCCCAGTCTATTGCTGCGACAGCGAACGACAGCATTGACGACAACAACAAGGATTCCCGACTAAGGATTCCTTAAAATGTGTATGTATGTGTGTGTGTGTGTGTGAGTGTGTATGTGAGTGCGTTGAACGTTCGTTTTCTTTGGAGAGCAATTGCAGCTTTTGTTGCAAATGTAGCACGTTCCTGCCAGAGTTGCCCTGCATTGCAGTCGTTCCACTTGCATTTGCATATTTCTCGAGTGCCTTGTCAAAGTTTCTCTAACAGCAACAACCACAACAACAACAACAACAACAAAGAAAAAAAACTTTACCATCGATACGGAGCCTGATCATAGCTAAAAAAGTTAAAGCGCCAGCGAATTAATCGCTGCGTACCAAACGCCACAAAGTCAAAAGTTTTTCTATAGTATTACCAACCATAACCAGGAACTCAGCACCCCAAAGCAGAACCAGTTCGCGTTATAACAATAACAATGGCTACAACTGTGTCAATATTAATGTTTGTTATTTGTTATTTTTTTTATTTGCTCAAAGTTTTTCACAAAAAAAAAAAAAACTCGTGCTATTTGCTATGGAAACATTTTACATACAATTCCCATTGTTTGCTCAGTTGTAATCGATGATCGCTGCGTAGTCAACAACAAAAGCTTGGCCCTGAAATTCTGCGACAAAATGTTATTAGAGGCAGCAGGGGTAGAGGGTGTGAGAAATGGAGTGGGGTTGCGAATTAAACGGAATATTTTAATGCGGGAAACAAAGACGTCTTGAATGGTAGCTAAACGTGACTGAAACTTGGGCGTAACAAGTTTATATCGAAAAGTTGGAAATTGTATGGGCTATAATTCTTGGAATTGCAAACACGTTTTAGTATATATATATTTAATCCATTTAATTCCTAGGTGGAACATAGGGCTGTTACAAATATTTTCCATTGAACCCTGTCTAGGGCTAGGTGTTTGATTTCACTCCAGCTTTTCCCGGAGTTTCGCAGTTCGACTTCAACTTGTCTTTTCCAGGCGTAACGCGGGCGGCCTTGTCTACGGCTGCCTTGGGGATTGAAGTCTAACGCCTGCTTTGCTAGATCGGTTGCCGGTTTCCGCAAAGTATGCCCTAACCATTTATATTTTCGACATAGAATTTCTTCTGCAATAGCAGGTTGCTTGGTTCTGAACCATAGTACATTGCTTGGTATAGTATTCGGCCAGAATATGCGAAGAATGCGCCGCAAACAGCGGTTCACGAATGCTTGAAGACGCTGAGTGTAGATGACATTAAGACTCCAACTTTCACTGCCATACAGCAAGACTGTCTTCACGTTGATGTTGAATAGCCCGATTTTTGTGTTGAGCGAGATGTTCGATGATTTCCACATGTTTCTAAGCGAGCCGAAGGCTTGGTTTTCCTTAGCAAGCCTAAATCGAATATCCTGCTCGCTACCGCCATTATTCGTAATGTAGCTTCCAAGGTAACAGAAGCTTTGGACGTCTTCAATCTGCTCACCGAACAGTGTGAAGTTAGACGTGCATGAGGTGTTGAGGCGCATTGATTTTGTTTTGGCAAACACGTTTTAGTACAGAATATAAAAGTCTAAGATATCTGTGGCTCAAAAGGATGGATAAGCGATTTCAATGAAAGTTACAAGATCTACAAATTTTTTTTTTTTATATTTGTTTTTTTGTAATCTGTCCAAGGGACATTCAACAAATTTTATAACATCGTACAAAAATAATATTTACATGATTGGCTCTACTCCAATGAGCTGAACCAAAAAATCTTATATAGTTTTAATTTTTAAAGATATATAATAATTAAGATTAAATGATCAAAAGATGTACATGAGTGTTTAAGTGTGGTTGCATTGAAAAAGATATAAAAAACAACGCATAGTAATATTTGTATTATAAATCAAAACAACAACTGCATTTTTTGGAGCAGGCGATGGAATATTTTTTATCGATCTCAGTAATACGAGAATCGAATCTTTTATTTGTTTGTGTAAGTATGTTTGTCATTAATGTTTTTTGGTTTGCTCTTCTGTGAATGTGATAAATTATAGGTATGCCAATATTGTCATTAATGTACCCTTTTTCATCGAGGTACATGAAAATTTCAGGGGGGGGGGAGAATCCATTTTCTATCGAATTCTCAAAATATTCCCTACGTTCAAAAAAGGGTGCTCTAATTTCGTTATTTTCTGTTTTATTTAAGCAGCGCAATACGTGCTTTCTTATCACACCGTTGACCGTGCCTTGTTGCAAACCATTTAGTATTAAATAGGATTTTGAACTTAAGGATTGGACCTTGAATGACTTGTTTGACAACATATTGCAAATAAGGAAGATAAGATGAAGAGGGAAGTTAAACCTAATCAATTTGACCAAAAGGCCTTGGATCCAAACACAGTCGAACGCTTTTTCGAGGTCGATGAAACAGGCACCTGTTACATTTTTTTTGTTCCAGTTCCAATTGATGAGCTGAACCAATATAACATTAAGCAGACTTAGTTGTAATTTAGAATCTATGGCGAAGTTCTAGTATATGATATCTCTTGAATCGTCTAATATCTGCGCTATTATCTAATAAGTTCATAGCTAATGAGTTTTCGTGAAAATTCATTCTGCTTATGTACGTTGCTGTTCGTTGCTTAATTTCTTCATTAACATAACATATGTTGAGGTCACAAGATCGCGACGAATGGAGGAAGATTGTAGAGAAAGCCAAAACCCACCCCGGGCTGTAGAGCTAAACGATGATGATGATGATGTTGAGGTCTTTGTGTAGTTGATAATTACTAACATACCAGGCTGCCCTGACAATATTTCTGAGTTTGCTTAATTGGTATCTTTGTAGTATCTCGATATTAGATGTACTTGACGTACTCCAAAGTTGCAAGGCATTGATCCATACTGGCTTTAAAATTACTTTGCAAAGACGGATTTTATTTTCCAAGCTGAGTTGGGAACGAGGTCATAAAAGCCAATACATTTGCCTAGTCTTAGCTTTGAGCTGGATGTAATGTGTTTTTCCAGGTGAAGATCTACAGAATAAAACAAATTTTTTTAATCGATAAAAAAGCTAATTAGAAACTGAAAAGTTTTAATTTAAAATGTTGTCAAAACGAAGCAATATTAACAATGTCGGAATTCGTTCAAAAACCGACTCGAGGTGGATAAAAATTCAAGCATAGCAGCATAAAAACTCACTCAGAGAAGTATTGATTTTTTGTCTTTTGGCTAAAGCTTTAATATTAAAATAATAGTATACAATTATTCATTTTTAATAGCACATCCATAAATTAAGGATAATAAACTGAAATGTTTTTTTCTGAATTATAATAAAAATTGTTGCAAATCATCATTAAAAAAAAAATTATGCTCGACTTTTTGAAAATCAAAATTAAAATATAAAATAAATTAATTTAAGATATTGCAAAAATAAAACCGAAAAAGCATTGATTAAGGATATATTTGAATTTTCATGGCCTCATATTTTTCTTTAAAATCATTACAGTCATTTCTTTGCATTTTTTATTGGACAAAAAAGACAGCAGATGCACTTTATTATATACGCAGGGTTGCCAGACTGTTTCAATGTACTATGCATAAATTTCTATTAGTGAGTTAAAGTTTGCCTTCAGCCATTTGATTTATTTGACCTCAATTTTTTTTTTTGATAAAAAACATTTTTTTGCCTGTTATTGGTTTTTAAATAATAAAATGTTGGCATTTACTAAAATTTTGTAATGAATGCCAAAGTACAATGTGTTGCAAAAAATGCCAAATGTTTATGCATTTTAATTATCTGCTAAATAATTTAATAAATTCCTTAATTCTAACCAAACAATTTAATTGGATTTGTTTAATGAACAAAGCACAAAATGTCATTCAATGCTGCTACAAATGCTGAACTTGACACTTTAGTTTTTTTTTATTTTGTTTTTTGTACAAAACTAACCTGCTTGTGTGACCAAAAAAAAAAAATAACATTCAACTTGAACATGACATTTGACCTCGAGCAGCAAATGAAATCATCTAAAAATCAACAACAAAAAAATAAACAATAATTAAGTAAGAAACTTTTGTGGCATTTACACGACATCAAATGGAAAACTTTTCATCATCAGCAACCTGGAACTCTCACTATTTACGCCTGAATGCACGGTAGTTGCTCTAATTCTCTACCTCCTCGCTGGTTCTTTCCCCGGTGACTAATTAAGTTCAGGTTCGACAAAACTTTTCATTTGGCATTGCTTTCAGCTGAATAATTAGCAGAGAAAATGCTTTTGGCTTCACAAAAGTTGACGCATTTCCAACACTGTTGATAATTTGCTGTCAACAGCATGAAGATAAGATAGAAATGTCATTTGACGTCACAATACAGACACAAAGAGTTAGCGAGAGAGCACGAGAGAGAGAGAGAGTGATGTGTATGGAAGAGCGATAACTGTTGGCCTTGAACATATTTTTGGCTCTTTTGTATAACCGCTTAAGTGCAAATTAAATCAACTGCAAAATAAATGCTAAGCAGTTGTATGGTTGTTGTTGTTGTTGTGCTGAAGTTTAAATTTTGAGTGAAGCAGCCAAATGATAAGGCAAAGCGGCTGCCTTTGAAAGCACAGTGGGCCACATGGGCTTAAACCAGGCAGTGTTGGAAAGCGGTTGTATATGGTATACAAAAATATAATTTGTACGTAAGCTTTTTGGAGCGCATTTTGTTTGCTTTTGTGCTGAATAGTTGGCAAGTGCATAAAGCTAAATCATTCTTATGCTATAAATATTTTCCACAAAGTGTCGTTACACATATAAAAAAAAAAAAAAAACCGACATGACCGACTTTGATATACTCTGAAAGAAAAGATGTTACCATGAACCACAAAATTAAACCGTGTCTCAAATTCACTAAATGGATTCAAAATTGGTAATATAAGGATCAGATATCTGCAATAGTGCCTGTCAATAATCATACTCTCATCAAAAGTGATGGCACTGCCAGCTGCACTCTTAGGCTCTTAGGTGCGGCACATCGCGCACTCTAAACCATAAGAGTGTGAGCAGTAACAGTGCACTATACATTATATTATCATGATTACAATCTTGTTTATACTCACACACTGCAGACACTCTTTAAATTTTCAAGGGTGACAATGACACTATTTTCGAGCAGTGAGAGAGAGAAAGGTGAGATCAAAATGCATATTGTGTGTCAGAATGAGAGCTGCGTTAAAAGAGAGTGGCCGAAAATGAGGGTGTGTGTAGCTCACAAACTCACATTTTTCGTACTTTCTCTTTTTTTTCCCAGATCTGGCCAAAACACACGCGTAATATCGTGGGACTACTGCTCTCTCGTAAGTTGTTGATGGTTTCTCTCACGCTCTCTTTTTTATTGTGCTGTATATTAGAATGTAAAGCGAACCATTTGCAGTCGAGTTTGGCACCATTGGCACCATAATGCTAAGAGTGGACGAAGGCAAGAGTGATATGCACACTGTAGTGTTTATATATGATGCCTTAGCAAACTAGAATGTGAACAGTAGTCGAAAATATGTTGTGGTCGTATAATACACTGCCACTGCTGCAGTTCTCTGATAAGGATGTTACGCTTTTTGCCTCATATTTAGGTTGCTGCCACCCGTATTGAGATGTTTGCCATCACTTGTTTCAAATATTCAACACAGTTGTTAAAGCCAATGGCAGAAATAGTCTTTAAGGCCTTTTTTGAAGTGGTTTATACGTTCTAAAAAAACCTAAATTGTTTCCAAGGGGACCGCTCCTTCCTTTGAGTTTAAGTGCATAAGTTGGCAGGGAAATAGTATTTACTGAAAAGTCTAGTGTTGATAAAGCACTAAAATACACTAATTTACAGCAAAATGTATTCTAAAAATGTTTATGTCGTTTCCATAGTAAAACGGCATGGTAATTTTTTCATGGAACGGCTTTCGAGATATTTCGGAATAAAAAATTTTTTAAAATTGTTTTTCCAAACTGGTTTTGATCATTTTTTTACTAAACTGTAGACAACTGAATTACGCATTGATTATATTCGAAACATATGTATTTTTCACGGCAAACCTGGCCGGTATACAGCAGTAAAAGAACGAAGGAACTTTGCTGTCTGAACAGAGCCCAGTGCTCGACTGTCATTCGTGCTATCACGGGACACTGGCTGGTGGGGATACATGCATCCAGGCTAAATGCTCCCCACCATGATTTCTCTAAAAGTTGTGGTGATGAGGAAGAGCTGGAAACAGTTGAACACCTATTCTGCCACTGTCCTGGTCTTTAAAGGACAAGATTCCGTTTTCTAAAGTCATACTTTCTTGATGATTTGTCTCAGCTCTCCGAACAGAATCCAAGGTGCCTTTTAAGGTTCGTCCAGGCCGCCGGATGGCGGACCCATCTTGCATAGAGGACCTCTTGATTGGGCAAAAGCGGTGAATGGTCCACCGTAGCGGTATCACAACGGGCCTATTCTGGCCTATGTGAGTTGGGACGTTGGTCCCAAGCTTGCACATGGTCGGAGTTCTGGGGATCATTTGTCGGCTCAGTGCTCTGCTCCAAACAGTCGCTATTTATGCATTCATATTAACATATTTCTTAACGCAAAAATATTTTTTTCGCAATTTCTCTAAATCCGTTTAATGAAATAATTTTTAGACTGCATTTTCGGTTTTGGCATGCCATTTAACTACGGGAATTACTTAAACATGTTGAGGATACCGAAATTTTTAAAATTTGTAAACTAGTGTTATTAGTAAATTTTTCTAATATTCCTATAAATTGTTCGTATACAATATTTTCAAGAGTCTGGAATATTTTTTACCTCTCTTTACAAATGCGAACTGAGATGAGCCGAAATATCTCATGTACTTCTTTTAGTCGATACTGCTGCCCAAAAAACTTAAAAAAAAAGCTGTGACAAAATTTGAAGAGTATATGTCGGAGATGATGATCACAGCAAAGAGTTTACATTTGCAGTTAACAAAAAGATCAACATCGTTTTTCTCATAAGGCTCACATGGTTCATAACAGCCTCCCTTCTGCATGTTACATACCTTTGCACACAGCTAATATACTCTTCTGCTTCTTGACTGCAGCGCATAAATACAAACAAATGCTGCTGTGCAGCAAGCGGAAATGCACTCAAAGGCTGCGAGTTGCTGCTTGCCACTTGCTTTCTGCCTAATGTTGTTGCACTAACCGGCGACGTTGTTGGCTCCACTAGCTCCTTTGGCCTCTTTGGTTTCTTTTGGGTACGTTGGCCATGCCGCTGCTGTTTCAATGGCGGCTGCTTTGCCTTTGTGCATTGTGCAATGCCGCTTTGTATTTAGTTTATTTTGCCGCCAAAGACGGGCGATGAAGGGGCGTGGCTTGCCACCGCATGTGGCATGTCGGCACGGGAACATACAATAAAAAAAATATATATAAAATATAAATCAAAGACTTTAATGCTGCCGCTTCCTGAAAAGAAATTAAATATACCATTATATTCGTGGAACGCAAAACGGAATGTCAACCTTTTCAATGGGAACTGTTTGGAGCCAGTGGCAAATGGGCGTGGCAGTGGGCGCTTATTTCAAGTATGTGCTTAAGCGCATGATTATTTATAGATATTTTTCTAGCTGTCTGGTAAAGTTGTGTGTTGAAAATCGAGAGAAATTTTTTAGCAGCAGCTTTACTTCTTAAGTCGTCTCTACTTCATGATGCTTTAAATTTTTTATATTATTTTGAAAGTCTTAAGGGATAAAAATTTAGATTTTTAACAATCTTCTATAAACTCAAAAAAATAAAAAAAATGTATTAAAATAGAATCTCTTAGTGTACGAGCTGAAATAAATTTTATATGAATAAAAATGTTTTCTAGATCCTGAAATTCCGATGTCAAATCATGCAATTTAACGGCATGGGATTTGTTTCTTCGGATTTTTTTAAATCGGAAGTCTAAATAAATAAGCCAAACACAATTCTTGAACCCGAAACCGAGAATCAACGCGTCATAGATCAGATAGAGAATGGCCAAAGAATTTACTGAAAAGAGCAAGG